>JAOQMS010000178.1:8396764-8441600 GCA_027563885.1 Erythroxylum longipes
CCCCAAACGGAAAGTCACAAATCGATCTTGCAGGTTAGGTGCATAGTGTACTCCACCTAACGAGAGAGAAGCAGAAATCGATGAGGAAGAAGGAACGTCTTGTAAAGTGAGGTTTCGTCGGATCAGAGAATGTTCTACCGAAGTAGGGATTGCCAAATGTTGCTGTGCAACCTGATTTCCCAGGATTTGCAACCTAGCAGAAGGATTCGCATGAGTCGGCTCACTGTATATCTCTGGTCCATGGGTCGAATTCGGAAGCCTGCCATTGATCGGAAAGTTAACAAATTGACGATCAACCACGCTGCTCCTTATGATCTGCTGGCGAGCTGAAAATTTCGAATGCGTTTCCGGGAAGCTGCTAAAGGTACAGAGTTCTAATGAGGAGATGGAAAGTCGCGTCTTAGCTAAGACATCAACTTTGAAGGTCTTTGATAGATTCACATGGCAGAAGGAGATTCGGGTACAATCTTAAGCTAGGAGATTGATACGAGCCACCAAGTGAAAAACTGGTAAGTACTCGGTTAACCCATTTAGTAGGTCAATGGCAACCTTACTGTCAGATCTAATCTTAAGGTGCCGAAGTCCGTTTAGTTTGGCCAAAGAGATACCATGATAAATTGCCCATAACTCGACCGTCAAGACTGAACATTTGCCGATTCTTCTGGAAAAACATTGTAACCAAACTGAGTTCTGATCTTTAATTGTTCAATTGCAGGCCGCTTCTCCAAAGTGACGGCAAACGGCTGCATCGACGGTGATTGTGTAGAGACCATCCTCGTTGCTCTCTAGATCCTCATGCTGGCTAACAACTGGTGAGTAGATCGTTGCCCTTTTACATTTCTGAATTTCTTCGTAGTTGAACTGGAAAGCCCATTGAAATTCATTGTATGAAGCATGAATAGTATGAATTAGCTCACTGCCAATAGTTAATTTTCCTTGAAAAACCACTGCATTTCTGGAACACCAGATTCTCCAGCAGGTTACTGCAAATAGGACCTGCCAGTTAACATTAGACATATTAGTGCTCAGGTTACTAAAAATCCACTCTGCTGGTGACTGTTGTACCCAGAAAGTAGGTGGCAAGTAGGGATAAACCAACTTCCACAATTCTTTGCAACGAAAGCAGTCCCTCAACACATGCAATGCTGTTTTGGGTGAATTACATAAATGGCATGCAGGGGATTGACTAATTTTTCTACGGAATCTTTCCTCATTAGTCTAAAGAACAACTCTAACGACTTTCCACAAGAAAACTTTAATGTTTTCTTATGTTTTCAAGGACCAGATATTATCCCATCTATTATCTATTGCATTCCAATTCTGTCCAAAATTGTGTTCAACCACCGATGTGCATGTGAAATGCCCTTTTGCTGTCAGTTTCCAGAATGGTAAGTCCCTCCCTGCTTAGTTGGATGGTGGAACCGAAGCTAAAATCTCCAGAACCTTGTCATGAGGTAACTAGTTGCAAAGATTTTGAAGATCCCAGCAACCTGTATCCAACACAAAATGGTTAACTGTTTTACATAAATCAAAATAAGAGAGTGGAATTAAGGCAAAAGGAGCTAGAGGAAGATTGGATCCTATCCAAGAGTCTATCCATAATAACTCTCTCCTGCCATCCCCGATGGTCCAACCGACACAGTCCCGAATAATACTCAGAGACTTAACAACCTGTTTCCACAAATGTGAACCTCTAGGATTCAGATTTATTCTCAATAAGTCCACCTTATTCAAATTGTACTTGGCTGCCATGATAGACTTCCAAAGTTTTGGCGTATCCGTCACTAACTCCCATGTAAATTTCAAGATAAAAGCTGCATTAGTATCTTTCAATCTTCTAAAGCCAAGACTGCCCCTGTTCTTTAGCTAGAAACAATCGTCCCACCTTATAAGAGACTGTCTATGTTCCTCCTAACTACCACCCCATAAAAAAGTACGTATTACCCTATCTAATTCGTCACAACTTTTCATAGGGAAGGTTACCGTCTGTATCTGATAAGTTGGAATCGCAGATAAGACTGACTTATATAATGTCAGTCGACCTGCCATGGAAATCCTCTTTGGATTCCATAAGATTACCCTTTTCTGTAACTTAGCAATTGTATCCTTGTGTGTATCCCTCTTGAGTCTTCCATGCAGAATAGGAACGCCCAAATAGATACCAAGATCATTAAATCGTGTAATATCAAGAATTCCTTCAATCTCATTAGCCACTGTCTGAGAAACATTCCTGGAGACCAAAAAGACAGATGTAGACGTGTTCACTACTTGTCCCGAGGATGCACCAAAAACTTGAAGAACACTCATAATGCAGTCCACCTATTGGGGAGAGGCCTCCGAGAACAAGATGAGATCGTCGGCAAATAGAAGGTGTGATAGAGAGAATTTCTGTCTGCCAAACATTAAAGGCTTCCAATGTCCCTGATGAACTGCATTGTTAATGGCGTGGGATAACCGCTCCATACAAAGAACGAACAGATAAGGAGAGACAGGATCCCCTTATCTCACACCTCGCTTGGGGTTAAATTCCACTCCTCTTAGCCCTTCCCAAATAACTTGTGTTGTACTCGTTTCCAATGAGGACATAATGACATCTCTCAAATAGGAGGGTATCCCAGCATCCAATAGAGTATCATAAATGAATCCCCATTCGACCCTATCGAAAGCCTTCGCTAGATCAATCTTCACTACCATAAAACCTTTTTTACCCTTGACATATCTTATGGTATGAATCGCCTCCTGCACGGCCATAATATTCTCAGAAATGTTCCGGCCCTGGATAAAGCTAGACTACGTTTGGAGTGTTAAGTGGGGCATTACTAGCTTCAACCTGTTGGCTACCAACTTAGTTACAACTTTGGCACTAATGTTAACTAGACTGATCAGTCGGAAATGCACAAATCTTTCCGATTTCTGTAGCTTTGGGATAAGTGAAATCATGCTTCTATAAGCTCGGCTCGACATTTTCCCTGTAGTAAAAATATTTTGAACAAACGCGCACAAGGAATCCTAGATAGTATCCCAGTTATGTTGGTAAAAGCTACCCGAAAAACCATCCGGGACTGACGCCTTATTTGGGTACATGTTAAAGAGGGTAGCCCTAATCTCCTCATTATCAACCACTTTTTTCAACATCCGCAACTGAGAATTAGACAACTTAGGGAACTGTCAGCAAATAGGATAAAGTGGTAGAGAATAGTTAGATTTGTC
The DNA here is from genome assembly GCA_027563885.1 of Erythroxylum longipes. Taxonomy (NCBI): domain Eukaryota; kingdom Viridiplantae; phylum Streptophyta; class Magnoliopsida; order Malpighiales; family Erythroxylaceae; genus Erythroxylum; species Erythroxylum longipes. The sequence goes on from JAOQMS010000178.1 coordinate 8,399,975, forward strand.
CCTACGTGCATAAAAAATATTCTGATAAAACAAGGAAACTTCCTCTATCAGCCTCATCCGGTCTAAGCACCATACGTTATTTTCTAACTGTGTGGATCTTGAAAGCGAGCGCCTGGACTTCGTTTTGTGAATTGAGTGAAAGAAGCCCGTGTTTCTATCCCCCAAGCAAATCCAGTTAGCCCTTCCATTCTGTTGTTTTAAGAGTTCCTCTTGAGTGAGGGTTCTCTCTAACTCGGTTCTCAATCGAATTTCTAACTTCTTCAAATAAGAGGACAGGTTCAAAGCCAAAGCTTTCTGCAGTCCTTCAAGTCTCACAAGTGTCTTCTTTTTCCTTTTAAAAATATCGCCAAAAACATCGTGTTTCCAAACGTTAATATCCGATTGCAACATAGTTAAGGCTTCTTCAAGTGGTAGATGATTCCTCCAATTCATACATAACCAAGACTTCCATTCGCCATGAGATTCCCAGGCTTTGAGATAACGGAAGTATGATACACGTGCGTGCGTTGCATCCACCCTTTCAAGAGGCACTAGAAGTGGGGAGTGATCAGAAGCAACTCTTGGTAGGTGTCTGACAGAAGCAGATTCAAAAAGGTTCAACAGGTCCTCGTTAGCCAAGGCCCAGTCTATCCTCTCGTGACAAGATCCCCTCGCCTAAGTAAACCTTGGGCATAAACCTTGATCCTGTATAACCCAATGGGACTAGACTAGCATAATTAAGCCATTCATTAAATAATCTGCAACCTGGAGTTTGTTTCCCACCAGTTTTGTCCTCTCATTTAGGAAGGCATTAAGATCACCGACGGACAGCCAATGGAGAGATACATCATCTGCAAGAGACATTAATTTATGCCAAAGAAACCTCCTAATTTGAGGAGTTGGGCTGCCATAGATGGTGGTTAGATTAAATTTATACGAATCGTTAAATAAGACAGAAACATGAATAAACTGCCAATCCAAATCAATGATATCAATAGAGAGAATGTCAGTATCAATGAACCAGATACCACCAGAAAAGCCTTGTTCTTCCACCCGGAACGAGTTTAAGAAACCTAGACCAATACTTCTGATAATTTTATCTGCAACATCATCGTTAGTTCTAGGTTCAAGAATGATTAGCAAATTAGAATTATGGAGTTTAATGAGATTTTTCAAAGTAGAAATTTTATTTTATTTATTCTTTATTTATTTCATTATATTTTAATTAAAAATTTTATTTTAAAACTAAATACTATTTTATTCTTACTCACTAATAAATTATATATGTGAAAATTTAGATTCTTTATTTATCTCCTTATATTTTAATTGAAAATTTTTAAATTATTATCGTTAGAACCTAATTAATATTTTTATCATAGATTTGTTTAATAAATTAAATTATTAGTTAGTATATAAATGTAATTTTGCTTAAAATAATTAAGATTGTGTTAAAAGTAATATTTAAAATATAAAAGAATTATATTTAAAGGAAATTAAAAAGGAAATTAGAATAAACGTAGAGAATACCTTCTTTAAATATACTTCAACTTTTAAAAGTCTTTAAATAAATTATAATATCAAAATACTATTATTATTATTATTATTATTATTATTATTATTTTAAACTTTATGTTAGATTCGGTCTTAATTTAAATTATTTGATTTATTATTAGTCTATTATATATTAATAGACATTAATAGTGCATTTTATTTTAATAAGGTATTTTATTTTATACTATATTTTTACTTATTCTTATAATTTTTACTTCTTATTTATTATATACCGATTTTATAGCAGTTTAATAACAATAGAACCTTTAAACCTTAAACATTTTCTTTGACCAGTTCGATGTCCAGTCTAATTTTTAAAACATTGTCTATAACACCTGAAAATGCCAATCTCCAAATAATATCTTCACAATTATCCAAAATATAATATAAAATATGTGATTCTATCATAGTTCCTCTATGCAAGTATGGATGTCAAAACCAGCCTAACCTGACTCACATTTTGGCCCGAGTTGACTAGCTGTTACTTCCAAAACGACATTGTTTTGGAAGTTTTTTCTTTAAAAAATAATAATAGGCCGGGCTGGGGGCCGATCCATCCCAACCCTCGAGGCACCATAGCCTGCCTATGGCCCGACCGTCCCGTTGATATCTCTGTTTCCATTACGAGGAGTTTAGAGAGATAATTCAGCTTACTCCAACAGTGAAAGTGTGGCTATTCCCTTAAATTGATCACAAAGAAGTGAATGGATGAGCAGATATGCAGAAATGAACTTCCTTATTACCGCAAAGACACACTTCAACGCCTCAACCATGCCGCGACAAAGAACTAATTAAGATAATATGTTTGATCATAAACACGCTTGAGGTTATGCGCAATACTCCATCATGTCAATACGAGGTGTGCGTTCACATCTTTGAGGATGCCTACCACAGAATCCTTTAACTTGTTCGCTGGTAAGTCATAAGTATTGAATTTCTTATATTCCACAGTCGACTTCAACAACCCCCATTTCGAGTAACAAGGAAGATAAGCTTTATACGTCCCCCAACTGAGTTCTCTATGGTAAAATAGAACCTTATATATATGCCCCGTTTGTCCTATTTAAGTTTGTCATGTAATGCTTTTACTTGGGAGCTTTGCTCCTTGTATCTCTGATTGCTAAAAAAATGAGTAAAGACATATCGAAACTTAGTTTTTGGGTATAGTATAATGTAAAGTTTTTGGGTATAGTATAATGTATAAACACTTTCACTAAATAACAACTGAAGATGTGGAGACATCATCTCGGTTGTCTGAAGGAGAAGATGATCCAAATATCTGAACGGTTAAGCTTCCACCTGCAAAATTATTTTACATAAACTCGTTATGATGCCATTACATTAGTAGGAATGAGCTGTGAATGATAACCAGTACGTTGCAATAAAGCAGACACTTAACCAGTAAGGGACTTAATCGAGTAATTAAGGCGACTTTTTAACCAGTAAGGGACTTAATCGAGTAATGAAGGCGTCTTCTGACTGGCCCACGTCTCCGTAAGAATTGTTTTTCCATTTTATACTGCTCTTAAAGTAAAACGAGATTGATGTCTTTCAGCTGCCAAAGTGTGAAAGAGAACAGCGATTCTACCTGCCAGCTTAAGGTTAATCTAATAATATCGTCCAACCTCAAAAACTGATTAAAAATACTTTTCTTTTTCGTGTTTTCGAGTCGAACCTGCCAATTGAGGTCAGTTTTCAAAGTATTGAAGTACGAAACCTTTACTTTATCTATGATCCTAACTCATTAGTTCACCATTAAATATTTAAACCAGTTAACCTATTACAAGAACAAAGTGGGACTCGAGCATAAAAAAGGGCCTAATTTGCTTTATTTTCATATTAAATGCAGCAAAGAGGAAAGCAAATATAAAGGATAGTTATTCTCTTACTTAGCATCAGAGCTGCCCCAATCATACCAAGTGAGGTCCATTGTTCACCAAGGAAAAACCATGCAAAACAGGCACACCAAACTGGCTCCAGTCCGTAAATTATTGCCACTTCTGTTGCCGGGACATATCGCATGGCATCCATCTGTTTGATGAATTATCTTTGTTCAGAAATGCGTGGGCTTAATAAGCTACTACGTGATCTGTTACACTATGATTTCTCTTGATGAAATTTCAACAATTGAGTGATTCTATATATCAGATAAGTTATTGTCAAATGTGTAACATCTTTGTGCAAAATAGAAATTCCTATGAAAGATACAACTTCAACAGTCTTTTCTTATGAAAAATGAAAGGCCCTTGTAATAAAATTACACAATATTTCTTATTTATCTTTCACCCTGCTCTTTCTTTCTTATTGAATACCTTTTCATAGACAAATTATGAATTCTCAACTCCAACACATTCACAACTTTGGTAGCAATTGCAAGGTCTTTCTCATTTCATTTTTTAACATGAAAAAGAAATATCTTTCAAAGCAAAAATATTTCAATATGATTAAACTTCCAAGAAAAATCTTTTTAGACAGAGTAGAATAGAAGTTGGACATAATTTGAATTTTAAAGGGTCTAGTTCAGATGCCTTCATTATCGACTATTAAAAGCAAGAATACTTCAAAAGTTCACACTAGTGGAGGAGAAATGTCGGGGCTTAATGAGACTTAAAATACCTCTACCCATAAGCCTATTCCACTTGATAGTATGCCTGAGAAAAGTGCAGGAATCCACGGAAAAGCAATCAACCAATCGTAAACCATTTTCCATGTCCAGGAAAAAGGGTTACATGCTTGAATTCCAAGAAACCAGCTCCCAGCAAAGTACCATATCGTTGAGAAAAGACCAATAGCACATACCTGAAGAAGAAGAAGAAGATCGAAAAGTTTTACAAATCGATTTAGCATTGAGATATATCTGCATTGCTACTTTGCTAGATATCAGAATTTGTCGATGCACGTACCTCGCATCCTAGGAACGGTAACATGTTTCTTTTATTTATGCTTCTTAGTAGATGCTGAGTTCTAAGCAGATGAACGCCATAAAACACTGCGCTGAATAAGTTCAGGAAATCGCCCAACTGAACGATGCCGTATAAGAAATCAATATAATTCTATTCTTAATCAGGATTATATGATCAATTGTGAGTTAAGGCTGCTGCAAATATAGTTGTGAAATATGAGAGAACCTGACAGTTTCTGGTAATGTTCGTAGGGATTATAAAAGTTGGAATACATTCTTAACCACAATTTCCATTTTCGCAATAAGCCAGCGGTAGAACCAGGAGTTTTGACATTCAAATAAAAAATTCAATGTCATATATTATTGAATCGAATGTTTTAAAAATCGAACTAGAATTTCAATTAATAGGATAAGAAGTTTAAAGTTAACAGGTTTAACTTGTATGAAAGTATCAAAAAATTTGTTAAAATTTAAATAAAAATTTAAAAATTTAAAAATGATTGAAGAAGATTATCCTTACCTATTGAAAAATTTAAAGTTTAATTAAAAAAAGAGACTTTTAAATAAAATTAATTAGTTTATTTTTTGTTTATTAAAATTGATTAATTTATAAAAAAGGTCAATTAATTAATAAATTGATCTTTTTTTAGAATAAAAATTATTAAACTAAAACAAACCAAAAAATTAAAAACTTAATTAAAAAGTTGATGGTTCTAAGATTTTTATAGTTAAATTGATAAGTTTTTAAAATATTACTTAAATCACGTGTTCATCAGATTATTTGCTCAAGCCAAATATTTAAATGATTTGGTAGGTCCTTGAATACACAAGTAACAAATCAAGTAAAATATTATGATCACTGATTCACAATGGTGAGATAACGAAGGGAAAACAAAGAGAAAACACTTACGCATGGGGAATATCCACCGGAGATAAGCAGGGCAACTCCTGTAATCGACATTATGGCTCCAATCCATGTACGTAAAGGAACAATTGTTCCTAAAATGCCCTCGAGCAAAGGAACCAAAATTATCTAATAAATCAATCCCCAAAGAAACCATCAGGATATTGAACCTTTTCACAGAGTTTAATCCATGATGATTCATAGATACTTACGGTGAAGGATGATAGAAATGAAGCACGCCCAGCATTAGATGTCAGCAATCCAAAGGCTTGCATGAGGTACCCAAGACTTACCCAAAACCCCAACTCTAACCCTTTATTACGGGTATGGGCATCATCTCCAGCTTTGTATGCAAATGGCAAGAACACAATGGCAGATATGAGTAATCTCACAACAGTAAATGCTGCTGGATCCAGGATGTCTTCAACACCTTTTGCTACAGGAATATTACTAGCTACACAATCCAATTAAACACATTTCAACCAACAAGTTTACAATGAATGTCTTAGCGTATACTTGTATTACTATTTTTTTAATATCAATGCTGAAGGAAGGTTTTGAATACCAACCACGACTGCATGCAATTCATGAGCCCCTCAATGTTTATAGTTATAATTTTTAAAATATTATCAACCACGATTTAAACCCTTAATCCAAATCATCATATTTACTTTAGTACATTTTTCCTTAGATATGAAATCTAAGAACTTTTTTTTCTTAGATATGATATCTCACTAGAATTTATTGGTGAGACCTGAACTTACAACCTTGTTCAGATTCAATAAAATATCTTGACAACTAAACCTCATTCTAAATTCTTTTACTAACAATTGCTACCTCCATTCGCCTTCACCATCGATCCACTAACCGTAATTAATACAGTAGTATGCGCAGACGTAATTTGTTAATCAACTTTTAATAGAACTGATAAAAACCTAAAACTTCTACTCCGTTCCTAATTATAAGAATCAATAAAGTAACAAAACTTCTTTTTTTGGATATTTTAGTAGTCTGCAAAATTTTAAGTTGCGGACCGCAAATTAAGTTGTAAATTGCTACAGTAATTATGATTAATACAAATACGATTATAAAAACATTATTATAATTATGGTAAATTGTGATAATAAATTTAAACACACCTATAAGATTATGGACACAGTTATATTTTGATTCCAAAATCTAAAAATCTTGGGAGCTGCCTATTGAAAAATTGAACAAGATAAGAAAGATCAAACTTATGTTTTGTGGTTAGTAGCTTGGTGGCATGTGGTATTTCATGTTTTTATTAAATAAGAAACTATTTATAAAAATAACTTTTTATTATTTATGTGGTGGTGATCACGATAACCATCAAATGATGGTCATTAAATTTTTTTTATCTTACATTTATATCAAATTCTAAGCTTTTATAATGATTTAGGCACTAAAATTGACTTGAAAAAGGAAATTTGCTTATCGAGAAAATTCGTTCATCAGTGCAGTTTTTTATTTCATAACGTCGGTTTTTGATTCAAATATAAATGGAAAAGATAATAATCTAAACAGGGTTAGATGGCAGTTGAAGATTTCAAGAACTTTGCCAAGTATTTCAAGGGTTATATCAGAAAATTAATATATATTAGTAAAAGATACAAAGAGGAGGAGAAGACCTTAAATGAAATGAAAAGTTTGTTTATGTTAAATTAGGCACGAAATTCGTCAAGTTGATCCACATGACATCAATGGCTCGAGCATTTCTACCATCAACATATTGGGTCGCTAAACAAAACATCATGTAGTAAAATAGTTGTTTAACGGTGATTTGTGGCTGGTCAACATAGGGCTCTCTGTTTTTTAACACTATCCTTGTGACGGTTACATCAATTACATCAATGCGTGGTGTCTACTGTAGCCTACACTTGGGATGACTAAATATGTTATTCGAGCAATTTTTCGTGAGAGCAGTGCCATACCACTCAGAGGAGGCAAACTGGAAAGCTCCAATTAATTTTAGATGTTTGGAAGCAAAGAACGGATGGGTCTACCGTTGTTGAAACTGCAAAAGAAGTTCTCAACTTGGGAAAGCCATGGGTGTTCAATGTATGGTATTTAATCTGTAATATGATTTCGAGGAAGATGTTTTTTGGTGTGTGGATATTGTCATGCACGTATGGAAGTTTTCTCCGAAGAAGATTCATGGAAATCACAAAGAACAGGAAGTAAACTTACCTTCCAAAATGGTAATGAGATTGAGCAAACCGATGCTCCTAAGTTTCCTTGTGGCAAACAAAATTCCTTTCCACAAGAATTTCATCCCAAGTAAGTTGATACCCACAATTTGTTTCTTCTTAGACGATTCGGGTTGGACATAATTTACAGAATATTCCTCGCTTTCAGTCTCATGATAATCACCACCAATTTCACTCGTTTTATTTCTCCACAACCAAGTCACCAAGTGCAGTGGTTTTTTCAATGGGACTATCGGATTTGGACTACTGCGAAAGGAAGAAGAGGTACCGCGAAATGACCTTGTAAAGAGTGAACAATGTGGCGATTTTGTTTTGAAACAGATATCTGGGAGGAGGAGAAGGTGAGACAACGTGATACAATCAGTGCAGATATGGGGTTGGTTGTTCTGTGGAGTGACCATCTGCATGTTGGCTGAATTGGTTCCGACATTGTTGAACCTTTCATTCCTCTCTCTTCCTCTCTTTCTATTCCAACTGTTCGTTTACTTACTACGACCGCCTTAAATTTTGCAGCTTTAGACGTTACTTTCTCAATTTGTTGTATTTGTTTGTTTGAAAGAGTGATGTTTGGTGGATCTGAGGCTTATATGGTAAAAAATATTTATTGGAAAGAATTTATGAAAAATAATTTGCATCATTTAATAATAAAATAATTATTATTTAACAAATAGAGTTAGAAATCTCAAAGTAAGCATTATTAAGTGTTAAAGTATTTAATACTTATTTTTTAAATTTAAAGTATTTAAGTTTTATTGAATCATTTTTAAATATTTTCTATTAGAGATATATACTAAGTAAAATAATAATTATAGTATAATTTGTAAAACATAAAAATTATATCCCGAATATAATAAATTTCTTGAAAATATTTGTAAAAATTATAATTTATAAGACTTACTTTAAAATGAAAATATCTTTAATTTAATTATTTAAAAATTTTATATGGTTATATTTAAGAAATTTATGATATCTATGTCATTTCCTTTATTAAATAGACTTTTGACTATGTGATAATGCACAAAAAATTTAATTCAGTCAGACTGTAAATAATCGTTAGTAACAAACATTAAAACTGATTATTTTCAACACCATGTAATGATTCTTCTAGGTGGTCATCGGCTTCTCTTTCCATACCATACATTAAAAGATGATGTAGAATGATATGCTCACTATAATCGGCAAAATAAAAGTAATCTTTATTTTTAGGATGTTGAGCGCGGATCCAAATATTAGATATTACCAATTTTGATGAATGTTCCAATTATGACTTATGTTTCTATAATGAAAAAAGGAATCCAAAGTAGAACGATATTCCTCACAAGTAAGTTCAAGTATACTCTCGACGCAGAACTGACCGTGACTCAAAACATAAGATGGTTATTAAGTTATTCATTTTTAAAAAAAAATCGAAGATGCAAGACTTTCAACTATATATTGCGTTAAATAACAAGTACTTTTTGATTCTCAAAAATTTGGCGGCATAATCAACTTAAAAAGTATACTTCTTTTTAAGTTGAACCCATTTTAATTTAGTTCCCAATTCTTTGATTGCTCGGGACAAATATTTTAAGGATTGGCATGTTATTTACAACAAGTTCTGATTAGTAAAAAAGGTTAATTGAGAAAAAAAAATCAAAATTTACTCAATTTTATAATAATAACTTAACCTTTAAAAAAGACGTTAAAATTTTTCAAATTTTAATTTATAATAAAAATTACTTGATATTAAATGTTTTGTTATATTGAATGATTTGATGAGTTATGATAAATTTTTATGTTTGTGTAAACAAAATAGTTGCAACAAATTTAAACTTTATTATTTAATAACTTAAAAATATATTAATGTACAAAAATCTTAAAATTAAATTATTTCTGAAATTATTCACTGGCATTCCTTCCACATTCTTACTTCTCGCTGGTTTCCTCGCGCAGTTCCGATGGCTATCTGAATTGACGTCGTTTGCATTCCTAGCTTCTTCAAAATGAAGTGATCGATCATGATTTGAAGTCAATCGGATCAAACCTATGGAAAGAAGATTCCGAGTGTATGAAATGGCTGGACCCAAAAGAGCCTGTCTCGGTGGCTTATGCGAACTTTGGAAGCATCACTGTCACCACAAGTGGTCAATTAATAAAATCCGCTTCGGGATTAGCTAATAACAATTGCACTATTTTGTTAATATCAGATCTTTTGTTTCGGCTATTGTATTTTTATCATCTTCTACTAAATTTCATTCAAATAATTAAGTAGATCTTATATAAATATATGAATAAGATTTAATGAAACAGAATATCTGGTGTAAGATTTGATGAGCATTAGGCTTGACCTTGTCTATGTGACGCAACGATTTTACTCCCATAGTTTATTAAAGAGACCAAAGATAAAGGCTATGTTTAGATCTGCGGTGTTGTGAGAATAAGTACTTATTCATCGCAGTTTTCAAACGCAGTCACATGTTTGAATCTACAGTAAACAACCGGAAGTTAGAGAAAAATGTGGTACCACCGCAGAAATCAATAAGCAGAAAGAGAGTTGCAGTATAAAACTGCTTATGCGGTAGAAATTTTACTTTCCATTAATAACCTTCACTACAAATATTATTTTCTATTATACTCTTAATTAATATGACTAATAACATATTTTTATGAAATATTTTATTTACCGAATTTATTTATGTTATTTTCAATGGATCAATGACTAGAATATACGATGAATGGCATAAAGGCAGCCGTTCATATTACCGGAAAACTATCTATCCTGCATAAAAGTTTTCCCAATAGACAACAAGTAGAAAAAGCCTTTACGGATTTCAAAACTCCCGCTTTAAGACCTCAGTATAAACAAGTTCTTGAAAAACCCTTCTAGAATCAAATATGAAGTCTTTGGGACGACCAGTGAATATGGATAAAATCAACATATTACCCACAAGAGCCCTAAAGGACGAAATGAGAAAACTTACATAAAAAATGTTGTGTGATTGTTTTCAGGCCTCAACGACTGGAAAGAAGATCAAAAAATATTTTAGTACTATCCACAAAATAGAGGACGTTATGGACCTAAGGCGTTTATCTTTCACGAAGCAGATCCCTTAACTACATATCTATTTTTTCAAAGTGGTATCAGAGCCTGTTACAACAGAAATCTCATTGGTAAAACCATGGAAAATATAGATATAAAAAAATTTTATGAAGAAGAAAATATTGAACCTATTAACATTAAAAACGATATAAAAACGCAATTAGAAGAGATTACTAATTTAATTAAAAAATTAAATCTTGAAAATCAATCGGTTCTAAAAGAACTTATTAAACCTATTACTGACCAAGATGAAGTTATTTATGGCTATGAATCTGATTAAGAAGTTTTTATGGATCAACAAAAGAAAGATGATTAAGCAGAAAGTTGTCAGGTAGGTGAAAAACGTAAAAGACATCAACAAAATACGTATAATTGGGAATCAAAACCAATAGAAACTGAAGAATTAAATAGATTTGGTTATTATAGAAAATATCATAAAATCTGAAAATTTCCAACTGAATATACACCTAAACATGTACAGCTAGGACCCGATGGAATACTAAATTTAGATTGTGTCTTAGCAACCAAAAAATTATTAATTGAATGGTCAAATAAATTAGCATTAGTAATACATTTAGAAAAAACCTTCTGAAGGATTACAAAATATAAGTATTCTATGGAATTTTATCACTTATAAAACTACTAGAATAATACTTAATTTGTTTTATTAGATAATGAAGAAAAATTAAAAATACTACTGAATTCTTAAATGCTATCGAACTTGTAAAAGCCTTTCATATAGTAGCAAATGAAATTTATAAAGAATTTATTAGAAAAGATATTATTAGTTACAAACAAGAAATAGAAAATGAAGAACGTAAAAATGCTTTTTGGCATTTAAATAATATGAGAATTTGTAATATTTGCTATCTTGAACAATATATTTATGAATTTAAAAAATATTATTATCAACTAACAAGAACAGAACAGGAAATGTATATTCAAATTTTCATTCAAAAATTACCCTATCCTATTAATAAAACTATCGAAGAACTATTGTTACTAAAACAAAGTAAAAATCTAGTAGCCTATAATCTAGGTGGACCTATTTTAGTTACAAAACAAGTCATTTCTCAAAAATGTCTAGAAGCAAAATTACACAAAATATTAAAACATAAAAATATTCAACTCTGTTGTTCTAAGTATTCTGAAGTTCCACAACAATATGGTTGTGACTTTACACCCTATAGATATCCCAAAGCTAAACATTCAAAATTTCGACGAAAAACTTATAAATGGAAAAAATATCCGAAAAACAATTTTATAAAAAACCATTTACTCCTTATAACAAATTCTTTCAAAAGAAATCATTTCGACAACTAAAACCTAAATGATAATGTTGTCCACAAGGGAAGAAACAATGTAAATGCTAGTTATGTAAAGAAGAAGGACACTAAGCAAATGAATGTCCTAAACGAAAATCAACTAACAATAAAACAAACTATAATGAAAAAATTAATATTTTAAATTCTACATTAATATATAAATTAGAACCCATTGAATCTGACTATGAAACTGATTCTACAATCAATACTTTATATTATTATGAATCTCAATCTCAAACCTTTGAATCAACAAACGAAATCCCAATAGAACTTTTATTCAAGTACAGATTCAGAATAAAAAAGTAAATGCATATATAGATACTGGAGCCACAATATGTATAACTATCAAAACCCTAATAACTAATTGGAAAAAATTACATAAACACCGATGGAAGTATTAAGTATATCTGGTATGTAAGTTATTATAACAATATTATTATTATAAATTATACATTTACAGTACCCTCAATCTATCAACAAGAATCTGGTCTACCATTTATCTTAGGAAATAATTTTTTAAAATTATTTCATCCTTTTTGTCAGTATTTACACTATATTACTCTTAAAACTCCTTTAATTAATTCCCTAAATCAAAAATCTATTATACTCAAAATTCCTATTTATCATACGACATACTATCTTACTTTAAAGCTTATTAATGAAAAAATGAGTCAACTACAATTTTTTCTTCAAAACAATTTATCTTTGCAAAGAGAAATAGAGACTTTATTAGACCAAGTCTGTAGCGACCACCCTCTAGATCCTATTAAAAATACCAATACTCAACCTATTGAGATTAAACTAAAAGACCCTAACCAAGAAATAAATATTAAAAATAACATTCCATACACTCAATAAGATGTACAAGAATTTATTAAAGAATGTTCATAATTATTAGTAAAACAATTAATTTCTCCAAGTACAGGTAAACACTTCGCACCTGCTTTTTATGTTAATAATTATTCTGAACAAAAAAGAGGCAAAAGACGTATGATTATTAATTATAAAAATTAAATGAAGCAACTATAGGTGATGCATATAAATTGCCACGAAAAGATTATATTATCAATAAATTAAAAGGACATAAATGGTTTTCTACATTAGATGCCAAATCTGGTTATTGGCAACTTCGATTACACGATAATATAAAACCATTAACAGCTTTTACTTGTCCTCCACAAAAACAATTTCAATGGAACGTGTTACCCTTTGGTTTAAAACAAGCACTTAGTATTTATCAACATTTTATGGATACCAATTTAAAAGGATTACAAGATTTTACTATAGCTTATATAGGTGACATTATCATCTTTTCAAATATTGATAAAGATGATCATCTGAAAAAGTCAAAGTTGTACTCCAACGATGTCAAGAAAAAGGATTAATTTTAAGTAAAAAGAAAATTAAATTAGCTAAGCAAAATATTGAGTATTTAAGAATTGAATTTTATAATGGATTTTCAAAATTACAACCCAACATTCTCTTAAAAATACAACAATTTCCAGATATTTTAAAAAATAGAACTCATGTACAACAATTCTTAAGACTGTATATATCAGATCAAGGATTTTTTTAAAATCTTGCTAAAGAATTTAAAATGTTACAACTAAAATGTAGTACTAAACATTAGTGGAATTGGACTCCTGAAGATACAGAAACGGTATGTACTTTAAAAAATCTATGTAAGGATTTACCTGTCTTATATAATTATTTATTTGAAGATATACTTCTGGTTCAAATTGATGCCAGTATAGATACATGGGCTAGTTGCCTATTGGAAAAACCACCTAATCAAAAGAAATATTTATTATGAAAGTACATAAATGGCACTTTCATTTATGCTGAAAGTAAGTATCCAATTCATGAGAAGGAAACATTAGCCTGTCTCAAAACTTTGAGAAAATGGCGTGTTGATTTATTACCTATTGAATTTACTATTCAAACTGACTTGAAATATTTATGTGGATTTGCGAAATATAATATTAAAAGCAATTATAATCAAGGGAGGCTCATTAGATGGCAACTTGAATTAAATCAATATAATTTTCATATTGATTATATAAAATCTTCTGACAACAACCTTGCAGATATTTTAACCAGAGAATGGAAGCAGCTATAATCATTCTAAAAGATTCATTGACTAAGAAAGAAGTAGAATTATCAGAACATCAACACCAAGTGGGAACAGTAACAAAAGAGATTAACATGCTACGAACGATGATTACTCTCTTTGAAAAACAACTTACTCCAGAAACCACTCCTTCTCAGACCACTACACCTATTCCCATTACCCCTTCACAAATTATTCAACCCGCCACTACATCAATTACTCCACAGACAAAGAAGATTTTAAGGAAGATAAAGTGTATGTTATTTTCAATAGACCAATGGCTAGAATATACGATGAATGACATAAGGCAGTCGTTCATATTATCGGAAAACCATCTATCCTGTATAAAAGTTTTCCCAATAGACAACAAGCAGAAAAAGCCTTTACCGATTTCAAAACTCCCGCATTAAGACCTTAGTATAAACAAGTTCTTGAAAAACACCTTCCAGAATCAAATATGAAGTCTTTGGGATGACCAATGAATATGGATAAAATCAACACATTACCCATAAGATCCCTAAAGGATGAAATGAGAAAACTTACATTAGAAATGTTTTGTGACTGTTTTCAGGCCCTCAATGACTGGAAAGAAGATCAAAAAATATTCTAGTACTATCCACAAAATAGAGGACGTTATAGACCTAAGGCAATTATCTTCCCCGAAGCAGATCCCTTAATTACATATCTATTTTTTCAAAGTGGATTAATCGACACTATCTACCTCACTAATCTCAACATTCTTTCAAAATTTCCTACAGGTTTTATCCAGGCAGTAAAAAATTATCGTGACCGCTTTGCCAAAGAGTGGGAAGTATTTATCAAAGTTTTCAATAGCTACCTAATCTTCAAAGAAACCGAGAATCTTAAAGATGCTAAAATCAAAATATCAAGAATCACATTTATTCAAATTGGAGTAAGCAATGGCTTGTATCCTCTGATTGATGAACCACCTAAACATAATTTCAGTTGGGATTTGATTAACCAATGTAATCTCCATTGTCTGGATGGTGTGTATCAACAATTCATTAGAATCACTTCTCAGTCTTTCCTCAAGGTTAATTACAAAGGATAAAATATCGTCATGACTTCAGCCTACAAAGCTCCTATAGCACCAGAAGCTATATAAATTATTAGACAGTTTGAACATCCATTTTCAACCATGGAAGGAATTTTTGTTGAATTATCAGACCAATGGAAGTATGCTATCTATTAGCAACTCAACACACATACTTAGCACAAATGCTAATACTGCCCCACTACCTCCTTTGACAGAGACGAATCAGGTTCCATTGAAGCAATAATTGACGAATAAGCTGTAAAGAAAAAACAAAAGCAAGAATCATCCAAAGTATGTTGGCCCTCTGTCGGCCATCTACTAAAGTATGCAAACCCTTCTGTCAGCCACCGACTGTTTTAAGCTTTAGTCTTTTCTTTTAGTTTGGACGGTTGTGCTTTAACTGATTCCTTCGGTTATCTGTAACAAGCCAACCTTTGTCTATATAAGGAACGTTTTGTATCCAATTATCAATATGAAATAAATAACATCTTTGTTCCTTACCTCTTGCTCCTTCCGAATCCTAGCCTACAGATTGGCGTTCAAACTGAAAAAAGCAAATCCGGTATGTTTGCAAATTGTTTTTGTTTCATCACAAAATATTCATATTTGTATTATCATTAAAACGAATTGTTATGAATATTATTTTACCATTTATTATGCAAATATTACTTAGTGCCTATTATATCCAACCTTGTTTATGCAAATACTACTTTTATTGGAAAGAGAGAATGACTATTTATCTTCAATTTGTAGATATTGAAATCTGGCAAACTATTAAAGTTGGAACCTCGTTTCTTGCTACTAACAACATATAAGTGTTTATTGTTGTTGATACAAGAAATGTATAGTTAAATGCCAAAACAAAGGCATTATCTGATATGTGCACTATCTCTAGAAGAGTATGAAAATATATCCTACTGTTTTACAACAAAGGAAATGTGGGACAAACTTCAAGTTAATTTTGAAGGAATGAATGAGGTAATCAAACATAGAATAAGTCTTTTAGTACATCAATATGAAACTATTTGCATGAAACGTGGAGAAACTATAGACAAATTCATTGGATGTTTCAACAACATCATCACAACCTTAAAAAACTTGGGAAAGATATATCCCAATGATGAGCTTGTAACAAAGATTCTAAGGTCACTGCCAAAGGAATGGAGACCAAAGGTGACAGCTCTAGAATCTACAAAGGATCTCGACACTATTTCACTTGACTAGTTAAGAGGAAATTTGATGATCTATGAAGCTGAGCTTAGTTGAGATGAAGGATCCTCATACATAAAATGAATGGCACTAAAAGCATCTAATGAATCAAATCCATCAAATGATGATGAAAGCGACACTGATTTGTAAATAGATGGAGATGATGAATTCAATTTTATGGTTAGAAAATACGAATGCTTCTGTAAAAAGAAGCTAATGAAGAAAAGAGAAGGAAACAAAAAAATTGGAAACAACAGTTTCCTATCAAAAGGCAGAAGCAGCAACAGTAGCAGTAGCAATACACAAGATAATCAAATCATATGCTATCACTGCAAGAAGCCTGGACACACAAGATCATAATGTTCTCTTCTTCTAAAGGATAAAATAGAGAACATAAAACATATAAAGCAAAATATGACTACAGCTTGGTCAGATGAAGATTTTGAAAACTTTGATGAAGAAGAGCCTAAATAAGTTAGCAACGTTTGTTTTATGGCTGAATCAGGAGACGGTGAGGTATATTATTCTGACTTTAATATTGAAATTGATGAATTAAGAGATGCATATCATGAACTATATAATCAGTGTAAAAAACAAACAGTGCAATATTTCAAAAAGGTTGAGAAGTCCAAACAAATGATGCATCCTTAACGAATAAGATTAAATCATTATAATATGAGAAAAGGAATTTGTTGTCTAAAATTATGTCTCTTGAAAATGACAATAAGCAAAAAGTATTTGAAAAAGAATTCTTGGAACAAAAAATAAGTCATCTAGAAAATGCATTGCTTGAAAATGATTTTGTTAAGGTAAAAAAATTAGAAGAAAAGTTGTTACTTTAGAACTTGAGAAAGAAAAATTTGCAAAAAAATCATTTCTCTAGAAAAAGATCTTGCTAATTTTGTTGATGGAAAGAATAATCTTGATGCATTACTTAGGAATCGTAAAGGTGTTTTTGATATGGCTGGAATAGGATATAATGAAAATAATAATATTAGACCATAAAAGAATTTCTTGTTAAATCCAATAGTAGCCATAGTCAAAATAGCAGGAACCTAATAAAATGAAAAAATTATAGCAATTCTCATTCATTTTTTGTGTGATTAATGTGGTAGAGAAGGTCATATTAGTCATTTCTGTAACTTTCGAAAAATGAAAAAATGTCTTAAATGTATGTTTGGAGACCAAAAGGTCAAACTACTAACCTGAAAGGACCTAAAAAATTTTGGGTACCTAAAATGAGATAATACATTTTGCATATATGCTTCAAAGTAGAGACAAGAGAAAATCAATGGATAGTTGATAATGGTTGTTCAAGACATATGACAGGTGAAAGATCACATTTCAACTATATTGAAAGGAAAGATGGAGGTAATGTTGTCTTTGCTAATAAAAACAGGAAAAAAGTCATTGGAATTGATAAAATTGATGACTCTAATTCTGCTTCTATTG
Organism: Erythroxylum longipes; assembly: GCA_027563885.1. Classification (NCBI taxonomy): domain Eukaryota; kingdom Viridiplantae; phylum Streptophyta; class Magnoliopsida; order Malpighiales; family Erythroxylaceae; genus Erythroxylum; species Erythroxylum longipes. The sequence continues at coordinate 8,417,771 of JAOQMS010000178.1, forward strand.
ATAACGTTCTTTATATTGATGGATTGAAACATAATTTGTTAAATGTAATTCAATTATGTGATAAGGGCCATAGAGTCACTTTCTATGCAACACATTGTGAAATAATTGATAATCTTAATGATAATATTGTATTTGTTGGTCCTAGAAATCATAATATAGATTATGCTCAATTAGAAGACATATCTTCAAAAAAGTTAAGTGTTTTGTTTCAATAGAAAAGGATTTATTTATCTTGCATAGAAGATTTGGACATGCTAGAATGAACATTTTTATCAAAATTATCCAAAAATGAGTTAGTAAAAGGACTATTGAACTTAAAGTTTGAGAATAATTAGGTTTGCGAAGCTTGTTTAAAAGAAAAACAAATTAGAAGTAGCTTTCCTCCTAAAAATGTTGTTTCTACTAACCAACTGCTTGAACTTGTACATATGGATTGATTTGGTCTTACTAGGACTCAAAGCTTTGGTGGTAAACACTATGGTTTTGTTATAGTAGATGATTATTGTAGATTTACTTAGGTTTATTTCTTATCAAATAAGGATGATACTTTTGAAGTTTTGTAGAAAAATTAAGTTTGAAAAAGAGCATTGCATTACATCAATTTAGAGCGATCATGGAGGAGAATTTGATAACATAAAATTTGAAGACTTTTGTAATGAAAATGATATAAATCATAATTTTCATGCCTAAGGACTCCTCAGTAGAATGGAGTTGGTGAGAGAAAGAAAATGACTCTTATTGATATGGCCAGGACAATATTGTGTGAAAGCGGTTTACCTCATGGTTACTAGGAAGAAGCTGTATCTAGTGCTTGTTACACACTTAACAAGTGCCTCATAAAACCTATTCTCAAAAAGACCCCTTATGAGTTGTGTAAAGGAAGAAAACCAAATGTTGCTTACTTTCGAGCATTTGACTATAAATGTTTTTTATTAAAAATGTAAAGGACAACTTTGGAAAATTTGATGCGAGATCAGATGAAGCTGTTTTTCTAGGTTACAACACTGCTAGCAAAGGATTTAGAGTTTATAATAAAAGAACAAAGAGTATAGAATAATCAATACATATTATATTTGATAAAGCACTACCCTCGACAACAGCAACTGAGTTAGTTGATGAAGGGAATCCTTTAGTTCACAAAAATATGACACAAACCTAAACTACATCTATAGTACCTTCAGAATCACAAGATCAAGAAGGTCCTTCTGAAGTTAGGATAGAGCAGGCTTCTTCTCCATGTCAATAGGAGCCTATGCAACGAAGAACACCAAGAGAATTGAGAAGTCTAGAGACACATCAGTACATTCTGGAAGATCCTTCTAAAAGTCTAAGAACCAGGTCATCCTGTAAAAACACTTATGTTACCCTTATCTCACAATTAGAACCAAAGATTATTGAAGAGGCTCTTACTGATGAAAATTGGGATTCAAATATGAAAGATGAACTAAATCAGTTTGACAATAATATCATTTGGAATTTAGTACCTCGCCCATAAAATAAGTCAATTATTGGAACTCGTTGGGTATTTTGAAACAAACTTTACAAAAATGGTAAGGTGTTAAGAAACAAAGCTAGACTTGTAGCTCAAAGTTATAATTAACAGGAAGGTATTGATTTTGATGAGACTTATGCACTTGTTGCTAGATTAGAATTAATGAGAATTTTACTTACTTTTGCATACTATAGAAAATTTAAATTATTCTAAATAGATGTCAAAAGTGCCTTCTTAAATGGATATATTAACAAAGATGTATTTTTTAAGCAACCTTAAGGTTTTGAAGATGAAAACCATCCTGATCATGTGATAAAGTTAACTAAAGCTCTGTATAGTCTAAAATATGATGCTCGAGCATGATATGAGAGGTTAAGTAACTTTCTGCTTGAGAATGACTTTAAAAGAGGAAAGGAAGATAAAACCTTATTTATTAAGAAAAAGGACAATGATTTACTCATAGTGCAAATATATGTTGATGACATAAGGTTTTATTCGATTAATCCATCCTTTTGTGAAGAATTCTCAGCCTTAATGTAAGGGAGTCTGAAATGAGTATGATGGGAGAATTATCTTTCTTTCTTGGGTTGCAAATTAGGCAAACAAAAAAAGGAATCTTCATTAGTCAAGAAAAATACATAAAGGAACTTATAAAGAAATATCATTTTGAGAATGCCAAACCGATCGGTACTCCTATATATACTGGAACTAAACTTGATAAAGATGAAAAATGCAAGACTATGGATGAAACAAAGTACATAGGAATGATTAGATCATTTCTATATCTTACAAACTCAAAAATAGATATTATGCTTAATGTGTGTCTTTGCGCATGCTTACAGTCAAATCCAAAAGAAAGCCACCCTCAATTAGTTAAAAAGATATTTCACTATCTTTTCAGAACTATGGATTTTGGATTATAGTAGCCAAAAACTGATTCATTTAACATAGTTGGTTTTTTTGATGCAGATTATGTAGGTGATAAAGTGGGTAGGAAAAGAACAAGTGATTACTGTCAATTTCTTGGAGGATGTCTAGTTTCTTGATATTGCAAGAAACAAAATTGCACAACACTTTTGAAAATTGAAGATGAATATATAGCAACTGTCAATCGTTAAGCTCAAATCTTATAGATGAAACATCAACTCTAGATTTTTCTATAAAATTTGATCATATTCCTATACTATATACGTGACAATACAAGTGCAATAAATCTTTTTAAAAATCCTGTGCATCATTCTAGGACTAACCATCTAGAAATCAAACCTCAATTTCTAAGAGATCATGTTTTAGAAGGAACCATCGATCTTTTGCATGTTAAAACTAAAAATCAAGTAGTTGATATCTTTACTAAGACACTTTCTAAAGATAGATTATGTTTATTAAGAAAAGAACTTGGTATGTGCAGAATATCTACTATTAACTTTGTATGAAAATTATATGCTATTTCTCTTTGCAGATATTAGCAGGCTCCTTCTAATATATTTTTTTAATAGGCTCCTCTTAGTTTAGAAGGCTCCTCTTAGTTTAATATGGTAGAATACATGTGTCTTAAAAAATAGTTATGAAATAATGTCATTTTAGTTTTTAAAATGTGCATGCACTGCTCTGACAGCTTTCCATATGTGACTGATAAAAGATACTAAAGGATCACACCTACTCTAATAGTGTATACCATTATTCACTAGATATGAAATCAACGATCAAGAATTGTTTAATACATCTTGAGAAGGTTTCTTCCTTCTAATTATCTTTGTCATTCTCAGAAGCATTGTTTTTCCTCTCTACACCCTAACTCTCAGTTTTTGCTCAAATATCCTAAATCTTACTAACTTACTTGAAATCGCACGAACAAAGTCTAAAGGATAAAAGAAAACCTTGACTCCTACTACCAACCATGATGAAACTCTCCATCATGAACAAGAGTCGTCTTCTCTGTCACCAATAGTAAGATCACTAAACAACTTATTAAACTTTCTTTTATTCACCTCTATCAAAAAGCCCTAAGTTTTAGAAGCATCCACTCAGGAGACTCCATATGAGAGAAAGAGAAAGATTTTGTTTACGTTGTCTTTTCCTAAAGAATTAAATTCTTATTCATCTTTCAAACAAAATGAATCAACAATCAATTAGTAATATATCTCTAACTCTTGTGAATAAGGTTCTGATGACTTAAACCCTAGCTCAACAAAAAAAGAAAAAGAAGCAGAAGAAGAACAAGAAAAAGAAGAATAAAAAATCTTCTAGTGAGGGGGAGCTAATGAGAAAAGTAAGATTCCATTATCCTTCACTTTTACTAACTACTCTCACTCTAACTACTCCTTCTACTTTGTCTTTCAAAGCATTTGCACCACCACCATCAACTACTCCTTAAACCTAGTTCCGCAGGTAAAAAATTTCCTTAGGTATACTGGATCGTTAATGATAATGATTCAGATGAAGAACTAGTTAATTTAATAAGTTGTCCATGAACTAGAGGAAGTGTGACAAAGCAAGCTGAAAAAGTTTTTGAAAAAGAAAAAAGCCCTGATGTTGAGCTAAAGGAAGAAGAAGAATCTCGAAAGAGAAACAAGGAAGAAAAAAGAAAAGGCAAAGTGCCTATGGTTGAAGAGAATATTGAGACCACCGTTGTTAGGAATGATTTGTTTTATAAAGAAGCCTTGATTGAAGAAATTCCAAAAGATAAAAGGTCAAAATCAAAGAAACATAAGAAAGGAGAATCCTCAGCATCGTTTAAGTTTTTTCAGTCAATGGAAGTTAAAGCACGATACAAAATGTGTTACAAGAAGTGAAAGGTGGTTACTGGATGCATTTTACCTCCTCTCCTATTTAATGACATTAGTATTCCTATCTCTTCTTATTTTCTTGCTGTTGGTCGGGAAATTTTTTTGAATTTAAATGAGACAGTGTGCGATTATTTAGTTAGATCATTTTATAAACACATAAGAAAAGATGAAATTGATGGAAAATTGGCAATCGTATTTTAGGTGAGTGTGAGATTTTGGTCATTGAGGAAATTTTGGGGAACATAATGAATGTAATTCCCATAGGTAGAACTGAACTTCCTTGTCATAAATGGGACATTACTTATCTTAATCTGGAAGAAGTTGTAAATTTTATTTACATGCATATTGAGAATACTCGTGAAGGTAAACCTTGGTATAGACATTTAGACTTACTGCCATAATGCCTTGCATCGATATTGGCTACTTTAATTTTTCTAGGTAGTAGTTCAGTGGAAAGATGCAGTCTCTTGGGCACATATGCTGTATATAATCTACTAAAGAGAAATAAAATGAACCTCCTAGTAATGATCCTGCAATTTATGGTAGATAAGGGAAGTTATAAGAATACCACTGATGGTCTACCTTATGGAATGCTACTCACCATGATTTTCGCTCATTGTGAAATGTCTTTTAACAATCTAGATTGGTATGGACCTGCCAAGTTTCATTCATCTATTCCGTATCAATTTAGATATAAGATGAAAGATAATGCATGGGTAAAGAAGAAAATAAAAAGAGTAGCAAACATCTTGAGTCCTGCTCTACAAAAATCAGCCCCTGTCATACTTTAGAATACAAATGATCTAATCCTTCATTAATAACTGAGGGATATTCAATTAAGTTAGGATCAAATGCGTTGGCAAATTGACAGTATGCAAAATCTACTTATTGACATATAGATTCCTTTGTGAACATTTTTTAAGTCTCTTAAATGATGTTTTCACTAAGCTATATGCTCTTTTTAAAGTTTTCTCCCACTGATTTTTTAAAGATTATACCTTTGTCTGACTTCTTCTTTTGATAATGAAAAAGGGGGAGACTTAAGACTTAAGAGTTAAGAGTTGACGATATATTTTGCTGATATATTTTGCTTGATTTTGATTTTTCATGAATACTAATCTGTGATATATTCCATTAACTATTGACGATATATTTTGTATGATTTTGATGTTGTATAAATACTAATCTGTGATATGTTTTGCTAACTATTGAAATATTGCTAAATTGACTGTGAAATTCATATACTATGATTGCGTCCAAGTAATCTTTTAAAACAACAGGCTCTTTTCTTAGAGAATGCAAGAAAGGATCCTTCTAATCACGGTTATGAGTAACACCTTATAAAGATTACAAGCATTTTCAAATCCTTTATTTTTTTGAATTTTAAAAATATATTTGTTATTACTTATCATCATCAAAAAGGGGGAGATTTTTATCTCAAGGTTTTATATTAATGATTTTGATGATAACTTTATAATATTTGAAAATTCAAATTTGGACTATTTCCATTTATTTGAATAGGTAATGATATAATTTTGCAAAAGAATGTTTCCTTTCTTACAGGATCCTTCTTAATGAACTTACCTTATTATGATTCCACAATATCTAAAAGGATCTTGCCAACCACATAATTAGACAATCAACTCTAAGAAATTATCACAATTCTTTAGACTTGAATTCAACTCAAAATATAAGTGGAGCAACGACTATTTAAAGAAAAAGTCTATTTAACGAAAAGCCATTGTATTTACGAACAAGTCAGATTTTTGAAATACTTCAGCAGCATCAATATTCTCAAAAGTCGTATCTTTATCAAGCTCCTTGTACCTTAGAAAGTAAAAATACTATATTAAGAGAAATCATTATTCCTTGAAGCTTATATTGAGCAAACCTTATATTCATTTTTGTTGAAAGCTTGTAAAGGCTTGTTAAACACTACGAGTGTGGAAGGTTGAAGAACTTTGGAAAATATGTATTTGTGAGCTTGGAGAGGCTTGTCAAAATTTACTACTTGGATTTTATAGTGAAATACTCGAGTTTAATACTTGGGGACTAGACGTAGGCTTTCTTATAAGCCGAAGTAGTATAAATTGACTCTATCATTCTTTCCCTCTTTTTAACTTTTAAATTTCCACATTTTAGTTTTTGTGTTCAATTTTGCAATAGGTTACACTTTCAAGTCCTTATGTTACACTTTAGTCCAAATATACAAATATATTACTTGATTTTTTTATTTAATATTTATTTTTACATTATGATATGTTTTTAAAACTTTTTCGTGCATTTGAATGTTAATGGATTTTTTTGAAAAATGAAAGAAATTGTATTAATAATAGTAAAAGTTACAACACAACATTATAATAAGTCGCAATATCGGTCCATAATTCAGCACAATCTGAGGTTAAAAGAGTACATTAAAGAAGGAAAAAGAAAAATATTGAATTATAGCATTTAGGTAGTCTTCAAATAATGGTTTAGTGAGCTCTATTTGTTGTTAGTTATGAAAGCTACTAGAATCCAATTGATAATGTTTTCTACTATCTGATATTTACTTTCTTTAAGTCCCTTGACCAATCTCCTATTTCTTTCCCTTCATATAGACTAGATGGTGGTAGTAAAAGCTCTTTTAATAAGTAGTCCATTCCGTACTCCTGGCTTAGTTCTGGCAATGATCATATTGAGGGTCTCCCTCCATTTAGAAGTATACCAAGGAACCTGTAGCATATACATTACCCTGCTCCAAATGGCATTTGTGTAACTACATTTAAAGAATAAATGATTCCGTTTCTCTTCTGTATGTTTACATAAAAAATAAATGGGATCATATACCCCAAACCATCTATCCTTTGAACTAAGTTTGTTTTTTATTACTAGCCAAGATAATATTGAAGGCTTCAAGTTTAAGGGTTGCTTCCATAGAATATCAAACCAAGGGACAATCTCAATATTACATGCAAGTAGTTTATGACAAGAGCTGTTAAGAAACGTACCTATAGGATTAAGAATCCAAGTGATGCCATCCTCTCCCAGTTCCTCAGGAAGAGGAGGCAATTAGTCTGTAAGTAAGGTGAATCCTCTAAAATTGCCACCATAATCTCCATTTTGGATGAGTGAAGAGACCCTAACATTGATTAGTATTCTATTACTAAGTTAAGCTATTTCTTCTCTTTGGATCAGTGGACTATATGAAGCCTAATTATCATACCTAAACTAGATGGTTGCCCCATCCTCCAAATGATGCTTAATTTATGGATAAACTAAGTCTCTCAAGTTTATTATGTAGCTGAAAATACATAGAACTCCCTATAATTGCCAACTAGCCAGAAAATATGTTCTTTAAGATGATATTTATTCATTTATTTGATTCATAGTTCTTTTTTATCAATGAATAGTCACCAAATTCTTTTACATAAAATAACCTTTTGCATTTGTGAAATTGAAATAATATCTATCTCCCATTGCTTCTTTAATATAATGATATCACTCCATTTCACTTTGGCATTCTCACCATTTTCTATTTTTCCTTACCACAAAAATGTTTTGAGAATTCTATTGACTTCCTTGGTGACCTACTTAAGCAAAATAACATGTGAAGACCAATGAATAGCTGCCATTGAAATGAATCAATTTTGCCAAGTATTGATCCATTCTTTCATCTTTTTAATCAGAGGAATGAAATCAGAAAACTTCAGCTTTATGGTTATAATTGGAACTCCCAAATACTTAAAAGGAAGGATGTGCAATCTAAACATGACAATGCTATTAATTTTCTCTTTATTTGGGACATTTGAGGATATATACATACGACATTTCTCCGTATTCACCTTAAGACCAGAACATTATAATAAAGTATGCAAGATGTTGAGAAAAATTGTGATGGAATGGTTGTATTCAGTACTAAGGAGCATCAGATCATATACATATATTAAGTGTGTCAATTTGATGTCTCTACACTTGTAATGATATTGGAATCTACTAGTAAGTTTGGAGATCATTTCAAATATCCATTCCATAGGTAAAGTAAATAGGTAAAGGGATAGGGGATCCCCTTGCTTAATTCCTCTAGCAGGACTAAAAGGTAAAGATGGAATACCATTCACCAAAACACTAAAAGAGGAAGTTTGTATGCATTCCAATATCCAATTTTGGAATTGCAGTGGCAAACCTATAGCTTCCATGCATTCTTGTAAATATCTCTAGCTCATAGTATCATAAGCCTTGAAAAAAATCAATTTTCATCAAACAACTTTTGATATTCTTACCAAAGTTGTGCCCCCCTAATAGCTCTTGTAAAATGAGTATATTATCTCCAATACTTCTCCTAGGTAGGAATGCCCCTTGTGCCATATATAAGAGTACTGACAGAACTAGCTTCAGCCTTAAAGTGAGAAGTTTAACAAAAACTTTATAGACTGTAGTGCAACAACAAATGGGACTGAATTTTGCTATGGAAGAGGGGTGTTTCTTCTCAGGTACAAGACATATGAATGTGTGATTCACTTCCTTGAGCAACTTGCTGGAGGAAAAGAATTCTAGGACAACTTTTGTAAAGACATTCCTTGTAATTTCTAGGTTGTTTGTTGATCATTTTACTAGCTTTACAATTTATAGCCCTTAGATACTGCAAGTGCATGGTCGTGAATTATAGTAAGTGAAGGATGTATCCTATGAGGAGGGTAACTAATATAATCCTAGATTATCTAACGCTAGAAAATTATTTAAAATAAAAATAAATAAGAAATTAAACATGAGAATTTGATTAGCATGAATGTAATTCAAAAATTTAACACAAAAGGATTTAAAATTGAGTAACACAAAATTTACAATGGAAATCAATCAAGGAAAATTACCAGATTATGGGAGAGGGGATTCTTCCTATCATGGATGCTAACCTAGCCATTTAAGTGTTAACAGGGTGTCGATTCTAAACTATCAAAGGAGGGATCACTCTCTCTCAAGTTATAATCAAACCTAAATCTATTTGGGAGAGCAGCAACCATGAAGATCCGTTCCTTTCCTCTTTCTCTTCTTCTCTCTCTCTTATTTCTCTCTCGTTAAGGGTTTTACAAAAGTGGTAGAAATGAAGCTCTCTTTTTAGGTCATTTCTTTTTCTTTAAGTAGTATTTTCTAATTTGAGCAACTCTAGGGATTTTCCCTTGCCCAAAAGGTCCGAAATGTCCTCGAAAAATGAAGTTTGGAAAGTTATAGTGTGTTGTCTGTTATGTATGCCATGATCGTGGCCCCTTGTTTGGCCTTCAATAATAAGCATAGCATACTGGCCACGATTGTGGCTAATCCTCCATGCTTCTATCACGTTTGTGACATACTGGCCACGATCGTGACCCTCTATTTTGGTTCAGGTCTCCTCTAAAACTCCTCTTTTCTTCGATATTAGCCCTGAAACACTAGCAAACTCATTAAGGCACCTCAAATACACAACATTGAAACTCAAAAGCATGCTCTACCCATAAAACACAAATATTTAACTAACACACACAATTTTAACCTAAAAACACGCTAAACGATTAAATTTAACCACTAAACACATCCTAAACTACCCACAAAACATGATGCAACCTACTACTATCAACATCCCCACACTTAAACATTTTCTTGTCCTTAAGTAAAAACAAAACAAACAAAAAAAAAGCCTAAAGCACAACATACACACAAATGCAATAATGAGGCAATGACATCAAACTTCACGAAACGAATTTAACTTCGAACACAATACCTCAAGTTTTTTAAACTTATTAACTTGCAAAATTTACGTCTAAGTACCTTTGACTAAATATACATATTAACCAACACCTTAATGTTAACATTTTTTACCCCTTTCACTTGCACACACACATTGATAATCGTTCAATCAATAAAAAATGTAACCATCTTTGTGTAAGTTTTCGTGAAAATTCAAGCTGTTCACCAAGATCGATAGATTTTATTTGACAAAACACAGTTTTTATTAATTTTGGATGACATAAACCTAGCCTTTTATGCTAAGGCAAACATTTGTGAAGAATGTCGATCCTGTTACTCAACTAGGTCGTATTTTTATTAAGCGGCTTAGTTGGAATTCATTATGGACTTTTGTCATGAAGGCACACATTTATGATGTGTGTCGATTTGGTTACTCACCTACATCACATTTTTAGTTAGCTACTAGCTCTATTCATAACTCGAAGGTCAGTGGAATAATTATTTTCTTATGAATTACATTTTTTTAAGTACCTCATTTCTTTAGCTAATCATTCTCATGAAAAGGTACTAGCGATGCTACCTATTCGATTGGCTTAAAATTATAAATGAATGTGATAAATTCCTAGGGTGAATAAACTAACATCATATCCTAATTAACATATATATTTAACCAAAATAACCTAGATCACTAATTTCATAAGCTAATAAATCTTTGCAACCTAAAAGACTATGTTCAAATTTAAATCAATTATGTTAAGTCTTAGCCATTGTCACATTCACACGAGTCACATCATGCATCCTAAACAAGCTAACATAGAATATGTAAAATTCACATTCAAAATAAAAGAATACATGCACACAACAGAGCCCTCCCTATACTTAGACAACTTATTATCCTCAATACAAGAAGAACATTTAAAAACACATAAGGTGGGAATAATCATAACATAAAATAACATGAAAACATAAAGAAAAAATTGAAAATAAAAAGCGTTAGAACATAAAACTTTCAAGGTGATTGAGGGAGTGATGGTGTCAGAGGTGGAAGTTGAATAATTTAAGCCTGCTTTCCTATCTTATACTTAATTCAAGAGAGAAAGAGAGTTAATGATCCTCAACCATTCCAAATTATGAAAACTTATGTTTCCAAATTTAAAACAAATCTAACTACACATAATTTAAATATAATTACTAAACGTGCTAATTTATGGTCATTAGCTTGATCGTGCATCCTTGGAAACTTAGCCAGGATCAATTATGAGTAGCTTGCTTCCACCCGTCTTTCCCAAATTTAACTTCGTAGCTTGTAAATAAGCTACAAATTGAAAGATGATCAGAAAAAAATATTGATAAAGTTGAGAAAACCAATTGAATTCAGCAATGTCCTTTTCACTAACAAACTGTCTATAAAATAGGGAATAACAAAACTCTATGAATCTTCTAATGAATCTAGTAGTTTTTCTTATAAGAGGGTGAGTTGTTCATATTCTTCCTCAGGCACCCTCATCTCCTCTTCGGCTTTCACCTCATGAATAAATACTTTTATATCTTTTTGAACCTCTATCTCCACTGTCATTTGTTCATCTTCGTCTTGTTCTTTTAAAGATTCAAGCACACTAATTTTCATGAATGGTATACTTAATAGGTAAGGCGAAGGAGGAACATAGGGAAGGTCCTCATTCTTTTCTTCATCCTTTTTCTCCTTCTCTTAGTTTTCTACAGAGTGGGTTTTAGCTGGTCTATCCGTTAGTTATCCTAACTCTTTCCCACTCCTAAGTGTGTTAGTCTTACATTTCTCTTTTGAATTTACTTTCATGTTGCACAGACAATTTTCCACACTTTGTTTACAAAATTCCCTAAAAAGTTGGCCCATTCGAACCTTTAGGTTGTGAATAGAAAAGGCATAATCTTCCATTACTTGCTCAAACTTCTCTTCCAATCTCTTATGGAACTCTTCCATATTCATAAGCTTATCCATGATATGATCCAATTTAGAATCCCATCAACTGGACTCTTCTGGATTAAATCCTGATAGGTCTTGATGTCCTAAGTGAGTCCTTACATTGTTAGACCAACAAAAATCTGGGTGGTTTTACCACCCCGGATTGTATATGTTCCAATAAAGATGATGATTTTCCCAATCGAATTGTGCCTCATTGATGTCTGCAAGAGTCCTTTGTTCCTTAAAGTGTATGTCCTCCATCATCGCTCTTTCCATCTCTTCTTGGCATTTAATTTCTCAAATTCCTCATTGTTGCCTTGTGATGTTCAAATTGATATGTTGTCTACCTTTTGCCCAAACTTCCTTCTCTTTTTTTCCTACTGTTTAGACTAAAAGAATTAGACTAATCCTACAACTCCTTGATAACGGTGCCAAAAAGTTGTTGATCATTTTGCAAGATTTACAATTTATAGCCCTCAGATACTATAAGTGCATAGGTCATGAATTGTGGTAAGTGAAGGGTTAATCCCACGAGGAGGGTAACTAATATAATCCTATACTATCTAAGGCTAGAAAAATTATTAAAATGAGAGTAAAATTGAATAAGAAATTAAACACGAAAATTTGATTAGTGGGAATGTAGTTTAGGAATTTAACACAAAAAGATTTAAAATTGAGCAACACAAATTCACAATGGAAATCAATCAAGGAAAATTACCAGATAAAAGGAGAGGAGATTATTCCTATCATTAACGCTAACCTAGCCATTTATATGTCAACGAGGTGTTGGTTCTAGACTATCAAAGAGGGAACACTCTCTCTCGAGCTATAATCACACACCCTAACTCATTAACCCTAATTAAATTATGGAATTTGCAATCTCTCAATTAAAAAAATACTAACAGTTCTAATTAGATCTTTAGCCCTGTAATAAATATTTGGGTCTCACATGGGATCTCTCTCCATATAATAATCAACTAGATTGATTACGTGGTCAATTAGATCACCTAACTCTCATTAACTTGATCTAATCATTTTTATCTATTTCACCTTCTGGGTGTATTACCAAAATATGCAAATGCCACAATTAATCACAACACCCAATTACAATAACATAGTAATAACTAAATCAATATTAAATCAAGGTCAAATCCCCAAGGAAAGTTAAAACATCTTAATCAAACCCAAATCCATACATATATTCATATTCATCTTCATATTAAAATAAAGGAACAACAAAATGAAAGAAATACACAATATAATAGGGATCCAAACGCTTCAAGATGGCAACAGTTGCGAAGATCTACTCCTTTTTCCTTTCTCTCTTCTTCTCTCTCTCTTCTTTCTCTCCTCGAGGGTTTTCCAAAAGTGGTAGCAATGAAGCCTTCTTTTCTGGTGATTTCTCTTTCTTTAAGTAGTCTTTTCTAATTAGGGCAACTCTGGGACTTTTCTTGTTCCTAAAAGGTTCGAAATGTCCCTGAAAAATGAAGTTTGGAAAGTCAGAGTACATTGTCTATCACACGAGCCACGTTCATAGCCCAATGACCACGATCGTGGCCCTTTGTTTGGCCTTCTATCACGATTGTGGCATAGTGGCCATGTTCGTGGCTAGTCCTCTATGCTTCTGTCATGATCATGGCATATTGGCCGCAATTGTGAACCTCTATTTTGGTTCAGGTCTCCTCTGAAACTCCTCCATTCTTCGATATTAGCCCTGAAACACTAGCAAACTGAACAAGGCACCTCAAATACATAACTTTGAAGCTCAAAAGCATGCTCTAACTAATAGAACATAAAATTTTAACTAATTAACACAATTCTAACATAAACACACACTAATCAATTAAGTTTAACAACTAAACACGTCCTAAACTACCTACAAAACATGATGCAATCTAGGACTATCATTGTTTGATAGAATAGTGTTATGAATCCATTTGGACTTGGAGCTTTTGATGGATGAAAGCTGAAAAGAACTTCCTTGACTTCTTATGGTGTAACAGGGATGTTTAATCTATCATTAGGAGATTAATTTAAAGCGACTTCAAACACATTTGTGATATTAGAACCCTATTGATGGCTATCTATATTCCATAATAGCTATTGGAAATAACTCCAAACCGATTTGAATAACTCTTGCTAGTCTATAATAAAATGGGACCTATTGTCATATAGTTCAATTATAGCATTGACATTGCGTCTGGACAAAAAGGATGCATGAAAGAACCTATAATTTGAGTCCCTATTTTTGAGCCAATTCAATCAAGCCTTCTGCTTTAAGACAACATTTTGGAATGTTAAACTCTTATGATATTTTTTCAACCATCGTGTTTCATCAGCCCTTAAATCATTGTCCAAAGGGTGATTGTAATAAGCAGCCTGGCTTTTAGTAAGCTTCACCTTGCTCATATCCAAGTATTGATTCTTCCATCTTACAAAAGCTTTGATGACATGTTTTACTAATTTAAGCTTCTGCATCGATTGGAATGTCTTATACCCTTTCACTTCATTATTTCATCAGTTGCTTACAAGCTCCATAAATCCTTCCATCTGTGTAACTCCATTGAAGAATCTGAATGGAGCCCTAATGTTAATCTGTTAAACCATTTTCTAGATAAGAATGTATGAATGGTATGAGAATATATTGTCTCTAAAGCAGACATATGATTGTAGGAACTCACATATCCATCTTGGGTTCACAATATCTCTATCTAGTTTCTTCCGAATCAACATATCTCTTGGTTGCTTATTCATCCAAGTAAAAACCCTTCTAGTTGCTCTTAAATGCACTAGATTTACCAGATGGAAGAACTTATTTAACTCTCTGCTAGCTCCAGGTTTGTATATAGTTCCACATTCACTTTCACTTGAATTAAGAAAAAAGTTGAAATCCCCAACTACAATCCAAGAATTTTTCATACGACTTTGAATCTGTTGTAGAATAGACCATAATTTCACCCTCTGGAATACAAAATTTGAAGTATAAATAAGAGTTACTTCAAAGGCGGTAGATTTACCTCTAAGTTAATAGTGGAGATGCACGAACTGATCACTTTGACTGGTTGCTTTCGCCTTAATGCATTCAAAGTTATAAGGAAATATTATGTGACCGTTGTAAAGATGTGAGTGACTGGTGATTTGCTTCTAATTGGTGCCTAAAAAAGTCTTTTATTTTTGTTTCAAGGAGGCCCACCAAAGTAAGTCTCTTATCAAGTACCAGCTCCTTTATCATGAACTATTTTAAATTCAACCTTCTAATATTCCATACCAAAATAATTATCTAAAGGGATAACCCATTTTGTTTAGCTTTCCTCCCTGTTAACCTTCTTTTGGAATTGGAGGGAGTAACTGCTAACTCCTCTTTCCTATGAATGTCTAGTTGTATCAGTTACATGTTCTGTGTAGTTACAACCTCGGGTTACTATTCTATCAGAGTGTGTGCACCCTTCAATTGCTCACCTAGTTGCTATAGTAAGCTACTAACATTTCCCTTACTTCTAGCTAGTTAGTTATGGGAGGTGGTTTTAGCTGCATCGTTTGAGGCATTTGACATCACATTATCAATTCCAAAAGTTACTTTAGGTAACACTCCCTGCATCTTTATGATTTCTATGATCACCTCAATAGCTATAGACATTGGTTGAAATCATTCTTCATTTTCATTGTCCCTGCATTACTTTCAAACCCTAGAACCTCCTCCTGCCAACCAGTTTTAAAAACTTTCATTGTAGGCACCCACTTGTTTGTTGAATTGTTAGGTCTCCATGGATAAGAGACCTTAATTTCATATTACACTAACTCACCATTTTCACCTAACTTCATCACTGCTAAATTGTTAAGGAGACTTGAATTACGCTTAATCTCAACACAAATCTTTACGCTTAATCTCAACACGAATCTTCGCATGCCTGATTCTCTCTATATTGGATGTTTGAAAGTTAATGTTATACATTAATATACTTATGATCATTTAAATTAAACTAATATCATAAATTATTAGCTATAAAATTTTTAGTTTAACATATTTTCTAATTTAAAAAATATTAATAAATATTAGTATAGTGATATATCTTATTTTAGCTTAAAACTAATAGTTCATAATTAAATTTTAGATTAACTTTTTTTTCCAAATCGTTATGAATCAAACTTCTTTTATGGTTAATTAACCTGAATTATTTTTATACTATAATTAGAAAAATGATTTGATTTTATTATGATCTGCTACAAATGTATTTATAAATCATCATCTATAATTTCAAGTTTGGTTAGACTCTCTTTAAATGCACAACAACATAAATTTGAATTTTTTAGCACTATGCTAATGAATTATTGAAGGGTTTTTTATTTAACAGAACTGAAAACATAAGGGCATACCGAAATTAATGAAAATTAGATGACTTGTTTGATTTCATCCTAATGTAAATTTATCGTGTGATATTCCATAACTCGTAAAAAAAATATATCGGAAAACATAAACAAAAATCTTTTCATTTTGTTTTTTTATCATATATATATATATATATATCTTGAAAAACATAAAAAACAAAATGATAAGTATAAAAGCCTTTCCAAGGAATTTTATTCATCACTGCTAATTGCTAGCTATAAAAATGACCTATCTACCACCTAAAATAGTTGCGTTGGAAGAAACATTTTCCTCGATAACTATGTTGTTTTCACATCTTCAAAATGCGTAAAAAATGAGTACAATACTATTTTACTACTAACAAATACTATAAAGTAGCTAAATTTTGACTTTGCAATCCCAATTACTGTTCATCATGGCTAAAGCAGGTAAAAATAAAATGAGTTTCAAAAAAGTAAAGTCATTAGAAAAATTTTCTAACAATCTTGACAATAATAATCTTACTAGCTCCTAAACTATATTTCATTTAACAAACCAATTCTACAATATCAATTAAGAAAAGAATAATGAAAGAACAAAATGAAACACAAATAGCTATCATTATTTTTTCCTTTTTAAAATTTCCATGATATAATTGGAGTAGTTGTAGCCTTGTAGGTCATTACACAATCTTTTAATTTTTATGACCAAGTAAAATTAGTAAATAGTGAAAAAGAGAAGTCAAGAAAAATATTTTTTTTTATAAATCTAAGATCAAGTTAGATTCTAAGAGATTTGGATAAAATTGGCATAATAATTTCACGTGTTTCATGTTAGATTCTAAGAGATTTGGATAAAATTGGCATGATAATTTCATATGTTTTGTATGTTAGATTAGCATATGTTAGAATCAAGGTTTTTTAATTTGGACCATCTAACCATTAAGCTATAAAATCCAAGAACCAGAGTAATGGGAGGCCTTCATGCTAAAATAAATGCATAAAGATGTTACCTAGAGTGGTAGATGAAAGGGAAAGAGGGAAAAGAGATGAGAAAAGAGAGAAATAGAGGGAAAGAGAGAGGAATAGAAGAAGTATAGAGAGGAATGGAGAGAGTTGGGAGAGTAGATAGGAAGAGAAATGCAATAGGATTCTCATTAATTGCCAAAAAAGAACATATAATAGCCATGGGGGATTGTTATTTATAAGTACTCGTAACACCCTCCAACTGACATACTAACATTCATAATGACCATCTACTACAGGTACATATTTTCGTATCAATACCCCATACGAACCCTTTCCCTTAAGGGTTTGATATAGAAAAATGAGGAAATTGCTATTGGAAATGAAATAGTGGAACCCATAAGGCCTCTTCAGCTGGCAACCATCTCCACAGCACCAATATTTCTATAATTATTTTCCCCTTCCTCTTACAAATCCTTTTATTTAAAATCTTCTTAGGAATATGACTCTCAGGAGCTATAGGCTAGTCTGTAGGAGAATGTCTAGGATTTACTGAAGAATTAGGACATAACTTCATTAAAGAGACATTGAATATAAGATGTATCCTTGAATTTTGAGGTAGTTCTAACCTTTAAGCAACTGCCCCCACTTTTTTCAATACTTGGCAGGGTCCAAAATACCTTGAAGCTAGATTTTTTGAACTCCTACTAGCTACAGAAATCTATTTATAGGGCTGCAATTTCAGAAAAACTCACTGCTCCACTTCAAAATCGTGATAAGTGTTCTTTGTTAATTTTTTTCTTCATAATGTTCACTACTCTATGAAAATAGTGTTTAATTACTACAAACATGTGTTCTTTAGTAGTAAAACTCAATTTATAGCTTCCAGAACAAAATCTCTGGGGAGATAAGGAATATAAGATGAGGTTTTTTCCATACAGTAGCTCATAAGGAGTAGCTTGAGTTGTTGTAAGAAATGAGGTGTTATACCACCACTTAGCTGTAGGTAGCCACTTACTCCATTCGTTGGGATTTTCTTAACATATGCATCTTAATTAGGTCTCTAAAGAATGATTTAGAACCTCAAATTGACCATCCGTTTGGGGATGATAAGTAGAAGATAATTTTTGCTTAAAACACAAATACACAGAAAATCCTTCCAAAAGTTGCTAACAAAAATTGGGTCTCTCTCACTTACTATTTCTGTGGGAGCACCATGTAACTTGTAAATGTGATCTAGGAAGTTTTAAGCAAGCATAAAGGTTATATAGGGGTGAGAAAGAGATAAGAAATGAGCATATTTACTCATTCTATCAATAACAACCCATAGTCTCTTTTCCTCCAGATTTAGGAAGCCCTTTAATGAAACCTATTTTAATACTTTCCCAAACTCTACTAGGTATCGGTAGTCGTCGTAATAGTCTAGGTGTAACAGTGATTTCATAGTTACACTGAGCACATACATCACAACTTTTGATATAATATTTAATATCAAGTATCATCTTTTTCCACCAAAAAAGCTTTCGCATGTACTAATATATGGTTTGCACCCTAAAATGTCCTCATTGAGGGCTAGTATGCATCCAATCCAACAACTTTTGTTTCAACTCCACACTATTACCCACCATCAACTTACCATTTCTTCTTAAAAATATGCCATCCCATGAGTATTTTCCCATGACTCCACCTTGCTATTGTAAATGGGAAATAAGTTCCCTCAAATCAACATCCTTCACCCAACTTTCTTCAATAAACTTTAACAAGTTAGAAGAATTTATGCCAAAAGTTATCTGCAATAACTCAACCCCTTGCACTCGTGAGAGAGCATCTATAATGGTGTTGTTGTTGTCCTTATTATAGTGTATCTCATAGTCAAACCCATGAGTCAGGTTACCCAATACATTTGAAATACAATCTTTAAATTCTAATCTAATAAAAATTTCAGACTCTATTGATTTGTGCAGATTGTAAATTTCCTTCCTTCAAAATATTATTTCTAATTCTCTACATCTTACACTACTGCCATCATTTCCTTCTTATAAATGGAAAGACTCAAATGCTTAGGAGCCAAGGCTTTGCTGTAAAAAACTAAAGGTTGACCTACTGTATAAGCACTACCCCATCTCATGTATAACACTAACTTATAGTAGCTTATTCACCATTTTCTCAGTCATATTCTTTTGAGCAGAAGGGTATCTATAAGGCTTCAAGTTGATGGTGTCAGTTCCTTCTTGTAGAACTATTGGGTGATTATGGCCTTGTCTAAGAGGGGTTAATATAACATCCCGCTCTCATACTAAGGGTTAGAGCCCGAGAATACCATATATAAGCAATATTATTGAGAAATTAGAAAAATGCAGTTCATATTCATGCATAAAATTAGTATAAACACACGTGAATTTGATAATTGCACACATTACAATAATTTGTTCATTGCACTCATTTGACATTTCCGGGTATAAATGATTGTTTTAATGTGATTATAATGTGAATTATGGATTATGTGTCTTGAAAATTAAGTTAGTGTGCTTAATTAGTGATTTAGAATTTTTGGGAAAAATTGAGAAGTTTCTAGAAATTAAGGGTATTGTTGGACTAGGAAAAATGCCAAGTGGCGAGACAATTAATGAATAGTGGCAGAAATATGTGTTAGGTGGCAGTAGAAATTTTTATGAATGACATTGGGATTTAATGACACATGTCATTGAAAATTGGGAGTAAATTGGATTAGAAATTGGAGACAAATGGACTAGTAATAAAGAGGACCCATTAGAAGCCATAAGAAGTGACATGTGTCACTTGCCACACCACTTGTTAAACCCACGTTGTTGTTAATTGAAAGACCAACTTTTTGGTCTTTCACTTTTCAATTGCTTCTCTTTCGTAAGTCTCTCCTACCTTCATCTTCTTTATTTCTTCTTCTTCTTCTTCTTCACATTTTTGCTTCTCCAAGCTTCATTAATGTTACATCTTGCTGTCATCCATCATTTACTTCTATTTTCTTTGTCTTCTTCACCTTCCTACAAGAATACCCAACCCATTCCTCCATGAGAGTTGATGGTCGTTTGATGCATGGGAGAAGCTAGGGTTAGGTGATTTTTTTGAAGATCTTCAAGCTTAATCAACTAAGTAGCACTTAAACCTTGATGGGTTGTGTAAATATAAGCATATATGATGGTAGCTTGGGATGAAATGAACATGATAAAGGTGTTGAAATATGATGTTAAGTTGATGAGGAATTAAGTAGGTTATGTTATATTCTTTTTCATATGATGAGAAATAACTCATAAGTTAATATAGGGATGATTTTTGATATGAATTAAAGGTACTAATGATGTTTAAAAATGATCATAAAATAAGGATGGGTATATGCTGAAAATGTGAATGAGAAATGTGGGAAGATTCATTTATTTCTTGTATATATATGATGATCAATATTTCATAAGTTTTTGTTGAGATTCGAGTTAGAATGATCATTAAAATGATATAGAAAGAAGTGCAGAAAAATTGATTATGAATGTGTATATGTTGTGTTCTATTTTTGATGTTTATGAGCACTCATAGATTTGGATTGGTTTGTGAATGATATTGAGTTGAAGTGGAAGTAGGAGTGAAGAGGAAATAATGAGGACATGAGCTAGAAATGATAGACTAAGCAAAAGAGATGAACAAGGATAAAAATGAAGTTAAATGTGTGTTGGAATAGGTTAGATGGAGTGTTTTCACTGAATATGAATCCGTATTTTGGCCATATCTTGATTTTTTGAAATCCAAATGGTATGAGTTTTGATTTAGATTAAACTATAGATATATGGCTACAATTTTCAAAAAGGAATCGAATTGTAATTTTGTCCTTAAGGGTCTTGAAAGTTGGCTTGAAGTTAAGAATAGTGAGCTGTTATGCTATGAAAACAGTCTGTAGTATTTTGGGGTGTAACTTACAGAATACAAATCTAAAATGCATGATTTTGGTCTTATTAGAAATTTAAGACAAATAGAAACATTTTTTAAGAGAATGTATTGTTTAAATACCTTTTTTTCGAGGTCATAATGGTCATACAAAACTAACCTAAAAATCTGTCTTGATAAAAACTGGAAAAATTGCAGAAAAAATGGGAGATTTGTTTTTGTCATGCAACGATCGGGGCAGTGATTTTTCATGCTAATGTGTTGATTATGAAATGGTTGAACCAATTAAGGTTGGAGTACATAATTATGTTATTTTTGGACTTAATTTGGGCTTAAAATGAGGACATAGCTTAGTGGATAAATTGCTTGATGCTATGAATGTGATATTATGGATTTCATAAATGAGAATGTGTAATTGAAGATGCATAAACAATTGAATAGAGTTTGATAAGGGGATGCAATCAATTGGTATATGAATTAGTATGTAATGATGTTGTATTAGAGGTAGTGAATTATGGGAAAATTGGTGTGAACTTGGTATTATAATATATGATGAATTCGGAAGGATGAAGGAAGAAAAATGTACAGGGCCACGATCGTGCCCTAATAAAATAAGGTTCTGTCATGATCATGGCAGGGACCCCATGATCGTGGCCTAGCCAGAAAAGGTTTCTGTCATGATTGTGGCGGGGACACCACGATCGTGGCCAGACTTAAAGAGAAAAAGAGTGGTCTTTTGAGTGAAGCTTGAACCAATCAATGCTAGGGTGCTTCCATATAAGGTAATTAGACTTGAATGAGATCTTAGGTGAACCTACCAAATGATAAATGAGATGAGTAAAGCAAATGAAGTGCATTGGTTATTAAAGAATGATTAAAAGATGCTAATTGATTATGAAATGTGAATATAGGAAATATGCCCGGGATTGTCAATATGAGCATGCATTATATACCTTACACATACACATATATGTATAATGAAATGTTTATGATTGTGCAATTAATAATATGTGTGCACTATGTGTGCTGCATGAAATTGATATACAGGATTCAACATTTGTATCCATACGTTTCTGGATTATTGAAGCAAACGCTAATCTGGAGCATACTGTGAGTCGACCTAGATGGTCTAATTTTCATTGTTTGTTCTGTTTTAAATTTCTGTATTGAATTGCTACTGAATGTGAATGTGATTGATACGATTCCAAACATTAATAGTCTGAGAAGCTTGATAAATATGCGAACATAGGAAGTGCTCATTATATGTGAATTGGACTGAAATAAGTGATTCTCAACATTATTCTTTAATGTCGGACATCGATCCAATAAATATATGTGAATGTGAATGTGGAAAATTAAGCACTAGTGATTGTTTGAAAATATGTGAATCTAGTGCATTTAATTACATGAATGCATGAAAGATAAAGGCATTTGTGATCAGAGTCGCTAGTGAAAAAGAGCTTAAAGCTTAAACATCTGTGGTAAGAGCCTATGGCTCAATTTGCATGATAGAGCCTGGTATCCACAATGGATACGGGACAGTATGATAGAGCTCGGTATCCACGATGGATACGGGACAGTGAAAAAGTACTCAGTCATAACAATAACAATTGAAAGCGAGTCTTATAATCATTCATTTGCATTTGATATGTATGATCTAAATGATTGACATAAATAGTTTGAATGATTTCCGAATGTGAAATATGCATTAAGCAAATATGAAGTGTATGCGATTCAACATGTTGATTAGTGAAATCATGTGAACTACACGATTACATGAGTTGATGTGTTATGTGTTTGAGTGAGCCATCGAGGATGGTCCACTCACTGAGTTCACAAAACTCAACCTAATATTTGTAACAATTTTCATGCTTAGAGAAGATCTCCGGTTAAACAAATTGGAGTCTAGCTACTGCATTTGAGTAAGAAATAGAGGTCGGGATCAGTTCGCATCTGCATATGTATTTTCCATCATTTTTGTGTTAAAGAACATATTACACAAATATTGTATAATGTTTATGTGAATTGAAAATTGTAATGACCGAAAGCATTTTGATAAAAATGAAATGATAAAATTAAGAATCATTTTGTTCTCGATATGTGTATAATTGATATGGGCCTTGATTGAACGTGTTATTCATTTTGATTTGTTTAAAAGGTATTTGTTGCGTGAGTTATGAAAAAAAATTGTACTAAGTTTGACTGACCATTCTAGCGCTCCACCCTCGTAGAGCGTGTTCTCGAATACCGACGATATCTTCGGGAATATGCCCTATAGGAGTGGGGTGCTACAGAGTTGGCATCATAGCCCAGATTTAGTATCTAACATAGGTAATTTTCAAATTATGTGTCAAGTTACTTGCATTTTAGACGTGTCATAGCAGGCTGTTAGACCCCGTTTTCGGAGTCTAACTCATCGCTCTGATACCATAAATCTGTCAGACCCTGTTTCCAGAGTCTGACTCTTACTTGCTTGCTTGCTCTGATACCATAACTGTCAGAGCCTGTTATCAGAGTCTGACTCTTGCTCTTCATGCATGCTCTGATACCATAAATTGTCAGACCACGCTTCCGGAGTCTAACGCTTTCATGCATACTTGCTCTGATACTATCTTGCATGCAGACTATCGTAATACGTAAGTTATCACCCAACGATAACACCTTGATCACTTTCGGATTTTCTTCTCAAAA
>JAOQMS010000178.1:8464667-8478014 GCA_027563885.1 Erythroxylum longipes
GCATATCCACAAGGTGTAGAAACCAGCTCTTCATGTACGGCTAAGGTAACCATTGCAGAAGGAGATACTTGTTATGAACTCGCACATAAATATGGAATGACACTGAAGGAGTTCAAAGCGATTAACCATGACATCGACTGTCAGAACCTCGAAATTGGTAGCAAGGTTTGTACTAAAGGCAAATAGAGACACAAGCTTCTGATGTTGAGACGTAAAGTGAATGCGAAGAAACGAAACATATGCATCGAAAAGGAAATGATGTATTAGCACATACATAAGGGGATAAACTATTCAGTTCTCCACGTTTAAAACTTATTCTTACGAATGAATGTAATAATAATAATGGTTAAAAGTAATAGTAATGATAGTTCTTTGTTTTTGTACTTGGGTTATGATAAGCACCAAAGTTTATTATAAAATTTGAAGATTCTAATAATTATTGATACTTTAAAATCATATGATAAAGTAAACACACGTAAGAGAAAGGTCAATTGTGTCTGTCTTAAAAAAATATGCGAGTACTTTCAATTCATATAATAGACAAATCCCAGTTAAAGATAAAAAATAATAGGAGCCTATTAGAAAATAAAGACTATTAAACAATAGGAGCCTGTTAGGCGATAGGACCCTGTTAAATAATAAATCCTGTTCAGCAATTTAAAAACAAAAGGAGCCTGTTAAACTAAAAGGAACCTCTTGCAAAGTTAAAAACAAAAAGAGCCTATTTTAAAAGTAAAGGAGCCTCTTGTAAAATGACAACGCAAAGAATATAGTGTGAAAATTTAAAAGTTTAGAGGAGAGAAAGAATGACATGATCGATTTATACTAGTTCGGATTATAACCTACATCCAGTCTCCAACTATCCAACTTGAGTGTTTTACTATTAAATCTAAGTAGTAATTTGATGAGCCTTTTTAAGCTCATGAGTAAATATTTTTCAAGGTTCTTCAATGTTCTACACTAGTAGTATTTGTCTCGCCTCTACAAGCTCCCAACGAATGACAAAGTAATTTGCTCAATATGAGCTTTAATGATAACTCTCTCAAAAGAATTTTTACTTTCTAAAACACAAGAGATTTAATAATGATATGACTTTCAAAAGTACTGATGTTTGAATGTATAAAAAATTTTGCTTCCTTGATTTTTTTGTATATTTGTGTGTCTCGCAACTGCAGTGGTTCTTCCTTAAGTTGGAATTTCCTTCAATTAGTTATTCCATCATTTCTGTTCTAAGTTGACTTTATATCTTCGATATCATCTTTGTTGGAATCTTCAATATTCAACTTTAAAGAGAAAAAATATGGCAATATCTCGGAATGGATTATCGAAAAATATAAAATTAGCATGATACTTTCGGACAAGGTAAGTTCATAAAAGAAGGTTCCTGCTAGAAATGAAGCATTTATCCTATGATTTTATTTCCTTTTGAGAAGTATATCAATATCTATACAAGGAAATAAATTCAATTTAAATTTTGAAATATTATATAGTTATCATCAAAATCGTTAATCATAAATTTTGATCTAACAATCTCCCCCTTTTTTATGATAAAAAACAATACTAGATATATTTTCAAAATTCAAATAATGACTAAGAGTTTCGAAAGGTACCTATAAACTTTACTCGCAGTTATAATTAAAAGGAACTTGACTTCTAAAGGAAGGAGCCTATCGTTTGTTTATCACAGATTTAAACATTTCAGCGGAATATGCCATCAATAACAAATATATCGTCAAGGAAATACTGAAAATATATCACAAATAGATGCATGCAAAGTAAATATATGATCAACTTCAAAGTATACTATTTCTCCCCCTTTGTCATTATAAAAACAAATAGAGGGAAAGAACTTAAACATTCTCACAAGACTATCACAAGTATGAATAAGCTAGAAGAAAAGAGGAAAAAAGAGAGTCATTAATCAGACGTTTTTCTAGGAAAACTCTCTAAGTCAAGAATCTCATTTTGCATTCTGTTTATCTGGCTGCACATTTGATCTTAATTGGAAAGAATTTCCTCTAGATGTTGAAGGATCATATCATTGGTGCTCTAGAGAGGAACAAGAGCTGACTCTTATGGGGTAGCATTAAAAGATCTGCTACTTTTTCTGCATTCTTCTCTACCCACAAATTGTCCTTTACCTTGTAACCAAATTGGTATGGAATTGAAGAGTGGAACTTTGCAAGCTCATACCAATTTATATTGTCAAAAGGCACTCCAAAATAAACAAAAATCTTGATTAACAACATCCCATATGGTAGGACATCAGTTTTATTCTTGTGACATCCTATATCCACTATAAACTTCATAATCATTGCTGGGAGATTCATCTTATTGTCCTTCAAAAGATTGTAGACCACATACTTATCCAGAAGGCTGCAACTTTTTACTGAGTTACTCCTTGCAAAAATTGAAGTAGCCGAAATGGATGCAATTCATCTTGACAGTAAGTCCAAGTGTCTACACCAGGGTCTTCCTTTATAGGCATTCTTAGTATGTAGACATATAAGGTCCATAGCCTCTCCAAGATCAATGACATCAACATCCCACTTATGACAGGGAGCTTTAGTCCTATCAAATGGAATTACACCCAGAATGTTCCCTAAGATTTCCTCTGTAATCAAGATCTCTCACTCACGTACCATGAGATGATTACCAGCTTCCCATCAACTTCTTCTCTTCTCATGTGTGTATAGAAACATCTTACCAATTCATCACACATTGTTTCGTCTAATTTTAAAAAGTTTTCCCAACCAACAGTAAGAAAGAAGGGTGTGATGGGAATAACAATATCGTCGAATAGGTTAGGAGGCAATATGTGCCTTGTTACTGCCTTTCTCTTTTTGTAGCGCTTTTTGTACCTCGCTTCAACTTCCATCGATTGAAACAACTTTACTAGAGCTAAGGATTTTTCCTTTTAGAGTATAGTGAGTTTCTTTGATTAAGTTCTTTTGGCCTTATGGGTTTCTTCAAATAAGGTTTCTTCAAAGATTGGTTCATCCTTAACAATTTGGTCCTTAGTTTTATCTTTGGCCAAAAGTGCCTTACCTTTTCTCATTTCTTCTCTTTTTATTTTCTTTAATTGTTCTTCTTCTTTCTTTTCTACCTCAGTTGTTTCTTCTTGTAGAGCTTGTTTTGTGATACTTTCTCCAATCTGTGATCTCCTTATTAACGAATTCGGTTCTTCATATAATATATTATCTTTTATAACCCAGTGCACTTTAGGCACTTTCTTATCTTTGGGATCAATTTTAGGAGTAGTGGAACTAGTGGAAGGAGTAGGAGTGATTAGGAGTAAGAATGAGTATATGAAATCTTACTTTTCTTGTTTGCTCCCATTCATTCGAGGATTCTTCATTTTCTTTTTCTTCCTCATTTTCTTTCTCTCCTTCTTCTTCGTTTTCTTTTTCTTCTTCTTCTTCTTCTCTACTAGAGTTAGATACAAATTGTTGTACAGCTGAGGTTCATTGTTTTCATAGGATGAATATGAGTTTGATTCTGGGGGTAGCATGGCCAAAATTTGTCTTTTTTCTCCTTTGGAGCTAATAAGAGTTACTAAAATCTATGACATTAAGAGTTACTAAGACATTAAGAGTTACTAAAATCTATGACATTAAGAGTTACTAAGACATAAGAGTTCATTCTTTAGTCTGAGACTAGTAAAAATTTCTTAGTATGAGAGGCTTTGTTTTTCATTCTTACACAAACCTTGAATGTGGCTCTATATAAATTTTAAAAAATCACAAGTAAAGAAGAGATTAACAATTCAAAATTAAGCTTGCAAAGACAACAAATTAAAGAAGATTATAAGAAACTGAGGTTATCAAATGTATCTAGCTTTTGTTTGTAAATGAAACACTTAAGGAAAGAGATTCTTGAAATGTCTTTTTTTTTTTGCACCAAATGACATTCTACTAAGAAATTTTTTGAGACTAAGGTTGGTAGATTTTTCTACAAGAATCATTGGTGAAAACACGATAAGAGTGTCTTCTCCAGACATAGTGATCCTCCTCATTTTCCTTAGGATAATATTTTGGCATATAACTTGATAGATCAGCTGAATTCACTAACCAATTGTTTCTTATAACTATTGAGTCAACTTTAGAGTTAGTAGGAATGAAAGGCTCAATTTGGACCTAATTTTTAACTAATTATCATATGAAAAAGAGGTGCGTTACCATTTTCAATTCTACAATCAATGTCTTGAGTAAGAGAGTCATTCATCTTTAGCAATTATGTAAAAAATCAAAATATGTTGGTTTTATTTTTTTTCCTTCCTATAAACTTTTGGCCTCTAAAAAGTAGTTATAGATCCACATTAATATAATGCCTCCTTATTAGATATAATTCTCCACAATCTTTTGGCCATTAACACTTTTTTTTTATCATGTACACTACTTTGATGCCTTGACCTATTAATTCCTTAAGTTGGCAAATCTTTGTCCTTTCACTTTGAAATAAGTTTTCTTGTTTTGCTATTTGTTTAGAAACTAAGTCATTAATAAGGAGAAATATACACAAATTTTTTTAGGTCCTACAGAACAAAAAGTGCAAGAATTAAAAGATTCCTAGTTAAAGATTAAATCAGTGACTTTACTTAAGTAACTGTCTAAGATAATAAAGAAAACATACGCAAGAGGGGGTGAAATGTGTGTGAAAAAAATTGCAAGGTATTATCAATTTGATAAGAGCCTACTAAACAAAATGAATCTATAGATAAAAAGGGCTTATTAACTTTCGAAAAGATCCTATTAATGTAAAAGGAGCCTATTAATCGTTTTAGAAAAGAAAGGAGCATGTTAACTTTCAAAACGAAAGGAGACTGTTATTTATTTAAAAAATAAAAGTGCCTGTTAACTTTGAAAATTGATAGGAGCCTCTTGTGATATTGAAATAGAAGGAGCCTATTATAAAACTGAAAGAGTCTCTTTGCAAATTGAAAAAACAGACACTATAATGCGAAAATTTAAAAGTTAAGAAGAGAGAAAGAATGATGCAGTAAATTTATATTGGTTGGACTTATAACGAAGCCTTCATCCAGTCCCCAAGTATCCAACTTGAGTATTTCACCATCAAAACTCCAAGTAGTAAATTTTGACGAGCCTCTCCAAGTTAACAAGTACATATTTTTTAAGGTTCTTCAACCTTCCGCACTCGTAGTGTTTAACAATCCTCTACAAGCTTTTAACAAAAATGAATATAGAGTTTCTTCAATGTAATCTTTCAAGGAATCACAATCTCTCTCAAATAGAGTGATTTTACTTTCTAAGGTACAAGGTGTTTAAAATTGATATGAATTTCAAGAATATTAATACAGCTAAAGTGTTTTGAAAATTTGACTTATTCGTAGAGGTAGTGGCTTTTCCTTAAGTAAACATTTTGTTTGACTAGTTGTTGCTTTATTTCTATTCTAAGTTGACTTTGTATCTAACAAATCTTCGTTATCATCTCTGCTAAAACCTTCCAATATTCAGACATAAAAAAAAAGTTTTGACATAGTATTGGAGGTAATTATTCGAATTATGTGATTAATAAGATCCTTCCAGGTATTATGGAATCATTTTTAATAAGGTAAGTTCATTAAGAAGGTTCTTGTATGAAAGGAAGCATTTATCCTCTGATATCATTCTCTTTAATAATTTTATCATTACTTATACAAGAAAATAAATCCAATTTGAATTTTGAATTATTATAAAGTTATCATCAAAATCTTTCATAATAAACCTTAAGCTAACAATCTTCTCCTTTTTTTATGATGACAAGAAATAACAGATATATTTTCAAAATTCAAATAATAATAAAGGATTTCAAAAGATACTTGTAAATTTTATATGTTCCTAGCCACAGTCATGATTAGAAGGAGCCTTTCTTATATAAAAGCCTATCGTTTATGCATATTACAAATTTAAACTTCACAAATTTAGTTCAACAATATTTCAATAGTTAGCAGAGAATATATCACAGATATATCATTAAAAGCAAATATATTATCAAAAGCAAGTATATCATTAATTATCCTGCTTTGTCATTATCAAATAGTAGAGGGGAAATAACTAAAAACTAAGTAAAAAAATGACACAAGTATGTAAAAAAAACTAAGCAAAAAATAACAACAAATTTATTTAAGAGATTCAAAAAAAATTTCAAAGCATAATTTGCAAATGAAGAATTTGATTTTACATGTTGTCGATCTGGCCACGCATTTAATCTTGATTGGAGAAAATGCCCCTCATTTGTTCTATGCAGTGTGATAGGGGTTGATTTTTGTAGGGCAGGACCTAAGAGGTTTGCTGGTCTTTCTGTTTTCTCAACCCACACATTGTCTTTCAGTTTATAACTGAATTGGTAAGGAATAGATGAATGGAGCTCTCCAGGTTCATACCAATCCAGATTGTTAAAAGATACTCCATAATAGGCAAAAATATTGGTTAATAGCATCCCATATGGTAGACCACTAGTTGTATTCTTATGACTTCCCTTGTCCACCATATATTGTAAGATCATTATTGGGAGGTTCATCTTATTACCCTTCAGAAGATTATACACTACATATGTGTCTAAGCATCTGCATCTTTCCATTGAAGTACTTCTTGCAAAAATTGAAGTAGTATATATTGATGTAAGACATCATGGCAGTAAGTCCAAATGTCTACACCAGGGTCTCCCTTCGTGGGCATTTTCAATATGTAAGCAGATAAAGTTCATAACTTCTCCTAAATCAAGATTAGCAATGTCCCATTTATGAAAAGTAAGGTTAGTTATGCCAATGGGAATTATGTTCAGTATGTTTCCCAAGGTTTCCTCAGTATTTAAGTTATTACATTCACATACCTAAGAGATGATTGCCAACTTCCCATCAATTTCATATTTTATTATGTGTGTGTAAAATGATTTAACTAAATCATCACACACTATTTCATTTAAATTCAAAAAATTTTCCTAACCAATAGTAAGAAAATGAGAAGAGATGGGGATACCAACGTCATCGAACAGGAGAGGAGGCAAAATGCATCCTGCAACCACCTTGCACTTATTGTACCACATTTTGTATTGTGCTTTAGCTTCCATTGATTGAAAGAGCTTAACCGGTGCTAAAGACTCTCCTTTCTTTTGTTTCTGCAATTTTGACCTCCTAGCTTTTGGAATTTCTTCAAATAATGCTTCTTCATAAAGTGGCTCATCCTTAGCAATTGGGTCCTCAATCTTCTCTTCAACCATTGGTGCTTTGCCTTTTCTTATTCTTCTCTTTTCCTCTTTTAAGATTCTTCTTCTTTCCTTTATTTAGTGTCAAGGCTTTTTTCTTTCTTAATAACTTTCTCAGCTTTCTTTGCTATACTTCCTCTGGTTTGTGGACGTCTTATTAAATGGACTGGTTCTTTATCTGAACCATCATCATTTACAATCCAGTGTACTTCAGGCAATTTCTCACCCATGAAACCAAGATGAAGAGTAGTAGATGGTGGTGCATAAGTTTCAAAAGACAGAATAGAAAGAATGGGGGTAGGCCGAGAGATAATGGGTAGTGATAGTGAAGGAGAATGAAACCTTACTTTTCTCATTGGCTCCCCTCACTAGAAGATTTTTTTTTCTTATTTTTCTTCTTGTTCTTTTTCTTCTTATGATTTTTTTCTGATGAGCTAGGGTTTGAGTCATCAGAACCTTCTTTATCAAAGTCAAATATATATTGCTTGATTTTTATTTATTTTGTTTAAAAGATGAACCAGAGTCTGATTATAGAGACAACATAGTCAAAATCTCTCTTTCTCTCGTATGCTGTCTCCTCAATAGGTGTTTCAGAAAATTGAGGCTTAGAGGTGATATAAATAGGTTCAGTAGGGGTGCTTAATGATCCTACTATTGGCAACAGAGAGGACTACCAAAAAACAAGAGTTTCAGAATCCTATTCACGGTGGAGAGTTTCGCTATGGCTAGCAGTGGGAGTCAAGGTTTTCTTCTGTCCTTTGGATTTTATTTATGCCATTATAAGTAAGCTAGTGAGACTTAGGAGATTTGAACAGAAATAGAGAGTTAGGGTGTAGAGGAGAAAAATGGAGCTTTTGAGAACGATGTAGGTAAGTAGAAGGAAGAAACCTTTTCATGATATACTAAGTGGTTTCTTAGCATTGATTTCGTGTGAAGATGAACAATGGTACATGCTATTAAAGAAGATGTGATTGTCTGCATATCTTTTATCAGTCACGTACGAAAAGCTGTCAGATTTTAAAAGTTGAAATGATGCTATTTAATAACTGCCTTTTTATGAAATGTGTATTCTACCCTATTAAACTGAGAGGAGCCTTCCAGTTTGAAAGGGGCCTTCTAAACTAAGAGGGGCCTTCCAAGCTAAAAAGAGCCTTCTAAACTAAGAGGAGCCTGTAATAAAAACATATTAGAAGGAGCTTATTAATATATGCAAAGAAAAATAGCATTGAATCTTCTTAGGGTGTTAATATCAGATAATCTGCACATACCAATCTCTTTTCTTAACACACAAATTCTATCTTTAGAAAGTTACTTAGTAAAGATGTTAGCTACTTGATTTTTAGTTTTACCATGCAAAGGATCAATGGTTCTTTTTAAAGCATGATCTCTAAGAAAATTATGTTTGATTTCTATATGGATAGTCTTAGAATAATGTACAGGATTCTTAGAGAGATTTATTACAATTGTATTGTCACATAATATAGGAATATGAACAAAGTTCAGAGAAAATTGCTGGAGTTGATGTTTCATCCATAAGATTTGATCATAACAGCTGGTAGCTGCTATATATTCCACTTCAGTTATAGCAAGCACTGTGCAAATTTGTTTCTTGCAAGACGAAGAAACTAGATATCCTCTACAAAATTAACAGTACCCACTTGTGCTTTTCCTATTGATTTTATCACTTGCATAATCTGCATCACAATAGCCAATTATGTTAAAAGAATCATTTTTTGGATACCATAATCTGAAATCCATAGTTCGGTGAAGATAGCGATAGTTCGTCTTGACTGCTAGAAGGTTTCTTTTGGATTTGATTGGAAGCGTGCGTAAAGACACACACTAAGCATAATGTCTAGTCTTTAGCTTGTAAGATATAGTACTGACCTAATCGTTCCTCTGTACTTTATCTCATCCATAGCTTTGCCTACTTCATCCTTATCAAGTTTTGTTCGAGTATACAAAAGATTACCTAGCAGTTTGGTATTTTCAAAATGATATTTCTTGACGAGTTCCTTTGCGTATTTGTCTTGACTAATAAAGAACCCTTTTTCTGTTTGCTTAATTTACAACCTAAGAAAGAAAGATAGTTCTCCCGTTATGCTTATCTCAAACTCCCCCTGCATTAAGGTTGATAATTCTTCACAATATGTCTGATTAGTAGCACCAAATATTATGTCATCAACACATATTTGTCTTATGAGTAAATCATTCTCCTTTTTATTAATGAACAAGTTTTTAGCTACCTTTCCTCTTTTGAAGTTATTCTCAAGTAGAAGTTACTTAACCTTTCATACCATGCTCGAGGAGCTTGCTTTAGACCATACAGAGCTTTACTTAACTTCACCACGTAATATGGATGGTTTTCATCTTTGAAACTTGGAGGTTACTTAACAAACCCTTCTTTATTAGTATATCCATTTAAGAAGGAACTTTTGACATCATTTGGAATAATTTAAATTTTCTATGGCATACAAAAGCAAGTAAAATTCTAACTGATACTAATGTAACAACAGGTGCATAAGTCTCATCAAAATCAATACCTTCTTGGTGATTATAACCTTGAGCTATAAGTCTAGCTTTGTTTCTTACCACCTTATCATTTTCTTCATGTTTGTTTCGAAATACCTAACCAGTTGTAATGATTGACTTGTTTCGTGGCTGAGGTACTAGATTCCAAACATTGTTTTTGTCAAACTAATTTAGTTCATCTTTCATAAATAAAACCCAATTTTCATCAATAAGAGCCTCTTCAATGGTCTTTGGTTCTAAATGTGAGATGAGGGCGACATAATTGTTTTTAAAGGATGTTCTAATTCTTAGACTTTCATGGGGGTCTCCCAGAATGTACTGATGTGTATCTAGACCTTTCCATTCTCTTAGTGTTCTTCGTTGCATAGGTTCCTTTTGAGATGAAGGGTCTTGCTCCGTCCTGGTTCCAGAAAGAACTTCTTTATCTTGTAATTTTGAAGATACTGTAGGTGTAGTTTGAGTCTGTGATGTATTTTTAGGATCCAAAGGAAGTTCTTCATCATTTGAATTAGCTACTATTGTCGAGGGCAATGCTTCATCAAATACTACATGTATTGATTCTTCTATCCTTTTTGGTCTTTTGTTATAAACTTTGAATCCTTTACTACCAGTACTGTAACCTAGAAAAATAACTTCATCTGATCTTGCATCAGAATTTCCAAAGATGTCTTTTTCATTATTTATAACAAAACTCTTCCAATCAAACACTCAAAAGTAAGCAACATTCTGTTTTCTTCCTTTACACAACTTATAAGGAGTCTTCTTAATAATAGGTCTTATAAGGCACCAGTTCAGTTTGTAACAAGTAGTAGATATAGCTTCTACCCAGTAACCATAGTATTATCCTGGCCATGTCAATGAGAGTTATGTTCTTTCTCTTAACGACTTTATTTTTTTAAGGAGTCTTTAGGCAAGAAAAATTATGAGATATACCATTTTCATTACAAAAATCTTAAAATTTTCTATTATCAAATTCTCCTCCATCATCGCTCCTAATTGACGTAATGCAATACCCTTTTTCAATCTGAATTGTTCTGCAAAACTTGTCCAAAACTTCAAAAGTATTATCCTTATTTGATAGAAAATAAACCTAAGTAAATCTAGAATAATCATCTACTATGATAAAACTATAGTGTTTACTACCAAAACTTTGAGTTCTAGTAGGACCAAATAAATCCCTATGTATGATTTCAAGCAGTTGGTTAGTAGAAACAATATTTTTAGGAAGGAAGATGCTCCAAATTTGTTTTCCTTTTAAACAAGCTTTGCAAACCTGTTTACTTTTGAACTTTAAGTTCGGTAGTCCTCTTACTTACTCATTTTTGGATAATTTTGATAAAATGTTCATACTAGCATGTCCAAATCTTCTATGTTAGATAAACGAATCCTTTCCTAGTGAAATAAAACGTTTAACATTTTGTGATGACATGTCTTCCAATTGAGCATAATGTATATTCTAATTTCTGGGACTGAAAAATATAATATTATCATTAAGATTATCAATTATTTCATAATGAAATGTATAGAAAGTGACTCTATAGCCCTTATCACATAATTTACTTACACTTAACAAGTTATGTTTCAATCTATCAATATAAAGAACATTATTAATAGAAGAAAAATTATAGTAACCAATTTTACCAATTCCAATGACTTTTTCCTTCTTTTTGTCAGCAAAGACAACATTACCTCAATTTTTCCTTTCAATATAGTTGAAGTGTGATATTTCTCCTGTCATGTGTCTCGAACAACCACTATCAACTATCTATTGATTTTCTCTTGTCTCTATTTTGAAGCATATCTATAGAATGTATTGTCTTATTTTAGGTAGGGTTAATTACCAAAAAAAGCCCAAATTTTCCTTAATTTTTCAGTTATAGCCTAAACTTTAAAAAGTAGCAATAAAATGCTCATGTTTTCAATTTGTTTCAATTCTAGCCCGACGTTAGCCTCGCTGTTATCTATGCTAACGTGGCACTGCCACATGTTAATCGACCCCCACTAATCACACATGTCATAGTCATTAAAAGGAGGTCTTCTGATCACTAAAATGACTTCGTTTTGCAGTAAAATTGAAACAACGTAGTTTGGATTTTGAAGAAAGCTTCAACTTATATTGTTCGTCACTCTCTCACCCTAAATCCCTAATTTCGTCCTCTCTCACGTATTCTCACTCTCACACCGACGTTCTCTCAAACCTAAATCCATAATTTGTTTTCATACACTCTCTTTGGCCTCCTATATGATCGTCGTTACTTTTTACCATTTCAGTTATATTGAAACCCATTTTTCTTTCAGTGTCCTCAATCTGATCCCCAATTTCTTGATATCCACATAAGTCATTTCGGAAAGTTTATGAATGGAAATTCAAGAATTGCCTTGAGCTTTGGGCTAGAGCAATTTGTGCTTATAGTTTAGAAGTTGATCTTAAACCCCTTACAAAACCTTTGGCTTAGATAATTTCAGGGGTTGCAAGTTTATTTCCAACCCTCGGGTTCTTTCCCCTCATATTGAGATGTGTTAAAATGCTCAACCATATTGTTGCTGCAACTAGTACTTTCACCCCTATTTCTATACTTCGTTTAGACATGCTAGAGATGAAAGAGTTACATAAAACCTCTACCAGAGGTGTTGAAAAATTTGTTGACTTGCACACTATATTGAAGGTGTATTTGACAGTTTTAGTCTTGTTTTCCTTTGATCTCTTTCTTTGAATTTATGAGTTTCTAAATCAATATTACTATGTCAAGCTAAAATGACCATGAATAGGATGCCATCATTGTATATTAATTTAGGTAACTTGTATGGTAGGTCAACAAACTTATGCTGAAGACACGAGCTTTCTAGGAGGCATATGTATTTTATGTTGTTAAGGAGCTTGCTAAACATCTAGCTCAATAAAGTTATTCTGTTGCCTTCTTTGAATTGTCTTTTATTCTATTGGAATGATTGTGCAGTTTTATAAAACTAAAAAATTGAGAGATTTTAGAAAGAAATGAGGTAGCTTATTCATCAGGTATCTGAATGATTACTAAATTTGTTTCAATAAGAGAGGGTTATTGATGGGGGAGGAATTTATCTTTGTTGTCCTCTTATGTGTCTGTTTGTTGAATAATTAGTCACATACTTATAATAAAGCTTGTGGGACCATAAATAATGTTCAGTTTGTTAATGTCCCAGATTGAGGATAATTCATCATTTATAAATGGGAGTCACAAGACAATCACTTTTCTACCAAACGATCTTATTGCATAATTATTTCTGGAGGTTTGAATGCCTACGCTTTCTTCTCTCTCCCTATTGAAGTTCTTGTCAAATTTGTTCTCTATTTTCTTTTTAACTTTTGTAAGTTTTTCCTTTTTCTCTTTAGTTAGACATAACTTGACATGAAGTTCTTTAGACCTCCAACAATTTTGTGTCCTTATTTTGATGTTGAATGGTATAATGGCTCAAGTCCAAGAAGAAATCTCAACAGAAGAAATCTAAGAATAGATCTTTTGCAACCGCAAGTTACACACCTTCTAAAGGCGACGATTGTTGGCCCCTGAAAATTTTTTTCGTTAAATTAAGCATAACAGTTTATAGAATAAATGCATAGGAATGAATTGAGGG
>JAOQMS010000178.1:8482795-8515532 GCA_027563885.1 Erythroxylum longipes
ATGAGCATGAGATGTGTTTTCCTAATTTCTCCGATTGATCTCACGTGTACCAGTTTCTATGGTTCAACCCTTTGTATAGAAACGGGATGTTATAGGGCACATCCTTAACTAAAAGTTTTGTCAAAGGTCTTGCAATTTGTGAAAAGTCTTTGATGAATCTACAGTAAAATCCTACATGACCTAAAAATCCTTGCACACCTTTTACATTGCTTAGTAGTGGAAGTTTCTCTATCACTTCTATTTTTGCTCTGTCCAAATCCTTAGTATGAGATTTTATACCCTAGCACTATCCCCTCTTGCACTATAAAATGGCATTTCTTCCAATTCAGCACCAAGTGTGACTCTTCATATCTTTGAAGAACTCTGTCTAAATTAGTTAACACATTTCGAAAGAATCTCCAAAAACTGAAAAATCATCCATGAACACCTCCATTGTATCTTCTGTCGCGTCAGTGAAGATAGACATCATACATCTTTGAAATGTCGCTGGGGCATTACAAGGTAGATGAAGATCTGATTATGTCCTAAATATCCATCTAGGAAGCAATAAAATGAATGACCAACTACCCTTTCCATCATCTAGTCTATGAACGGAAGAGGAAAATGATCTTTTTTAGTCTCTGATTTGAGTTTGCAATAATCTATGCATGCTCTCCATCATTTGAATATTCTTGTTGAAATTACTTCTCCACTATCACTTTCTATTACTTTCATTCCACCCTTCTTAGGTACACATTATACTGGGCAGACCCATTCACTATCAGAGATGGTATAAATTATCCCTACATCTAAAAGTTTGATTAACTCCTTCTTGACCACCTCCTTCATGTTATGATTCAACCTTCGTTGATGCTCCCTCACCATTTTACATCCTTCCTCTAGGTTTATTCAGTGTATGTAAACATTTGGGCTTATGCCTCAAATATCAGCAATCTGCCATCTAGTGTCTTTCATTCACTTTCTAACAATTTCTACTAACTTACTTTCTTATTTTTCATTCAATTAATTAGAGATTATTATCGGTAACATTTGACTTGCACCTAGAAAGGTATATCTGAGATGTGCAGGTAAAGGTTTAAGCTCTAATATTGGTGGTTTTTTTGTAGATGGTGGTTGAGTGCTTCAGTTCGAACCAATTTATCTTGATGCATTTGAACGTCTGACTCCTCCATCTCATCATCTCCTTTAGATTTGAGTTTTTGATATCAATTTTCTGTCTCCGCTTCCACTGACTGTACGTCTACGATGCAACTCTCAACTTGTTCTTGCACATTTTGATCCATAATTTCAACCTTCATGCATGTGCTGCTCATTATTGGATTCTTTAAGGCCTTATTCATATTGAATTCAATCTGATCCTCACCTATTCGAAGTGTTAATTTCCCTTCGTGAACGTTAACTATGGCTTTCCCTATATTCATAAATGGTCAACCTAGGATCAATGGATAGTTCTTATCTTCTTCAAAATCAAGAACCACAAATCTATAGGAATAATGAACTTGTCCACTTGCATCAGAACATCTTCCACTATTCCAAATGGTCTTTTAATAGATTTATCAGCCAACTAAATTAACATTGATGTTAGCTTGACCTCACCTAGTCCCAACTTCTTGAATATCGACAAAGGCATAAGATTAATGCTTACTCCTAAATCACACAAACACTTTGTAAATTCAAATTCACTAACCACAAAGGGTATTGTGAAACTCATTGGATCTTTCAATTTAGATAGCATCTGTCTGGTGACTATGGAACTCGTAAGGCCCCAAAATATACCGTAGATGAAATGTTACATATTTATGGCAATGCACGTATAATTGGCTTGTTCTTTGGAGTTGGAATTCGAAATTAAACATGTGAGGGAATTTTAAACTTGATGGTATGTATTAATACAAGTGTTATGAGATTTGAATTGGCATGAATATGTGTTAAGACGATGAGAATTGAATGATGGAAAAATGATGGTTATATGATAATTCTGGTTTAACTATTGAACAGACTTCGGTAGTTCAGCTATATCTTGGCCTGTAGACATCAAAATTGGATGATTTTAAATTCAGATGAAACTAGATACATTTATCTACAACGTATCTGATTCTGCCTTTACAATTTTTGAATTCTGGTTTGAATTTGAGTTCTGGCTGATGTCCTTGTTTCGAATAACCTATAGTTTTTAGGGTATAACTCCCGATATAATTAACCAAATTGCATGAAATTTATGTCATTAGAAAATTAAGACATAGGGGAATGAAAGTAATTGATAAGACCATAGGAAAATGTGGGAATTTAAGGAAGAAGAAGGACCGATATGCAATTTTCCTAAAGTTAACTCATGGACCAATAAGATTAAAGCATGTGTGTCTAATGGAATCATAACACATGGTCCAATAGAATTATAACTTTTGGTCCAATAGAATTGTAATAAATAGTCCAATAAAATTGCAACACATGGTCCAATATAATTATAATACGTAGTCCAATAGGATTGTAACATATAGTCCAATAGGATTGTGACCTATGGACCAATGAGATTGAAACATGTCTGTCCAATGGAATCGTAACACATGGTCCAATAAAATTATAACACATGGTCTAATAGAATTGTAACACATGGTCCAATAGAATTGCAACCCATGGTCTAATAGAATTGAAACATGTGGTCCAACAGGATTGTAACATATGGTCTAATAGGATTGTGACATATGGACCAATGAGATTGAAACATGTGTCTAAATCTAAAACATTCTTGAAAAGGAATATGGAGAAGGAAGATGCACGAAAAATTGATAGATTAACTTCATGTTTTTCTCCTCTCCATTTCACCTTCTTCATCCCATCATTTTTCACTTGGTGATTCAAGCAAAACTAAAGAGAAAGGGAAGGAAAAGCATTAGAAGAACTACTTTGTCAATTTTAAGGTTTGGGATTTCACTTAGTTGATTTCTATATTTTTGTATCATTGAATGGATATAAAGATTCATTTGTATGTGTAATTGTTTCTGGGATGATGCTTTTTCGTTATTTTGGTGTTATCTTGGATAGAATTGGTTGAAGATAACAAGAGAACATTGTGTAGTGAAATTCTGTCTAGGGTTTGTTTGAGTCAGTAATATTTTTTTAGTCATAACTCACTCTAAAGATCCCCAAATTGTGTTATTTTAGTTGAATATGAAACCTAAGACATAGATATAAATATGTCTAGAAGAAACTCTGATTTAATTCGGGCTCTATGATCTTGGAAATTGAGATCGAAAGAGGTGACCTGATTCTGCCCCTGTTTTGGAGTAGCTTGTGATGTTTTGCTTATATCTCATGATTTAGAAGTCCAAATGGTCTAATTGTTAATGATATCAAAACTTAATACATAGAAGAACAATTTTTTAGAAGAAATTATTGCCTAGAGATTTTAGTTCTATGTCAAAATGGTCAAACAAAACTATTCCGAAATCTGTCCTGTGAAAATAGCTGTTTGAGGATTTCGGGTCCCTTATCCCACAATTGTGAGAAATGGTTAGGAAGGTGAAAACAAATGATATT
Organism: Erythroxylum longipes; assembly: GCA_027563885.1. Classification (NCBI taxonomy): domain Eukaryota; kingdom Viridiplantae; phylum Streptophyta; class Magnoliopsida; order Malpighiales; family Erythroxylaceae; genus Erythroxylum; species Erythroxylum longipes. The sequence goes on from JAOQMS010000178.1 coordinate 8,486,333, forward strand.
TTGTACAATTGATGACTATATAAGGTTAATTGAGTAATAGTTAATTATGCATGATTAATTGAGATGATAATGTAAAGAATGTATGGTGTACAATGTTGATTTGCTTGGTGTGTTCATGAATGAATGAATTCCAAAGGCTTATGTATTATGAATTTAATATGGATGTATGTGAATTGAGAATTACTGCGATAATATTGTGATAATTCCAGACCATCCGTTTTCCAAGAAGTTTAATAGTTAGGATTGTATTGGTTTATTATTAAACATACTTGTAATTGTATGACATGTTAGTTTGTTTGAAAATTAGTGATTATGTCAAGTTGAACATAATTGAATAAATTGGTATGTGTTACAGTATATTCCTCTCATAAAAATTCTAAAATGAACTTGTTTTGTTTTAAAACTGTTAAATCCTAGTTGTAGGTAAATAGGCATGCCTAGAAGGGTCTACAGCTGCTCCTGTGCACTTCGATGTCTCCTATTACTGACACTTCGGTGTCTTTTGTTACTGACACTTCAGTGTCTCCTGTTATTAAGACATAAGTCTCTCCTGTTTTGTGATACTGATCACAGTATCTCCTGTATTAGTCCCGTTACCCACTTCTATATAAAGGATTAACAGACTAAATTGTTTTGTATTCTGTTATATGCTCAGTTTTGATATAAATAAGTTTTGATCTGAAATATCTGAGCTCTATTTTGAAATAAACAAATTCTGTTTTGTTACAGACAAGTTTTGTTCTGATATGTTAATATTAAATTTTGAAATTGGTGAGTTTTGTGCTGAAGTAAATGTGCGACCTGTTCTGATATGTTCTATTTTCTGATATTCATGATATTTTGGTTCGGTTCGGAAATGAATAGGTAAACACTGCTTATTATCTGATGTGATTTTGAATATGTGAATGTTTGGATGACTGTTTGAAACAATTGTCAACCTATATCCTGTTTAGTTTATTCCCCACTAAGCTTTATGCTTAACACGGTGGTTTTGCCCCGTGTAGGTTCAGATAGGAAGGTTTGAAGAATAGGATAATAGCAACCACAATGGCAATGAAGATTGTGTTTTGTTCTAGAAATTTTCAGTTTTTTTAATTGTTGTTCTTCAATGTAATGAGTTATGTTGTATTTTGTGCTTTGCTTAATGGTTTGTAAAAACCTTAATACAGCTTGGAATTGGATTTAAGGCTTGTATGAAATAAGTATAATGTGTATGTTATGTTCTGAATATGATCCAACCAATAATGAATCAAGTGTATGCTCCTTGAGTTTTTAGAAATGCTTCAGTATGTATTGGATTACTTTGGTTTTGTTTTGTGTAGCATCTGCGTATCCTCCCAGGGGGTATGTGGGTGTTACAGAACTGCAAGTTCCAGTTAAAGCTACCGTATTATTATCTTCCCAAGTACGCTTCTTTGATAATATGTCCTTTAAAAATTTTGCATATTTAGGCATGTGTTCCAATGCCTCTACAAAGGAGAGATTTATTTATAGCGTCTTTAATTTCTGAACGAATTTTGCAAATTGTGCATCTAACTTCTTCTTTTGTAATCATTGAGGAAAAGAGATTTTGGGTTGATATGGTGGAGGTGCAACATAAGGAGGGTATTCATTCATATTCACTTCTTTCTCCTTTTCTTGATCTTTCTCAACAGGATGGATGGGCTCCTCTATTGTCTTTATGGGGTGGTTCAAGTCCTTTTCTACTCCAAAGTGTAATAGCCTTTAGTTGCTACCTTCGTTTTATTCTCAAAGTGCTAGGAAGACTTCCCAAATTCTGCATAGAGAAAGTGTTTGGCAATTGGTGTACTTGGACCTCTAGATTGTGGATTGAAGAGCCATGGTTCTTTGTTACTTGTTCAAATTTACCTTCCAGCTTCTTTTGTGCATCATCTAAAGTTCCAAGCTTATCTAAAATCCTATCCAACTTGGATTCAATTGAGGTTGATTTATCTTGTTGGAAACCTGATTGTCTTCAAGGTCTGAACTGTCCTCCAGCATTGTTTGTCCAAGAGAAGTTAGGGTGATTCTTCGACTGAGGGTTATAGGTGTTAGAGTAGGGATTGTTTCCCCCTCCTCGTCTATACTGAGCTCCTATATAATTCACTTGCTCTGGATCACTTTCCTTTATCAAGAAATAATCCACCGTATCATGGTCCATTTTTCTACAAAGCTCACATTTAAGTTGCATGGCCTTCACGGAAATGTCGAGTCAAGTCATCAATTTTAGCTTGCATTTATGTCATTTGATCAATAGCTACTATTCCTTTTTGTTTATGAAATGTAGTAGTTTGTCTACTTCGCTCATTTGTCCATAGGCAGCTATTACTCGCCATTTGCTCTATTTTCTCTTCCTCTTCATCAACCATCTTTCTCAACAGTGATCCTCCTGAAGTTGCATCAATCGTGCCTCTCGTATGTAGGGTTACTCCATTATAAAATTTTTGTAACAAGAATTTATTTCAAAATTTGTAACAATTCACAGTAATTCAAAATGTAACAAAACTAAGGCAAGAATTTTATTCAATCACGCAAGTCAATTCCAAGAATCAATTACGAAAATATTAACAAAGTAGCAGTTGCAACCCACACTCAAGAATCAACCTAAAGGAACTATCAACTAATGGAAAGGGTAATTTTTACCTATCTTTAATGCTAACCTAATATATTATAAATTAACGGATTATTAGTCCTAGACGATCCTAAGTTTGATTACTCTCTCTCAAGTTATAACCATTAACCTTAAATCATAAACACCAATTAGATTATAAAAAATTTTAATTTCTCAATTAACAATCTATGCAAAACCTTAATTAGATATGAAGTTGTCTAATAAACTATTGGGAACCTATGTGAGATCTCTCTTCATACAATTACCGATTTGATTAATTTCTCGTTCTTATTAAATTACCTAACTCTTGTTAGCCGATTTAATTATTTTCCATTTGATTCACCCTCTCAGCTATTACTGAATTATGAAATCATAGAAACCAATCACAATAAATCTAATAAACATAAAACAATCAGATTTTATTAAATCAAAGATTTAAAAAAAACTGAAGGTGAGTATAGAATATCTCAACCTTCACAAATTCTATCATCAAATTGTTATTCCCAATTCTATACAATGATAAAAGTGGAAAATAACAGGAAATACAATCTTGGATAGAGACGGGAGGCAGTGACATCAGGTAATTCCAAATCTGAGAAGGACGCCGATGTCAGCTTCTTCTCTACTTCTCTCTTCCTTCTTCTCTTTCTCAATCTTTCAATAATCCTCTCTAGGGTTTTCTCTCAAAAGTGACTGATGCCAAAGCTCTTCCCTTATTTTATCTTATTCTTTATATTTCTTTTGTGTTCTAAGCAGCCCTAGGATTTTTCGGGTTCTAAACCAAAAACTCCCTTGAAACTTGACATTTTTTAATGTCTACAAGTCTGCCTGATGCATGCCATAATTATGGGCCACATCCAAGCCTTTTGTCATGATCATGGCATGCAGGACACGATCGTGGGCCATATCCTGGGCTTCTGTCACAATCATGGAATATGGGCCACAATCGTGAGCTAACTCCATTGCTTTTGTCATGATCGTCGCATTTTGGCCACAATCGTGGGCCATTGTTTCGGCCCAAGTGTCTCCAAAACTTCTTTATTCTTCGATGTTGACCCTGAAACACTAACAAATACATCAAGGTACCTCAAAAACATGATAATTAAGCTCAAAGACTTGTATTAACCCATAAAAACGCTTAAACAGAATTAATTAACAAACTAATACAATTCTAACCTAAACACATACTAAATGATTAAGTTAACAATTAAATGCATATCAAACTAAGCCCTAAAATATGATGCAATTCACACTTATTAACTCTATTTATATAAAAAGAACAATTCACCCTTTCATGGATTACTACACCTATAGACTAGACTAAATCCCGAAAATATTCCACAGTTGTCTTATCATCAAATTGACCATGGGATACGTTAATTAAGATCAATAATTAGGAATTAGGTGCCTCAAAAATTTTGAATTAGTTCAACATGACCATTATCCATTATTTTCCAAAAAGGACATTTTAGTCTAATAATTTCGGATTACCCGAATTCTATTCAAACAACCTCTATTTTGACCTATTTCAGTTCCTATAGACTCCAATCCTAATTTTGGAGCTTTCCATCATATTTTGAAATTATTCGGTGACTTTTCGGTTGCCCGACCAAATGTTTGGATTGAATCTGAAAATCACTAAATGTCACCAAAATCATCCAGATTTCATTCAAAAGTATCACCTAAATCTCCAAAGCACATTTCGCAGCTTTTAAAGCTCATTCGGACTCATTCCGTAGCTTTTCAGAGTTTTTGAAAATTTTTCGATAAATTTCAAGTTGAGTCCAGAACCATGTTTGGTCTATATGTGATGTTCGTTATAACCTCAATAATACATTTAAACTCTTAAATTACTCTAGTGCACCATAAATAGAGCATACTCTATAAAATGCATATACAACACATTCCATAGTATAATCATCAAACTAGGATATTACATAAGTGGCATCTATTGTCCTAAAAATAAATTTAACTCAAGTTATACACACTAATTAAGTCATTAAAAATAGAAGTGTGGAAAGTGTCGAAGTTAGCTAACCAATTGCAAAAATGTCAATAAGCATTCAAAAATTTTCAACAAAGATTCCTAAATATCAGTTATATGGAACATACCCCACCCCCCACCTAATCCATACATTGTCCCCAATGTCATTATATAAAGTAAAAGAAGCTAAAATGGAAAAGAGAAGAGGAAAGAAAGCTTCTCTATAAGTTGATCGCCTAAATTATGGGGTTGCTGGGTAAGGAGGTTGGAATCCTTGGTGTACCCAATATGCTATAAAATTTTGCTCCAGTCGATGCATCTGGCGTTCAAGTCGAGCCAGACGAGCATTCAAGTTAGTTTGAGGGGGTTGGATACCACTCGGCATAGGTAAGACAACCCAACTCTTTATGGTTGAACGTGGGTTGGAAGTGACAACTAGAACCTAATAAGTAAAGGATACAAGAGAAAAGGAAAGAAAGTTTCTTTGTAAGTTGATCGTCTAAATTATAGGGTTGGTGGGTAAGGAGGTTGGAATCCTTGGTGTACCCAATATGCTATAAAATTTTGCTCCATTCGGTGCATCTGGCATTCAAGTTGAGCCAGATGAGCATTTAAGTTAGCTTGAGGAGGTTCAATACTACTTGGCATAGGTGAGACAACCTGACTCTTTGTGGTTGGACATGGGTTGCAAGTGACAACTAGACTCGAATAAGTAAAGGATAATTGCCTATGACTCATTTCAACAATTCCCATCCTACACAAACATTCCAAATCCAAAGGTTCTATGGCACAAGCCACAAGCATGTCAGTATTTTCAGGATCCAATAATTTCAAAGCAATGGCCAATTGAGTGATATAAGACCCTAATATTAGTGGTTTGGATTTCTTGTTTAACACATATTGAAACTGAGTCAAAAACCAAAAACCTAAATTAACAGGAATTTGTTTGCCTATACACCACAAAAAACAGCCTTAGAAAGAGTACCAATAGAATATTGTCGCCCTAAAAAATTGTACTTTAAGAGTCGACATATGACTTTGAAAATAGGATTTTTTTAATATGAACTCTTAGATACCCTGGCATTATATGGTTGACGATCGACAGACCATTGAGTCCACAGTTCAGAGGCATGAAAATCAGTATGATAATCTCAACTGAAACTTACAAATGGTTCATTCTTAATGCATCGGCTGATATAAAACCCATAGAACATTAAATTCAGCAATAGATAATGCAAATTCCTAGCCCATATGTCTAAATTCAACAATTCCCTTAATAAACATGTCAAATTCTTGATGGGAATTAAATTGAAAGGTACTATAAAATTCTTGTATCAATTTAACATAAGTAGGATAGTCAACTTTAACATACAAATTCCAAAAAATTTACCTAACTAATTTCTCAAAGGAATTACAAATTTGTAAAGCATCAAGAGTATCAATCAGAACATACTTACATGGGTAAATTTTTTTAGCTCAACTGTTGATATCTCTAATTATCCTTTAGCAGTGGGAGAGAAGTAAATCCACATTTTGTGATTTCCATTGGCTTCTCCTTGATTTCGAGTTGTAGAAACCCGAGTCGGTTTAGAAATGAGAGTAATGGAGGCACTCGGCGTCGCAGCTGTGGTATCTGATGGAGGTTGAGTGTTAACCAATATAGGGATTGGTGAAGCTAACTAACATGAGTAGTTCTTCTTACATGGCATGGTCCCAAGCTCTAAAATCTTACAAACCTGAAATCATTAAAATAAAAGCATAAAGCCAACTAAAATTTACACTGGTGGGTGGCATTGGTTATGGTGGTAAGGAGGGTAAAAGTTTTAGGGGTTTTCATTGGAATGGTATGGGTGTTAGATAAATTTATAGTGGTAGGTGAAATTGGAGTGGTTGAATGAAAGTGTAAGGCTGAAATTGCAGTGGGTGGAGCGGGTGAGTGAGAAATTTTTTTTTATTTTTTTGTGTGTCAATAATTAAATTAGAATTGAAAATATTGGCATATGAAAATACTAAAGGGAATGGAATAAAATTGACAACTAAAAAACAAAATTTTAAAAATGAGATATACTAAAAATAGAAATAAAATTGAACATGAAATTATTGGGTTGCCCCCAAATGTGCTTCTTTTAAGTCGTTAGCTAGACATGTTTATCGACTTACCTTATTAGAGATACCAGCTCTATCTCTTCCACATTCTTAAATAGAGATTTCTCATTGTATAGTTTCAGGTGGTGTCTATTAACCTTAAACACCTTGGAAGTGTCTAAACTTTGAATTTCTATCGCACTATGAGAAAATACATCATTAATAATAAATGGATTGAGCCAGCAAGATTGTAATTTCCTAGAAATAACTTAAGCTTTGAATGACAAAGAAGAACTTTTTGTCCTACTAAAAATTGCTTCCTTAAAATCATTTCGTCATGAAAAGCTTTAGGTTTGTCCTTATAAATTTTTGCATTTTCATAAGCCTCATTACGAATCTCTTCTAACTTTTGCAATTGCAACTTCCTATTGTTACCAGCCTTTACCAAATCCATGTTTAACTGCTTCACAGCCCAATAGGTTCTATGTTCTATTTCCACAAGCAAATGACAAGGTTTATCAAAAACTAACCTATACGGCAACATGCCTATTGGAGTTTTGTAAGAAGTTTGATACAACCACAAGGCATTATCCAGATGTAAGCTCCAATCCTTCCTGTTCGGATTCATCAGTTTTTCCAAAATTAATTTAATTTCTCAGTTGGAGACTTCAGCTTAGCCACTCGTCTGCAGATGATATGTATAATGTTCAAACAATTTTATTGCAGAAATGAGTTCCCCTGTCGCTAATCATAACTCAAGGTATTCCATACCTGACAAAAATGTTAGATTTGACATAATTGACTACAACCTTAGCATCATTTGTATGAGTAGCTTTCACTTCTATCTACTTCGACACATAATCCACAGCTAAAATAATATAAGTCCAAAAGATGAAGGAAAGGGACCCATAAAGTCAATTCCCCAAGTTGGACCCCAAATTTTCTTTGAATTTATTCTTATAAATTAGCAAGTATGATTAGAAATTAGAATTCTAAAAGTACAAATTTTTGGAGTTTAGTTATGAATATATTTTATTTATATGTGTTCGTATGGATTAAATGGAAATGTTAGAATTAAGTTAAGGAGTAAGTTAGCCTTAAGTTAAATATGAAGGATAAGCTTGGAAATACTAAAGTTGTTTTAAATTAATAAGAGAAGAAGTAAATGAAGAGTGCGTGGGAGACGTGTTGGAAAAGTCAGGAAGAAAAAAAAAACTAGAAGAAACTAGAAGAAGAGGAGCAGAAATCGAAACAGAAAAGAAGAAGAAGGAAAGAAAGAGAAAGGAGAAAGAAGAGGTAGGAAAAGATTCAGCTGAGTTTTTAGGTATTCTCTATCTATTCTTCTTGCTTTGGTAGAAGAAGGAACTAAAGAAAATGAGTTTTTGTGTGCTGAATATGGAGGGAGAAAGAAGAGAACCAAGAAATTCATTTTCTTATATTTTCATGGATTTTTTAACTATATTTTTTTAGGTATTCTAACTTAGATAAATCATGAGTAGGTTAAGTCTAAGCTTATTTTTAGATATTAGAGCTTTAGGGATTTTCTATAGTATATTAGTTTGAATGAAAGTTTGTTGGTTTGAAAGGAATCAAGAAAATCAAAGCCAAGAGCAAAAGGAAAGGCAAACTTGAGTTGGAGCTATTATTAATTAGGTGGGTAATACGTTTATAGTTGTTATGATCATGGGCTAATTTATTTGCTTGTATGTATGCTTATTTGCTAGACTTTAAATCATTTTGAATGTGAGAAAAATGCATTGTGATTTTTTAACTTGTTATACTTGAAAGATTTTACTACATTTTGTATTGATGAAAAAAAGAGAAGTGCAAAAAGCATGAAAGAATGAATATGTAATGAAATGTGTGAGCATCGAAAGTTGCTTATGTGTGGGTAAAAGAGATACCATTTCGTTAATCACGTGCACGTTAACTTAAACCCTTCTTCCAGCTGCCCGCTTTCGGCATATGAGCTCCTAAGAAACGGATTCATTTCATTTATGGTATAAACTTCTGTTTTGCTATTTCGTTCTATGGGATTCTCTCAAGCCATTACATGTGTGCATTTCACTTTGAATTGTTGAATATGTGATGCGATTAAATGCCACGTTTTGACGATTGAAGAACACATTATTTAATTTATGTGATACCATTTTTGTTTATAAGCTTGAACTGTGGATAATCTTATTGTTAAATTCAAATGTAATATAAAAATATTTCTATGCTTGGTTGTATGTATGGTTCATCACTAATAACTATAAACGTATTAGCCACTGAGCTTTACAGCTCACCTCATTATTTCCACTCCTCAGGTGCAGAATAAGCTGATCATTGAACCTTGTAAACTTCGGCAATCTCCAAGAAATTTATCTTTTGTAACTAAGTTAGTTTAGATACTTTTAGTAGCTTAGAAGCATATCAAACATGAGCATTTTTATTTGTTTTGTATTATGCTACTATTGTGACCCTTGATATGCAATTAAATCAATGTACACACTCTGTTTTGTTTGAGAAATGAACGAAAGAGTTGATGAAGTTTCCTTTGTACATGTTCAAATTTTCAACTTTGTTAAGCTGTTAATTTCGGTTGGGAATAAAATTGTGATTTGTTTGATGGTTTTGGACAGATTGTTCTTAAATAAATGGTTGTGTTGGGAGTCTGTTATGTTAGGAGTTTTGTATGTATGACTTGTGTTTGTTAGATTCAGGTTATTTGGTTTTGTGAAAATGTATAATAGGCGGTAGAGAAGAAGGGGGGGCAGAAATTGTGTTCTGACTTCCACAAATAAACTGTATTGATGTAGGTAGAATTAGACAAAGTTGTGTTCAGGAAAGTTGTAATTTATTCTCTTATCTTTCCAACGATATAAAGTTTATAATTTGTAGACATCAGAATTCAGAGATATGAGCTTTACAAGTATATGTTTGCATTAGGGATACATGATCGTGCACATGCACAATCGTGACCAACCCCTTGTTTAATAGGGTTGCACGATCGTGTTTGACACTCATTTTTAGAAGGGAGTGCACGATTGTGCACATGCATGATCTTGCCCGAGCCCTTAATACACAATTGTGCTTACGCACGATCGCAAGCATCTCTCTCCCATTAAGAAGCACGACCATGACTCCTCTTACACGACCGTGACTTCTCTACCACTGTGACTTCATTTATTATTAAAGGTCCATTTATTTGTTTTACTCCTAACCATGATTTCTTTTATTATTAGATGTTAATTGTGACTTCTTTTATTTTTTTTAGTCGCCCAACCCCAGCATACTGTCACCAGGAAATATTGTAACCAAGACCCGGTCCTAACATCCCATATATTAAAATTTTCACATACCAGGATATTTGTAAGTGGCATTTGATCTCTTTGTCATAGACTACCTGTTCTTTGGAAATGATTGCAAGACTTACATGTAAGTATCATAAAATAATTTGGGCTAAAATAATACACATTTGAGAATTTTATAAGTTAATATGAAAGGAATTTCATCATCTGCAACACACCTTCTAATAATTTGATCAGCATAACATTTTTAAAGATGAGGTTCATCCCATATGTAATATTTGGCCTCCCATCTAATTTTATCCTTTTTAGCTCTAGATAAATCACTAGGTAAGGACTTAGTCACAAAGAAATTTACAATGTCAACATACCTGGAATTACCTTATGGATTGCAAAGAGACTTTCATTTGGAAATTCATCTTGGAAAACATCAGATGTATTGGTTGGAGTGATTCGACTGAGATGATCGGCCACCAAATTTTTAGCTCCCTTCTTGTCTCATATTTCAAACTCAAATTCTTGTAGGATTAAGATCCACCAAATCAACCTTGGTTTTGCTTCTTTCTTAGTCACCAAATATTTCAGAGCTACATGGTCTAAATAAATGATTACTCCTGTACCCATAACTAAGACCGAAATTTTTCCAACCTAAAAACTACAACCAAGAATTCATTCTTCGTCAGGGAATAATTCTTCTGAGTAGCGTTAACTGTCATAGAGGCATAGTAAATGGCATGAGGTATTTTGTCCATTTTTTGAACCAAAACTACTCCAGCTGCATTATTTGATGCATCGCATATTAATTCGAAGGGAATGCCCCATTTCGGTGGCTGGATTATTGAGGTTGTAGTGAGTCATTCCTTTAATTCATCAAATGCAATTTTGCATGGCTCATCAAAATCAAATTTCACATCTTTTTGAAGTAATCTACACATGGGTTAAGCAATCTTCGAAAAATCTTTAATAAATTGTTGATAGAATCCTACATGGCTAAGAAAAGAGCGAACTTCTTACATAGTCGCGGGATAAGGTAAAGATCTTATAACATCTATCTTAGCCTTATGAATCTCAATTCCCTTAGAAGAGACTATATAACCCAAAATTAATCCTTGATTAACCATAAAATGACATTTTTCATAATTTAAAACCAAATTAGTCTCAATGAAATGTTTAATCACTTTCTTAAGGTTGATAATGCATGTTTCAAAAGATTCTCTATAAACCGTAAAGTCATTCATGAAAACTTCCATACAATCTTCCATAAGATTAGAGAAAATACTTACTATACACCTTTGAAATGTTGTTGGTGCATTACACAACCTAAATGGCATTCTTTGATAGGCAAAGGCGAATGGACCCGTGAAAGTTATTTTTTATTAGTCCTTTGGTGCAACCAAAATCTGATGATAACCTAAATAATCATCTAGACAACAATAGTGAGATTTACATGTAAGTCTTTCAAGCATTTGACCAATAAATGGAAGTGGAAAATGATCTTTCCTAGTAACCGAATTTAGCTTCCTATAATCTATGCAAACTCTCCACCCATTTTGAACATAAGTGGGTATCAACTCACCATCATTATTTTCTGTTACAATTACCCCAGTTTTCTTTGGAACTAACTGGACTGGACTTACTCAATTACTATCCGAAATGGGATAGATAATTCTAGCGTTAAGAAGTTTCAAGATTTCCTTTTTCACCACCTCTATTATGGGTGGATTTAAACTACAATGGGGTTGCCTTACCTCCTTCGCTTCATCTTCAATCAAATTTCGGTACAGATAAATGGTAGGACTAATGCCTTTTAAATCAGCTATTGTCCACCTAATGGCTTGTTTGTATTGTCTTAGCACCTGAATCAATTTTTCTTACTGCAAAGGAGTGAGTTTATTTAGGATAATAATAGGTAAAGTACCTTGCTCACCCAAAAATATGTATTTTAGATGATTAGGCAAATTTTTCAGCTCCAATATGGGCAGTTGAATCAACAAAGGCAATAATTTTGAACTGTTTCAAGATAACTCCATATAAGGTAATTGCTTCACCATTTTCTTGGTTTTCTCCAAATTATAAAACATGGTTTGGAGTGCATTATTGGGCACCAACATCTCTGTAAGTAATTACCACTGCAACGCATCTTCGATTTTAAGAATTGTCTCAAGTTCATCTCTTCCATTTAAGGAAGAGTTTTTTTGCACCCAAGTGTCAATAAAATCCACAGAAACAATAGATGGTTCATCATCCAAAAATTTCATGGCATTGTATATATTGAATTTAATTAATTCACCATCAAATTCCATAATTCATCATGAACATCAATTTTTGTTCTAGTGGTTTTCAAGAGTGGTCTTCCAAATAAAATTTGAGTTGAAGAGGATATATCTTCACTACTCATCTGCAAAATGTAAAAATCAACTGGATAAAGCATTTTACCTACTTGAACCAAAATATCCTCTAACACACCCTTTGGATAAGCATTCGAACGATCTACTAATTGAATCACTACATTAGTTTCTTTGAGGGGCCCCATGTTTAAGGACTTGTAAACATCATAAGGTATGACATTTTTTATGCACCCAAATCTAACATAGCTTTTTCAATTCTTAAATCACCAATTTTACAAGGAATAATGAACATACCTAGGTCTTGACATTTAAGTGATAGCTTTTTCTTTTAAAGTATTGCAAATACGTTCTCTCCCAATTGTACTTTCTCATCATTTTCAATTTTTGTTTCAAAGTGCAGAGCTCCTTTAGAAATTTAACATAACGAGCAATTTACTTAATGGTATCAAGCAAAGGAATATTTACTTGGACTTTTCTAAAAGTCTCCAATATCTCTTTCTCTTGCTCCTCTTTCTTTTCTTTGGCGAATAGACTATGAAAAGGGGGCGACATAACAAATTTCTACAGATCTGAATTTGTTTTTTCTCGTTTTTCCTTTTCTAGCTGGTTAGGTACTTCCTTTCTTTGTTCTTCTTTAATTTCCCTCTTAGAGATTTTTGGAGAAGGGTCTTTCAATTCTTTACCACTCCACAATATGACAGCTTTGGCACTTTGCTTAGGGCTGATTTCTATTTGACCAGAAAACTTTCTAAAATTTTGTGCCTCTAATTGATTAATGGTTGTTGCCTTGGCTCAATTGATTTTTAAGGTTTTGAATACTGGCTTGAGTATCTTACTGAAATATCATGGTGTTAGTGGCCAAAGCTTTAACTATATCTTCTAAAGAGGACCTACCTTTTGAATTGGGTGCCATTTGTTGATGTTGTCTAGGATGGGTTGCTTATATTGCTGGAAATTTGAAGTAGCTTATTGTCCTTAAGAGTTCCCATAACACAGATTTGGATGGTCACACTAACCCAGATTGTAGGTGTTTGAGAACGGATTATATTTCTTTTCAGTTTGCCCAACAAATCCTCTTATGGCATTGACTTGTTCTGCACTTTCCTCTTGCAAAATTAGGCATGCATAAATACAGTGTCCCAACATTAAACATATTCAACACACCTTTGCTTCTTCTTTCTTTGTGACCGTGAGTTGGGGAACCAAAGATGTAAGATCGTCTAATCTCTTTTCCAACATTAACACATTCAGCTTATTCATTTGCTTTTAACTCTAACCAGAATGTATCCTAAATTATTGTGTTTTGTCAACCAAAGCTCCACCACTTGCAACATCGATCATACTCCTATCTGTAAGCAAAAGACCTTCATAGAAGTATTGAATCAACAGTTGATCATTTATTTAGTAATGGGGGAAGCTTGGACAAAGCTTCTTGAATCTTTACCAATATTCATATAGTGTCTCACCCTTATACTGTTAGATGCTACAATTTTCTTTTCTAATATTGGAAGCTTTTGACGCTCGAAAACATTTTTCATAGAATAGTCTCTTCATTTCAACCCATGTTTGCACATTTTCACCAGGGAAGTAATATAACCAATCTTGACCATCATCTTTGAGAGAAAATAGGAAGGCTCCTAATTTGATTTGCTCCTTAGTCACATTTGTAGGCTTCATGCCCATACAAACCACATCAAATTCCTTCAAATTCTTATAAGGATCCTCTCCCGTAGGGGCAGCTAATTCATGAAGGGTATGATTTACAGCCATCTTTTCTTTCTTTTGCGCTTGTTGTCTCTATTTTCTTTGCTTCCATAACTTCTTGGCTGTCTTTTCTATCTCTGAAGCGAATAGCAACTATCTCGTTTTTTTCTACTTGGGTAACATACATATACCATCAAGAGATTCCCCAGTAATGGCACCAAAATTTGGTAATGTTGTCACCTGCAATCAAATTAATACCAACTATAATAATGATATAAGTAGTTAGTGAAGAGTTGAGATCGTTCCCTCGAGGATTCTATTGGTAAGTGTTTCACTAGTTAAAATTAAAACAAATTAGGGGTTTAAAATAATATGATTCTAAGGAATTAAAATGGACAAAAAATTAGAAATAAACAGAAATAATCAAATATGGAAAATTAATGAACAAACCTTGGTTCGATCAGTTAAATTTATATTAAATCAATTAAAAAATACACATTGAATGGTGTTCTCTCTTAGGATTAAATGAATAGAAACACGTATTCTAATCACTCTTATTAACCAAAAACTTAGATACGATCTTAAGTTTGATTAATTAATAGCTTTAAGAATGAAGGGAATTAGTGAGCATGGCAATACACATACAATATGTATTTAATCTAGATAAATATCTTTCTTAGAATTTCCAATCCCTAACATAAAAGATGGTAATCTTATTTTCTACTTTGTATTAGCAAAACTGAACGTCAAACCTACTAATCTGGTTGTAAATTAATTAATCAATTCCTAGTTATGCACCTTAGAGATCAACCAATTTAATCATAAAAAGCAATGTGAAAGACACTTAATATTAGTCAGGGAAATAAACTTTATTCAAAAAATCTCACACATACTAAATGATAACGTAGGTTTTTTTCAACCAAGAAGAAGGATTTAGGTACTCGTAATAGTGATGAAACTTGACAGAAGAATAGCAAAACCTTTGGTCTCCATATCTGCCCTTTTTTTTAGAAAAATGAAAAACTCTCAAAAAGAAAACAAGAACATGAATGATAAGTTGTCATAGGGGGTCGTCCTCCCTTTTTAAAGTTATTTGATCAGATACACTCCCCCATGAAATCAAGTAGCAGATCCCACATAAGGAAAACAACTTAATTCCCAAAATAATTAGATTCCTAAGTCTATCAAATCTCCTTTCAAATCAAACTATAATGAGAAACTTTTCCTTTGTATATGCCCATGCTTAGTCAAAAACTTTTCTGCTAGTTGGAAATTCAAATTGCCTTTGCTTTTTTTGCATCTTTTTTATTCAAATTCAACCCTCATGGGTTGAAAATCACCTGATAACCATTAAGAAATAAGTCCATTAATTTTAAATAAAAATTTCAACACATTAAAGAGATTTATATCCAAAGTTAACCCAAAAATAATAACTTATCATTACGTAATCTTGATTATGAGAAACTTGAAAAGGTGATTTATGAAGAAAATGCATTTGTCACAATGAATGATTAAGAACGTCTACTGATAGTCAGTTGATATCTTATTTTGATCATTTTTAATATTGGAAGTATAAGGTATCACAAATTTACAATAAATAATAATTTTATACACTTTTAATTTGTAATTTATTTGAATGCAACAAAAGATATTGACGTAGTTACTATAGATGAAAACATGGTTTGCGAGTCATTAGATACTATTTGAGAATTTGAAACTTTTGATAATGATGAGACACAATTGATAAAGTAAACACACGCAAGAGGGGGTGAATTGTGTGTAACTTTAAAAAATTTCCAAGTTACTAAATCCTCACTTTGATATCAAATGATAAACTAAACACACGCAAAAAAGGAGGTGAATTGTGTGTGGCTTAAAAAAATTTGCAAGTTACTATCAATTCGTGTGAACGATAAGAACCTAGAAAATTTCAATAGAGAAGTCTGTAAATAGAAGGAGCCTGTTAAAGCTTAAAATGAAAGGAACCTATTAATGTTTAAAAAAATGAAAGGAATCTATTAATGTTAAAAACTAAAAGAGCCTCTTAATGCTAAAAAGGAAAGAAACCTATTAACGAAAGAAACATCTTGCAAAATTAAAATAGAAGAAGCCTATTCCACACTCGTAGTGTTTCACAAGCTTCTACAAGACTCTTAACAAAAAATGTGTAAACTTTTTAACAATCTCTCTCAATAGAGTGTTTTCAGTTTCTAAGACACAAGGAGTTTGATATAAATATAACTTTCAAGAATATTCATGCTGTTGAAGTATTTCGCAAATTTGTGTTGTTTACAAATGCAATGGCTCTTCCTTAAGTAGACATTTTCTTCAACTAGCTGTTGCTTTACTTTAATTCTGAGTTTACCTTGTATCTAATGAATCTTCAATATTATCTTTGTTGGAATCTTCCAATATTCAAACATTAAAAGAAAAGTTTTGTCAAAATTTTCGGAGCTAATTGTTTGAATTAGTAAGATCCTTAGGAATGTTGTGGAATCATTTTTAAAATGGTAAGTTCATTAAAAAAGATTCCTGCAAGAAAGAAAACGTTTTTCTTATAATTTTATTTCCTTTTAAGAATTATGTTATTACTAATAAAAACCAATAAAAGGAAATAACTCTGATTTGAATTTTGAAATATTATATAGTTATTAGCAAAATCATTAATAGCAAACCTTAATCTAACAACAATCTCCTTCAAAAATATATATTAGATTTTTATTATTTTTCTAAGTCTTATGTCAGATTCAATTTTAGTTTGAATTATTAGATTTATTATTAATTATAGTACATAATAAAAATTATTATATTATTTTCATTTCAATAAAATATATAAAAGGAAATATCTTTTATATATTGTTTAATTAACTAACAAATGAGATAAAATTCATAAAATGAATTTATTTTACAAATAAAATTATAATAAAATCATATATATATATATATATATATATATATATATATGGTCTATGGCTTGATCGTTACTTAAAAAACAACGTCGTTTTTTGTATTTTTTTTCAAAAAAATATAAGATGGGTTGGGATTGGCCTGACCCTCCCGTAGTCTGGTCGGGCTGAGCCACATGCTGGACTATCTCGGCCTGCAGTCGGCCGGGCCGAGCCAAGAGCGGCCCGACCCGACCTAGCTCATTGGCATTCCTATTAAAAAGATTATATAATTCTAATTCTAATGCTAATTATAATTTATGAGCATTGCTTACATATTAGAATCATAATGGATCATTCATAAAGAGCAATTTAATAGAGAAAATTCAATTTAAATTACATTAGACTTAGTTGTGATGTTTAAAAAACTTTAGAGATAAAAAATGAAATATTGGAATTATTGGAATTATGATTAAAGTTAGACTTTATTATAATTATAATTATAGTTTTAAATAAAAAATCTTGTATCTTTTTCTATAAATTGGAAAAAGACATAAAACAGCTAATATTCATATTTTTTCTTCTTAAATTGTTTGAGTTCTTTTTTTTTTAGGTTGTAGATATTGTTAGAGACAGACCATGTAAATAGTTTGGGGTTTATTATTTAAGACGATTTTTTTTATGAATTCAAATATGGCACATTTAAACTTTTATTCATAATTCATATTTTTAAGTTATTCAATTAATGAGATTCTTTCAAAAAAATATTGTAAAAAAAAAATTTTTGTAGGCATCACTGTTAATTTTCTTAGAGTAGTATCATAGACTCCTTTGAAGTGTCTGGAGAATTTTGATTGAAACTTGCCTTTGGTTTTTGTCTGTGAAAAGTCTAATGCATGCTTCTACGTTTGTTTAGAAGTTTCTAAAAAACTGGAATAGCTTGTCCCCATTTATCTTTGTTATTGTTTCTATAAAAGAATATTGGTTGAAACTTTAGGCACACCCCCTTAAAGCTTTAAGTTTCCTAGAAAAAATGAAAAACTTGTTGAAGGTTCTAGATTTGTGTTTGGAGTTCCGGAGAATCGTACGCATGTCCCATAGTTTAAGAATATGAAAATTGCGATTAGGGTTATTGGTTTATTGCCCTATGGGTTTGATCGTGGTTGTCGAATCAGTATATTTTCACTAGTGCTGATAATCGTCACTTGTGAGATGTCTTGGCGGTGGCGATAGGGCGAAATGCGCCAAAGGAAGATGCAATGACAGAAGAAGAAGCAAACACGAGTTAAGAAGCAAGACAGTTACCTAGACGAAGCACCAGCGATAGATAAGAGGAAAAATCAAGGGCGGTGGCAGTGCAAAGTCGGGAAACCCTTTTCTAATAAATTTAAAATTTTCTAATTGATAAATTTTTTATCAAAAGGATAATCTTTATTGTGAATATTGTTATATTTTACTTTAATTTTCAAGAGGTAAATTATTAAATTAATTTCTAATTATTATTTTAGAAAATTATTTTTAGAAATTAAATTAATTGAATTCAATCACATTAGAACTAGTAATTAATTAGACTCCTTTAAAAATAAAAAAGTTATTGTCTTAAATAATAAAGAAATGTTTTTCTTAATTAAATTATTTAGTTCAATTTGATTGAAATAGGATAAGCTTATTTTTTGTATAGTTATTATTCTATTTTATTTAGAAACTATTTTTACTATTTTGAATAATAAGTTTCTCAATTAAATAGAAAATTTGCCTTTCTTGATTAAATTTGAAGAGATATTTTTTATTTATTAATTGAGAAATTGAGCTTTTAAAATATTATTAGTCTCCAATGGCACATAAGAGGAGGGTTTAATTATGTGTTTACAAATTTTAACAATTTTTTAACTAATATACACAATTAACAATATTTAATATAAATATAAATGAAGTAATTGCTTAATACAATCATTTAAAAAGAATATGGACGAGAGAATGCAAACTAATTTATAATGGTTTGATAAATAACCCTTATTTATGTCCACTTCCAAGTCTTTTCTTTAAATTTCACTATAAGTCTTCTTTAAGGGCGAAGAACAACCTTTGAACAATCGTTATTTGTAAAGAGGAATCCTTCTTACAATCTTTTTTTAATGTGAAGAGGAACTTCAGTCTCACTTATATCATCCCTAAATATAATAATGTATTGTTACAACCAAATAGTACAACTCAAAATACTCTACTTTATCACTTGATAACTCTAAAATGACTCACTCGTATAAAAATGACACAATGATGCTCAAATGATTGAAAACTCTTTGAAATGTATATACACAATACTCAAAACCTTCTTTATACTAAACCCAATGAGAAACACCTATTTATATTATTTTGGGATCTAAAACCTCCTTTCGAGCCAAGAACTAGTCGTTACAACGATTATATACAGTGCACTTATCGACTGGTATACATTTACAATACTAGATTCACTAGCTGTGACCAGTATGCATTTACAATATTGGATTCACTAGTTGTTAGATCACTCATCAACCAATATGACAGATTGGTCAACCAGCACACCAACCAATGTTACAACAAACTCTCAATACTTTAAATTTAATAATTTTAACCTATATTAATCAACTGTTAACCTATATAGATCAACCAACCACCCCAAAAACATAATTTTTATAACTTCAAATACTCAAAAATAAGTTTTTAGTCTAAATATGATTTAAAAACTTCCTAAAATGTTCCTCAAAGATTATTTGAAAGATCCGGTGGCTTTTGTATTAAAATCAAAAGCTTCAATGCTTCTTAATGAATGTAAAGACTCGTGTAGTAAAATAAGATGAAATGATTATGCATAGTAAGCCTTTTAAATCATCAAATCAATAAAATGAGCTTATAAATAATAATAAAAAATTGAAATGTCCTTGATGAGCTTTAATCTTCTTTTGTTCTTGTTTTGATCTTTATTTCACCAGTTGTAAACTTTAACTTCTCCTTACCAACTTCATAAACTATTTGTTGAGTTTATAGCTTCATTTTGTTCTAATATTGATTTTTATCAAAATAATAAACACATTAGTAGTAATTATGTTTTTTTATCATCAAACATCAATTAGACCATCCATTGGTTGAATAATGTAACCTTTTTTAAGAAAAAATATTTGTGATATTAAAGAATAATAATAAAGTTATGCATATAAACAACTATTAACATAATGGTTTGCTCCTCCTTAATTCATACATAAAAAGTAATACAATATCAAGAACAAAATATATTCAAAATCAAAGAAATATCCATAAATGAAGATAACAAAACTCCACTTGAGTATATCATATAAAGTACAAGAAATATAAAAATGATAAAACAATCACTCCCCCTAAATGTTATCACTCCTTTTAAATTTAACATCACAAATCTTTCTACCCCTTTTCGGAATCTTCAAAAAGAAATCATTATCTAAAAATGTGACATATAAAGTGTCATGCTTCAAATTAACTTACTAGAAACAATCAATATGTCACTACAAAAAAATCACTGAATAGCGGTGGAATATTACCAACGGAAACAAAACCGACGCTATTTACCGACAGAAATACAAATTTCGACAGTAAATACGACGTTGTTTTTGTATATAGCGACGGAAAAATAAATCCGTCGGCTAAACTAGAGGGAAGGAATTTCATGCAAAATCTCTAACGACATATAGCGACGGCAAAACTTATGGCATCGGCAAAAATTGCAGGAACTATTCCCGCAATTTCATTGCTTCGGATATATACCGATGGAAATAATTCTATTGGTAAATATACCGACGAAATAGGGACTTCCGTCGGTAATAAATGCGAGAATTACTCCCGCAATTAATTAGCTTTGCCCAATTACCGACGGTAAAGTTATTGTGTTCCGTCGCAACATGAACTATTGTAAAGAGACAACTAGGAAAATTAAATACCGACAGAATACATATTTCATCGATAAATCATATCCATTTGGTTAACCAAACGTCGTCGTTTGGATGAAGACGAGAAGATAAAATTGAATCACCGACGGAGTATGTATTCTGTCGGTGATTCTTTGGTTTTAACGCGAATAGTAGCGACGGAAATCCTTGTCCGTCGGTAACTGTCGGTAACTTGCGTAGTCGTTTTGTTAAAGACGACGATATAAATCCTAGATTACCGACGGAATTAGTTTTCCATCGGTATTTGAGTTTCCACCGTCATGAATTACCGCTCTTTTAGGGATGAAATTTGTGTTCCGTCAGTAAATGTCGGCAAGTTGCGTTGTGAAGACGACGAGAGAAAACCTAGATTACCGACGGAATGTACATTCCGTCGGTATTTGTGTTTCTACTGACAATAATTACCACTCTTTTAGAGACAGAATTTGTGTTCCGTCGGTACATGTCAGCAAGTTGCGTCGTGAAGACGACAAGAGAAAACCTAGATTACTGACGGTGTTCTATATATGAGTTAATATTTAAGTTCAAGATCATATGAATATTAACGTTGTTTAACAGAAATAAGTACTAGTTAAGGTATATTTTACTTAGAACAATATTATTTTAAGTTAGATAGCATCAATTACTAATAAAACAATAATATAAATTTTTTTAGTGTAAATAATTATTTTGATTAAGAAGCCCTTTAATGACATAGTAAATAATTATTTGGATTAAGAAGCTCTTTAATGATCTTGATATAGTTCTTTATAATGTTGAAACTCACTACAACAGACACTACAAGAAAAATGTGTTTTTGCGATAATATTTACCAATGGAAGACGAAGACATTCTGTCGGTACGCAATATTAGCGACGGACGTTACCGACGGACATGAGCGTCGAAGAAACGGCCATAGCTAATATATACCGATGGAATAATTGCTATCGTCGGTAACATTACCGACAGACCATATTTACGTTGGTAAATTGAATGATGAATTATCTTTACGTTTCGGTATATTTACTAACGAAAAATTGGTTTCCATCGGTATATTTATCAATGGTTGGAAATTTCCGTCGGTAAATTGTTACAAAGTTACTGACGGAAATTCCTTCGCATAACGTTGCCTTCTTTCCTTCGGTACGTTTGTGCAAATTGTTTCAAATTTACTGACGGAATTTGTTCTATCGGTTATTACCGACGAAAAATTGTTTTCCTTCGGTAAATGATATAAAAAAGTTTTTTTTTTAAATGTACTAGGAATACCATCAATAAATTTTATTTTGCATAATTAAAACAACTATTAATGTAATAGTATACATTTAATTTTGTAAACATAAATTTGATTAATGATATAAAGTTGAAAATATCTTAACTGATAATAAAAACATTAAACTATACATAATGAGTTTTCGTATCTCTAATAAAATGTTTAAAAGTACACTATTAATTTGGAGATGGCAGATGCTCTGATTGATGCGATGAGGTGCTACCCCTACCCTTCAACTCATTCATCTCATTACGAAGCTGAGCTATGTACTCCATCGACTGTTGCAACTGAGATGCCAGTATTTGTACTATGCTCTCAAGCTGAACGACTCTTTCATTAGACTCTGACCGCCTACTAGATTCAGTTATACTGGACGTTGAGGATTGTGAATAACATGTATTCATAAATGAGCCTAACCTGAATATCCTTCCGGGACGGTCTCTACCATCCACTGCATGAAGATAGGTTTAAGTCTCATCAACATCTTCAGAGGATGACATCTTCAGACCGCTGAGACTGTTGTTGAATGTTTTCTTGTATTTGGTCCTATCAGAAAGCAATGTTTATATTAGTAAGTGATAATTATTAAGCATTAATATTAAACCATAAATTCCACATACATTGGGTTCTCTACAATGATTATTGACGAATGTCACACCGTCATGTTTCTTTGTATGAGTGTGCAAAAAGAGCTGACGGGGTGTAGGCCTCATGCCCATAGTTTTTTCCTGTATAAGAATAAAATGTTATAAGTTAATTAAAATTTATAAAAATTTCGGCAGAGTTCCCTCTATTTTTATGAAATCTACCCCCTGTTGAACAAAGAACAAAATTAAAAAACACATCCATATATGGCACCAAACATTTATAACATTATCATTCTGAACAAGAAACATATATTTTCATTCCAAAATTCAAACACAAAATTCAATAGAAATACAGCAAAGTAAAGAAATGAGAATATAAATTTAAAGTGTAAATACTTACAAGTCTCTCTGCATGCCCGTGGTGGGTAATAGATCCTTCCATATATACGAGAAGAATAATTGATACAAATAATAAATTAATTAAGAATAATAAATTTAATAATAATAATCATCATCAACATCATCATCATCATCATAATAATAATAATAATAATAATAATAATACTATATGTACTTTCTACGGCTCATAGATCATGTTTTGAGATTGGAATAATTTGATTATATATGATTTATGATTTTACGAGTCATTAATATAATTGTCATATTGTAATTGTACATCTCAAAATATATGTCCAAAAGCAAGGTAAGTCATTAATATAATTGTCATATTGTAATTTTACATCTCATAGTAATCATTCCCTAGCGTATAATTTGTACATTATCCTTTATATATGCATATATAGCACAAAAAATACATGAATTTATGTATGAAAATATTGCATATACATTCACGCAATCAACATATTCATCCAATCAACAACCTTCATTTTAACTATTTTGATCTTTCTCATATTAAAATTTTATAAGCTTTCACTTGGTATCGACAAGTTATCTTGTTTCTCAGGACAGTCAAAAGCAAATTAGACTGACATGACAAAGTAAGCAACTGGACCTTCTTAGTTGTGTGCTTGGATAGTTCAAATGAAGTGTTTTCAGTAGGATTTGGAGCAGCAAGATCCTATTTTGAATTAGAATAACTAATTGTTTTGAACCTACCTAATAAAACCAAAAATGAAGGTTAGACGATGAGCACTTTAAATCAATGACCAAGTTCCCGCACAAAAAAGTAGAATGTTATATCTATAGCCATAAATCAAATTATTTCAATGCATCAAATCCTCATATACTATGCAAAAACCAATCGTCACTATTGAAATGGAATGATAGCAGATTTGGATATTATAAGCGAATTTCAAACAAGTATAATTATACTCTTACAATTGCTATTCACTACGATATATATCATATCATCAACACCTATTTACATAATATAAAGTTGACAGAAACACGTCCACTAAATTCTAATCCTAAAGTCTCATGGTTTTGCAGAAATTCTAATCCCTAGCCTACAGAGGAACCGATTTTCAGCAGGCAAAACATACTATATATTGCATACCCTAAATCTGCTCATTACAAAAATATACTATATATATATACCTATATCAACACAATAGACGGAGAGGAGAACCCAGACGGCGATGGTGAGGAGGGAGATGCAAACGGTAACGACAGGACGACACGGCAACGACAGGAGATGCATGATAGGACGACACGGCAAGGAAAGGAGACGACGGTGCTGTAAGCAGAGGAGACGCACGACGCAGTAAGGAGAGGATGACGATGGCGGCGATGACGACGCATCAAGGAGAGGACAGTGACGATAAAAAAATGAAGAAGTAGAGGAGAAAGGGAGAAGGAAGGTTCGAGGTCCTTTAAACCCCGAACCGAAACGACGTCGCTTGGTATTAAACCAAACGACGTCATTTTCTATTTTTAAAAACGATTACTTGGAATATAACGACGGAACGCAAATAACGTCGGTAAATGACCAACGTCGCTTAAAATTCACCAACAGAAATGTATCCGTTGGTAAATTTTCGTTGCTGTTTAATTGGGGGAAGCCTTCCTGTCTAATTTATCGATGATTGCATAATTTCCGTTGCTATATTCCGTTGGTAAATTTGCACGAACGTTTTCCCTCCAGCTTTACCGATCAAAATTTGGTCTGTCGTAAAATGAAATTTTTAACCACAGATTCACCGACGGATTCTGAATTTCTGTCGATAATTACCAACATATTTGTTTCCGTCAGTAATATTTCGTTGCTATCGTATATTTTTCTTGTAGTGAGAAGGGGCTTTTAACCCTAATTCATCGTTTATAACGTTTAGCGATGATATTAAATCATCGTCCAAATTGTCACAAAATTTTGATAACAAAATACTATAAGTGACGTTTTTATCAAATTGTTGGGAATTGTTTTTTGCTAATAGCTAATTACCTAATGAAAAGAGATACACGATGATGCAATAAATCTTCGCCAATGATATTTTGGTACACTTAGTTTTCATGGATAAATGTTATTCGTTACATTACTATAAATGTAGGTAATAATATTTAGCAACAAATAGAGAAATCGTCACAAAAAATTATTAGTGAAGATATAGCAGTCGTAGCAAAAACTTTTTTGTTGCGCTTTTGGAAACATAGCTAAAAATTATTGACGACATTTTTCAAAACGTAGCTAAAAAGTTTTGGCGAAGATTTTGAAAACGTTGGCAAATCTTTTTATCTATATTTTTATTTTTTAATAAAAATTATTATTAAAAACTTTATCATGTTAATTATAATTATTAGTGACATTTTTAATCCATGTTATTGTATGTAATATTTAGATTTTTGTTTTATAATTTATTATAAGAAAATATAATTAAAATAATTACAAATTAGAAGCATTTTGTATAAATAATAAATATCATTAAATTTTAATTACAAACGTTAACAAAAATAGTTATGTACAAACTAAGACTCGTTTTCATCGTCACTACTACTTACATAATTCGGGTCAAGTATTTGTTTGACCATCTTTTCAAGCTTGTCTAACTTTTCTTCATTACGTTCTAAGTTTTGTTCATTACATTCTAATTTAGCCTTCAATGACTGGTTATCCTCTTCAAGATGGTCAACATATATTGGTCTTGATAAGAATGAAGCAGTTGGCTTAGGAACAAACCCAAGACCCTTTGATGTAGCCGGATCTTATTCCAAGTACGTTGTTAGAAATGTCATCTACATTTGAATCATTTCTGTCAGACAATGATATTTGCAACAATTCCTGCATCGTATTCTAAAATTTAAAAACAAAATCAATATTCAATTCAAATATTATTAGTTAGTACTACATAAATAAACAAACTTAAATTTTAAACAAATTTTTATACTTACATAATTATTTTGCACTTCTTCTAACATCCACCCTTAACCTTCCTTATGGTGAATGAGTTTGTATAGTGTGATCTTATCACACTCTTGTCCATGTAGTTAGTTCTCACTCTTTTTTATGAAAACACAATAAATAATATTATATTTACTGATATAATTATAACTTCTAAACAAAGCACTTACATATTTATTTCATACGAAAACAAATGATTTGGAGTCTTGGTTGGGAGGAGTTTTCTTTTTTCCTCTATTAACCTTAACTTTCTCACACTTTTCCTAAATAAAGAAAAGAAATAGTCATTAAATTATGTAACAAGATTAATGGAAACAAATGTGAAGAAAAAGAGGACAAACCTTAACGTTCGCAAAGGCCCAATAATCACATATTTGACTCCAATTTTTTGGAGACATCTGTTCAAGAAAATGTCTCCTTGCCTTCGCATCTGAAGGAAAAGATTTGTAGTATTTATATAGTCGATAACGATGTTCCTTGATCCTTTGTTTCAACAATGAAGTCATATAGCTTGAACCTTAAGGGTTGTTGATATCGAGTATTTTAAGCTTCATTTGTGAACAACAAGTAAAAGTGAAATTAATCTTCAACACTAGCTGAGGCAGATGGAGATTATTGCTGACTGATTTTGTTGATGTATGAAGTTGATTGTCGTTGTTGGCTAGGGTTGGATTGGTCTGGATGTGTGGGGGAAGAACAATTTCGATAGTTGCCACCTTATTTCCTTTATTTCTACCAGATGCTATTATATTGGATATCTATAACTCAAGTATTAACATTACGCATAAACATAAGTTAAACATCAACAATAGTCATAAACATAACTCAAACATCAACAATCCACATAAACAAAAGTCAAACATCTACATTCTACATAAACATAACTCAAACATGAACATTCTACATTAACGTAACTCAAATATCAACAATATATATAAACAAAACTAAAAATTCAACAATCTGCATCAACATAACTCAAACAGTAACATTCCGAATT
The DNA here is from genome assembly GCA_027563885.1 of Erythroxylum longipes. Taxonomy (NCBI): domain Eukaryota; kingdom Viridiplantae; phylum Streptophyta; class Magnoliopsida; order Malpighiales; family Erythroxylaceae; genus Erythroxylum; species Erythroxylum longipes. The sequence continues at coordinate 8,513,387 of JAOQMS010000178.1, forward strand.
AACACAATTGAAACATGAACATTCCGTATAAACATAAGTTAAACATCAACAATCCGCATATACATATCTCAAATAGCAGCATTCCACATAAATATAATTCAAACAGCAACATTTTGTATTAACATAACTCAAACATAAACATTTTATATAAACATAAGTCAAACATCAACAATCTGCATTAATATAAGTGATATATAGAAAACATCAATAATACACATTAACATAAGTGAAACATCAACTACGCATTAACGTAAGTAAAATATCAACAGTACGCATTAACCTCACTCAAACATCAACAATATATTTCAAACAATATAAACAACACCTTTTTTTTACTTTCAATTATCATGATTAAGATCTTGAAAATTATAATCATTAATTACATTATGATTCGACTCTTCATCACTATTATATTTGGTCAAAGTTTCATCATTGTCATATAATTCATCCTCAATATAGTCTTCATCTCTTTATATGATAAGATTGATTATAGTTTATCCACTTGTAATATATTGGGATCAATATCTCTCCTATGAAATGCTGATATATCTGTATCTTCTATTTAAATGACTTCATTATTTAACTTCAATTCAGTCTCTTGACATACTTCATCACTATCCTTACTCAATAGACCATTATCCCTTTCAGAAAAATCGAAGAAATTTCAGTATTAAAATTTTTGAATAACCTTCCAATTGTTGCCCAATACGGTAGCATTGAAGTAGAATACTTGCTTCACTTGAATTGCAAAAACAAAATGGTTATTATCATACCATGTGACCATGTCTTACTAACATTGATGCTAGTAATATTGTCATTAACTTTTATGTCACCAAGATTAAACTATTTGCCCTTAAACATAACAACATTTTTTTGTGCTGTTGATTTGTCGCTCATTTCTTAGTGCCTACCAATTATTATAGGATGACCCAACGAATCAAGCATACAAAGATTTGGCAATAATACAAATATAAAGATATAGATGATCCTTCGTAATGCCAATAATTCATTCTGATACTGACCACATTTGATGTTTGAAATCACAAACGTAACATCTAATTAAATATCAAGGATTGTGAATAAGGATTATATTTTAATATCCACATGTTCAGATAATTGTGATGTCTACTTCACTTTATTATTACGAAGATTTTCTATGTGCAAAAGTCATCACCAAAACCATAAGCTATTTAAAATAAAACAAAATCAACGATCATATCAATATCGGCTGTCGTGTCTCTTCTATTCTTGTTTGTTCTTTTTTTTTTTTAATGAACAGCAGATATATATCACCGAAAATTCAGAACGTACAATTTTAGGAAGAACTAAGAACTGTAGAGAAATGGGAAGTCCAAAAAGTAGGTTAAGACAAAGACCCAATCAATGCTGCCAACTCATGTTCAACTTTATTGCAGGTCCTAATAAGAACACATTTAAAACGATCATAAGAAGAAAAACCGCATGATTTTTGATATCTTCAACTAATTTCCCAGAATTTGCAGAATGTTAAACTCCTTCAATATTAAAGCGTCAAACTTTTAACTTAGCACAAGAGCGGGAATTTTTTTCCTCTATTAGCTTGTGTTTGATCATCTAGAAATGAAGAGCTTCTCAACTGTTGTCTATTAATTGGAACAATCACGTAAATAAAGCATCATTCCTACGCATGGTTTCTTAAACCCATTATATATGCATAGTTCATATTGAAATACGAAGTTATTGGTTAGAGGTTGACACTTAACTACTTTCTTTTTTTTGTTATAAGAAAGTTAGTTTCGGAAAAATACTAATATATTTCAAAGGACTGGTAGATTGAAAAGTACTTGGTTGTTCTTCAGAAACACTGATCATCTCTTGTTTGTCCTTAAACTGAAAATTATGTCTGTGTTTGGATCTACGATGCGGTGGGAATAAGTACTTATCCACCGCAATTTTCAAACGCAGTCACACGTTTGGATCTGCGGTCAAACAACCGCAGGTTGGAGGAAACTGCGGTGGCACCGCAGAAATAGAAAAGCAGAAAGAGAGCTGCGGTAAGAAACTGCTTATGCAGTAGGAATTTTAGTTTCCAATAATAACCTTATAATAATTAATATTTTACATTATACCTTTGCTTAATTAATAGAAGGAAGTTTAACTCCTGTGT
>JAOQMS010000178.1:8527792-8546855 GCA_027563885.1 Erythroxylum longipes
ACACTTATACCGGGAAATGTCATGAATGCATGTATAAACATTTTTCATGTGCAAAAATCACTGTTCACAAATGCATGAGCATGAGATGTGTTTTTCCTAATTTCTTGATTGATCGCCCGTGTACCCGTTTCTATGGTTCAACCCGTTATATGGAAACGGGATGTTACAACCTGATTATCTATATACAATACAGTAGGAGACGTTAACTGAATCTGCAAATCTGCATGCAATTTCCTGACCATATCACTTGTTTAACAGCTGTTGTAGCTGCCACCAACTTGGCTTCAGCAGTCGAGAGAGCTCTTGGTTCCTGCTTCTTTGAGCTTCAAGAAAAACAAGCTAAACCCAGTGTCAAACAAAAACCTATAGTACTCTTCATATCTTCAGTTGCTCCACCCCGATCACTATCCACAAAACACTTCATCTCACATTCACCCGACTTCTCATGCCACAGTCCATACTCATTTGTACCTTTAAGGTACCTTAGCACTCTTTTAACGGCAACTAAGTGTTGCTTCCTAGGATTGCTTAAATACCTAGAGAGCACACTTACTGAGTATAGTATATCTGGCCTGGTAGCAGATATGTACATTAAACAGCCCACCATACTTCTGCAATTCTTGTTGTCTACTTCATCTCCTTGTTCTTTCTTCATCAGCTTTTCCTTCGGACAGATGGGGGTGGACACTTGTTTGCATTGATCCAGCTTGAATTTCCTCAACACATCACACACATACTTCTTTTGACTCACTGCTATACCTCCCTTTGTCTGATGTACTTCCATTCCTAAAAAATACTTCATTAACCCCAGATTAGTCATCTCAAAGGTGTTTTTGAATTGTTGTTTCAGAAACTCTATTTGCATCTCTGAGCTTCCAGTTAATAGTAGATCATCTACATAAACCGACACTGCAATATCATCTAGTTGTATTCTTACATAAAGTGTTGGCTCACTACAACTTCTCTTGAAATTGATCTCCAATAGGAAAGTATCAATCCTTGAATACCAGCATCTGGGGGCTTGCTTCAAGCCATAGAGTGCTTTATTCACCTTGTACACACTTTCCTCTTTTCCTTTTATCACAAAACCCTCTGGTTGTTGTACATAGATCTCCTCCTCCAATACACCATTTAGGAAGGCAGATTTTACATCCATCTGATGTACCTTCCAACTTCTCTCAGCTGCAAGTGCCAAGAGAAGTCTAATTGTTTCAATCCTAGCCACTGGTGCAAAGGTCTCTCCAAAATCCACTCCTTCTATTTGTCCATACCCCTTTACCACTAGTCTAGCTTTATGCTTATTGACAGAACCATCCGAATTTAGCTTAATTTTAAAGAACCACTTGAGTCCAATTGCCCTTCTGTTAGTTGGTTTATCAACTAAGGTCCAGGTTTCATTCTTGTTAATCATAGAGATCTCCTCCTTCATGGATGCTAACCACTTCGGATCTATAAGAGCTTCCTGCACTTTTGAAGGCTCCAGCATTGCCTTATTACTCCTTTCATAAATTTATGCTAAACTCCTTGTACCTCTTACTGGTATATGATCTAAATCATCATCTAAAATCTTTGGAATTTACTCCTCCTCAGAATCTAGCTCATTCTGCTCATCCTGGTTCTGATCATCAACATCTTCTTCTGCGATGTCTGGTGTAACAGGTGGTGGCCTCACAATCTGCCTTTCTTGTTCAGTTTTCTGACTTGTTTCAGACCAGCTCCAATGTTCATTTTCTAGGAAGTGAAAATCTCTACTCACCTTCACCTCTTCATTGTTGGATAATATAGCCTATACCCCTTAGTTACTTCAAAAATCCCACAAAAATTGCAGGTTCAACTTTGCTATCTAACTCGTTTCTCTTGGCCTGAGGTATGTGTGCATAACATAAGCACCCGAACACCTTCAAGTTCTTCATCTTTGGCTTAACTCCATACCATGCTTCATGGGGCGTCTTGTTTCCAAGAGCTCGAGTGTGTAACCTATTGAGCAGAAAGCATACAGTGGAGGTTGCTTCTGCCAAAAAGGATTTAGGGAGCTTCTTTTCTTCTAGCATGCATCTTACCATCTCCACCACTGTTCTATTCCTCCTCTCCACCACTCCATTCTGCTATGGAGTGTAGGGTGTAGTCAGCTGGTGCTTGATTCCTGCATTTCTACAAATTAATTGAAATTTGTCAGTTATAAACTCTAAGCCATTGTCTGTCTGAACAGACTTAATGCGCAGTCCTATCTGATTTTCAATCAACATTTTAAACTCCTTGAACACCCTTGCCACCTCTTCTTTGCTCTTGAGAAAATAAATCCAGCTGTACCTTGAATAATAATCTATGATCAACATGAAGAATCTGCTTCCATTTAGTGAGTTTACTGGCATTGGACCACATAAGTCCATATGCAGTAGTTAGAGCTTCTTCTTAGCTCTCCAAATTGACTTTGCGAAAGGGATCCAAGTTTGCTTACCCATCATGCATACTCTACATTCCGAGTTGCAAAGTGAAAGAGTTGGTAAGTCCTGCACCATGCTTTTCTTCTGCATTGTATCCAACCCTTTCATGTGGTAGTGCCCAAGTCTCCTATGCCAGAGATCAGATTCTTCTATATTACTCACCAGGGCCTTTAGTTGTAACTCTTTTGGTCTTATACCAAAGCTTTTATTCTTCATTTTAATGTTAAGAATTTCCTGCCCAGATTTGTCAAACACTTTGTACACATCAGATTCAAAGTGGACTGACATACCTTTTTCAATCAGCTAAGCCACACTGAGGAGATTATATTGTATTCTGGGCCTATGTAGCACATTAGGGATGATCTTGACTCCATTCTTGGTAGAGATCTCAACCACCCCTCTCCCTTCAACTCGGATGCAGTCTCCATTTCCAAGCTTTACATTAGCCTTCACATTCTGTTCCAAAGATTTGAACAATCTTGGATCTGGAGTCATATGACTCGTACATCCACTATCAATTAGCCACTCAGTTGGATATTCCTTAGCAAGATCACATGTAGCAACAAAAAGCTGCTCTTCCTCTTCAACAACTTGCATATTGGCAGCAGCTTGATTTGGATTCTTCTTGCATATTGCTTCCATGTGCCTCTTTTGTTGGCACTTCCTGCATAGTACATCAAGTCTCTTCTAATACCTAAAGGCTAGATGGTTAGACTTCTTACAATGGGTACAAGGATTATACTTGTTGGTCTTATCACCTCCTACATTCTTGCTGCCATCTTTCTGGTGCGACTGCACATTCTGTAAATTTGAGCCATTTTTGTTTCTTTTCTTCTTCTTCTTTTCTTGCTCCCTAACCTTGGTAAAAGCCTTGTATGCCCCTTTAGTTGTCTCTGTTTTTCTCATCAGACACCTTTACTCTTAAGCTTGCAAGGAACTCACCACTTCAGCAAGCTTTATCTGTGAGATGTCTTTGGTATTTTCAAGAGAGACTATTATAGCCTCATACTTTTCACGTACTGATAATAACTCCTGACATTTTCATCTTCCTTCGTCTGCAATCTGTCAAATTCCCTTAACAGATTCAACACTTTCATGTTTTTCACCTTTTCATCTCCTTCATATTCACTTTTCAAGAAGTCCCAGATTTCTTTTGCTGTGCTGAGACCCATGATCCTTGCGAGGATTGAAGGTGCCACTGACTAGTACAAACAAGACTTAGCCCGAGCCTTCTCGGTCACTCTCTCCCTCAGCCATCTCAACTGAGCAATTGGTTCATCTTCAACTAGAACCTCAACCACATAGTCTTCTTCAATAGGCTCCCATAGATCTTGCCCTTGCAGGTATGCTTACATCTTAATTGCCTAGACTTGATAGCCTTCTCCATTGAAAAATTATGGGCTGCAAGACCTGGGATGTATTCTCAGCCATCTCTGATTAACTCCCTCTCACAGTCACAGCCAAACACCAAAAGTAGTGATCCACTCGTGCCAAGCAACTTGGTTATACCTTCACAGATCCCTTAAGAATCTAGCACTGATACCACTTTGATGTTATCTGTTTATCATTCAAGAACTGAAACTTTGCTAATGAATGTGACTAAAGCAAGAAACAAAGAACAGAAAGAAAACAAAAAGATCGAAAGAACAAATATTATTTCTGGACTCGAAACAGAGAAAACATGAAAGCAAGATGGATCAGAAAAACTTAGTGATTGATTGAGTTTTATTAAATGTAAATCGTATACAACTTCTGTGAATACAAGCATTTATAGAACCTTAAAGTTCCTAACTGTCATTTAACAAAAAAAAACTGACTTAACTACCTTTTCTTGAATTCTTATACACTGCTTGCATGCTAAGGAACTAGCTAAACTAAACTTCTGAGACATTTCTTTAACAAATACTAGTCTTCAATATTAAACTCAAGCAAAATGTTTGGTTTGGCCTCAAAATCCTTTTTTAGGTGGAGTTGATGAAGATCATGATCAAAACAATGTTTAGGGAAAATCTAAGAGATTCAAACACCATTGCAAGAATATTTAACATAAAGCATTTCATGAGATTGAAGAATCTGTTGAAGGATTTTGAAGTTCAGAATTCTGTTGTATATGGTGGTGCAATGGATGAAGAGAATTTGTAAATGCCGTTTACACCCTAAATCTCTCTTTTCCCTTAAGGAAAAATATCTTCCATAAAAAATTTTATCAATTCTGGAATTAATTTGGACGATGTGCTTGCAAGTTTGTGGAGTCAAGAATTCTGGTAGATCCTCCACTTGACTCAACAATGATGACAGAAGAAATCTTTGGCCTTGTGCTTCCCATAATTACAGCTGAGATAGATATCAATCTTTAACTTGTGTTTTTGTAATGATTGTTGGTGAGATCCCCATTGGAGTATGGAAGCTATAGCTTGTGATAATTTCAAGTTATATGTTTGAAACAGGTGGAGAGGATCGAAGACAGTATTGATTTCATAAACTCGAGGCCTAACCCACTTGCTATTTACACTTTCACCAATGATGAATCATTGAGGAGGAGAATAATATCTGAGACATCTTCAGGAAGCTTGGTTTTCAATGATGCAATCATTAAAGTAATCAAGTTCACCTTGCTCTTTTCTCCCATTTGAACTGAAGCTAACCAGATTATAAAAAACTGATCCAGTTGTGCAAAACTCTTTTTATCATATTTCCTTGTTTAATAGTAGTATGTGGCAGATAGCTTATCATTTGGAGGTATTAATGAAAGTGGAATCGGCAAGTACCACAGAAAATTCTCATTCGACATGTTCAGCCATTACAAGGTTATGGCAAGGAGGAGTTTCCTCACCGATTTTTAGTATAGATTTCCTCCATGGAATGCTAACAAGTTGATGCTCCTTGAGAAAAGTTACAACTCGGATTATTTGGGATTGGTCCTTGTAATTCTTGGCTTAAAGAGGTCTAGACATACTTCATATGGAATGTAGTAGTCTTCCGAACTCCGCCGTTGCTAACAAATAAGAGGTCTAGACAGACTGCATACTCTTCTAGTGCATGCATAATATAAGGGAAGTATTTATAAGATGTTGTCAGGATTTATATTAGCTTGACAGTTTGGGCTGGGCCATCAGATTGTCCGGACCTGGCCTAGGCTGAAGCCCAACAAATAAAGACAAAATAACATTATTTTTATTTTTTATTTAAAAAAGGGTTGAATCAAGTTAGACTAAACTTCAGTTGTCAAGGTCCGATCAAGTTTCAAGCTAAGCCCAACTTGGGCAAAAACTGTAAGATCATGCTTGGGCCTAGGTGAGCCTGTTGCCATATCTACTTAGATATCCTTTTAAGCAAAAACAAAGGATGTGTACATATGGAATAAAAATATGTAATATTCTTATACTCTTTAGATCAACTAGTAAAGTTGTTCCTTTGTAACTATAAGGTTATAAGTTCAAGTAATAGAAACAGTCTCTTTGTAAAAATATAAAGAAAAGGCTGCGTACATTATGACTCTCTCCAGAGCCCCGCAAAAAGAAGAGCCTTGTGCACTGAGTATATTAACTTTTTTTTCTTATAATTGTATCAAGCTCTTATTCAAATCTTATATTTTTAGATTATTACAAAAGTTTAACATTCAAATAAAAGTATGAATTTTTATTGATTAGAATTGAATCTATTATTTATTTCAATTTGATATCTAGTGTGAACCCACTCACAACTTTTTATTCTATTGATTATTGGGAAATTGGGGGGATTTGGTCCCGTGTCTAACTTTTTTTAACTAATTTCTCAAAAGTTAATATCAATTTAAATTTATAATATGATTAATACATAAAACATAATAAAGTATGAGTCTTAATTCATATCTTATTGTAAAGTTTCATCTTTTTCTTATCGTTCCCTCGAATAGATTTTAAAAAATATCTCATCTCAACCATTATAGTCACATAAGTATCGGTTTTTAATAGTATCCACAAAACAAGTTGAGAGAACTCTACAATTATTGCAAAAAGTGTTGGGCAAAGAGTGCTAGCACTTAAGCTTATTTTTAATAGATTTTGGATATTCTAACAATTTAGTTATAATTTTATTTAAACTTTAATTAGAACTACAATTAATTTTAACTAAATACCAAATATACCTAAATAAGATCCAATATTTCATATTGATCCTTATTTATTAAATATCTCATATTTAATTATAAAGTTACTGAAACTTTATAATCATGTCCAACTTGATTAGAATTTTTTTTTCTCTTCGACATGTTCTTTACGTATGACCTATTAAGTTCCCATATATGTTGATAATGGATATAGATTATAACCCTACATCATATTTAAGATTAAATAAATTAAAAAATCATATTTAAAATTAAATAAATTAAAATATTTTAATTTATCTTTAATTATCTAATTAAATAATTTTTATCCATAAATTAAAATTGGCATCTGACAACATATTATGACCATACAAATATTTAGGAATGTCAAAGTGCTTTTAACTAACCTTTTTATGCATGATTTTTTAAGATAATTCAATCATATCATATGTTCAAATTAAACATAGAGCAAAGAATTAATGTCTACTCTATTTGAGTTCAATCATATTAGTTCTCCATTATTAGTAATTGATTCAATTAATGACATTTTAAAACTATTTTTAAAGTGTTACTCCATCTTGACCAAGGATTTCTTGAAATCAATACTAATTGAGAACAATGAAACATTCTTCTAAATTACTTTAGGGTGATGAATCCTATATTAATCATTTAACTACCAACTAAGTTATGCTTAACTAGAATAGGTCATAAGTAGTATCAAAACATAGAAATCCCTATATGAGATAATTTGATGATCTCAAGTCAAAGAATTATACAATCATCACAATGATAATTTTTATATAGGGTCAATTTAGTGAATTTGTTCTCTAATAAACACCTAAAAGTTTGTTTTAATATCTCCATACTTTAGCCTATAAGATTGACCACTTCCTTCATAAAGAAAACATAATATATATGTTAGTCTTTTTACGCTTATGATATATATATATATATAACAAGCCTTTAAATTATTCGTTACTAAACTACAATTAACCGATTGACCGTAGAGCATAAACTAGCGATCTCTTACTTACAATAAGCCAATTGTTTATCGTATACCATATCTCTATATAATGATCATGCTACTGTTGGGATAGTGGTTTAGTGAGAGAATTCTAGTAGATTATCTACAGTGAGTACTTACTTAAATTTTAAAATTTTTATCTCATTTATCATTATAATTAAAAAAATTGCCTAAATACATACTTGGATCTTTAATAGGACATTAGCTCCTTTTGCATGCCCAGTAGTTCTGATTTCTTATAGTAAATTAAAATATATCTTAAGTAGGATTTATTTCTAAAGTTAAATTTTTTATAACCTTGAATTCAAATATTGAATTGTACATAGAATAATAGATATGTTTAATACTTCACAAGTATGAAATATTTTAAATACTAAAAAATTTTAGTACATTATTTATGTATTTGAACTAGAATAAGTAAACAACTTTTGTATATATCTCTATAGATCTAATTCTCAAAATTAAGTTATTACCTTTTTTACCTCCAATAAGAATTGTTTTTGGACTATCTTATATTCAACAATCGAAAATATGAAATTTGTTCTATGCAAGTAGTATATCCCTACATACTCCTATTTAAGAAGATAATTTATACTCTCACTAACCTTCTTGTAGACATGATAAATTCACAATTCTCTAAAATAAAATATGTTAATTCATCATGAAATAGAATCTTTTAATGTTTCGTGACCTTTCAACTATACATTAACTGTATTAATAAAGGCATTAGTTTCAATTGGATGTATTGTTAAGCGAATTGAAAATTTTAAATTTTATCTTACTCCCAATATTTATCTTGAGAATCATTCTCATATAAGTGTTCATTGAAACAAACAATATGTTTAATGGGTCTATAAAATTATATCTAACCTTTTGGATCTCTCGTAACTTTCTATTATCTAATTTAGTTTTAAACTTAATACATGCTTCAACTAAGCATCACATCGCAAAATCATTAGCTTTCACTCCTTCAAAGTCTTACCATTTCATATCTAATATGAAATCTTATTAATTGATATAATTTGAACCATCAAAGGTAAGCTATAGTACTAGGTATAACTATAAAACAAAAAAAATTTAAATGGTAAAAGAATTCATTAAGCCATAAAAGGCAATTTGTGTCTTTACAAATCTTGATCAAGTAAAAGAAATACAATGCTCATACGTACAACCTTACGGAAAAGCTAGGAAGTTAGAGATTCCATTGTCTTCTTAAAAAAATGATTAGATGTTCTTCAATATGATGAGCCACTCGTGTTTCCCTTATCCAACAATGAAGCTTATGAATTAGGACGTACTTATCTGTTTTAACCTTGTTAAACAATCTTTGGTTTCTTTCTCTACAAATGGCATACACTACACATTTGAGGCTTAGACTAAGGCACACTTTATCTTTCCTTGTTGAGTTGAATTTCTGATTAGCCCATACCAAAATTCTGATTCAATATGATTTTTGACATTATAAATTGAGAGTGTGTTAAATGATTGCCCAAATAGAGGAGGTGAAACTACATTTGAAGTATAAATGGTCTATACTTTCGATTAAATCACACATAATTCACATATGTTATTTGAGCCCATTATCCTATCCTTAGTCTTCAGTCTACCTCTAGCTGCAAGCCAAGTAGTGAAAGAGGCTTTGGGTTTAAGTAACCTTTCTACAAAATATTGTACCAAGGAATGAGAGGATTATGAGGCTTAAGAGCTTTGATGCATTAGGAGTCTGAATAGTCTCCATTGTTGCTTAAAGACCAGACAGGCTTCTCTAGGGTGTGTGGATTAGGCTGATAGTTAGAAAAATAACTTAGGAGCCTGTCAACACCCCTACCCTACTGAAAGTGCTGAGAATAGTGATTAATCACACTGTTAACTCTTTCTCGAAGTGGAATTCTTGAAAGAGTTATGGTGGATGTCAAACCAACAAAAATAAATCACCTTAATTCACTAAATACGAGTATAGAGTGAGTAGGGATCATCTCCATAGGGAGTGGTAAATTTGTCTCTTTTACAAAAGTAAACAATAAAATTGTGGGGTTTTAACTGATGAAAATAAGTTAACAATAATTCAATTAAAAAAGAATTAATATGTAAATAAATTTAAGAAACTCAACAAGGGAGAAACCTTCTAGTCAAAGGATGTATTTCCACCTTAATTTTGTTAATTTATCATTGATGCAAAAAACTCATATATTCATAAATAAACTGGTTATAGTTATCGATGAACACTCTAAATAATCAATCTCTCCTTAATTTTTCAATAATTAAAGGACATCCATTAAATACTTCTTTAAATGAAAGACAACTTGTGGAAATTACTCAGTAAGATTGAATGTTCTGACAACATTCAGATCTAGAGAGACCCAGTTTTAACCAACAAACACATAACCAGGTTCATTTACATTATATTATTCATTCCCACAACATAAATTAAACCACTTAAAAGGCGATAAAATTATGTCGATTGCCACTTTATTAATCTAAACATACAATTACGGACGTGCAGTTCTAATTAGCTGTCAACTATTCCAGGATTATCAAATATAGGCTTTATATTTAATAAATCCTAAAATAATCATAAACACTAAATATAGAGAATAAATAAATACTTATGAATATATAAGACAGATATAAACAAGTAGATCTCACAATTTTATGGAATTAATGCTTCAATACTCCTTTAAATAGAAATAATAATTTAGTTACAAGCCATTGAGAAGTAAGAATACATGAATATTATTCAAAAAAATAATTCTTACGAAAGAAGTTGGGAGAAGAAACCTAACGTAAGATAGCCAAAAAAAGTCTAGACTGAAGACGCACCCATGTACAGTTCTCTCCTTTGAAAGAAAAAGATGGAAAGAAATATAGACGTCTCCCACAACAACAACTGTTGCCTCTTCCAAAAACTCCATCCACTTGCTTCTTTCTCCAAAAACCTACATACTACCCAAAACAAAAGACGTCCCTCTTTTGAATGTGAGCAATATGTATCGTCTCCCCTTAGCAGCCTTCGTATTAGTTTTCTCTAAAAGGACACTTTTTTTGTCAAAAACTAAAACCCTTATATGTTTTAAAACTGTCCAATCCTTGCATTTTGCCTCCCTTTTATTGGTTGATGTGTTTTGGACTATGTTTACATCGTTTCTATTTTGCTTATTCTTATTTCTGGCTGGTGCGCGTTTCACTACTTGTGGTGTTGGCATTTTGTTTTGGTTTATTTTGTTGTTGTTTTATTCCTCTTTTGTCCAGCTATTGCTTGTTGTCGTTTTCTTTTCTGTGTGTCCCGCTGGCTCTGTTGTGTATTTTCTGCTCTTTTCTGGTTTTCTTCTTGCATTATACGTTACAAGATTTCAACTAATCATTTATAGTTGCCATGTCATTGTGGCTTTTTAAATTTCCTATGCAATTCTTCTCTAATTTAGCCAATTTTGACTTCTTTTCTCCAAAATAGCTCCACATTTCCTAACCTCCAAAAATAATATAAAAACACCAAAATCAGGACAATATTAATCCAATATGCTTCAAAATACCCCAAATTGATATGTAAATTAATAACCTATCAAACCCTTCCCCCCCTCCTGAACACCTAAATGATTCTTGTCCCCAAGCATTTAAAAGACTTGAAAATAAAACAAGCATAAACAAATCTATTTACAACTCTTTTGAAAAATTTGGCTAACATGCATTATTTTACCGAACCAAGATCACAATCAAGTCATAAGCATTTCATAGGATTCAACTCCAGAACAACCATCATAATTCCCAATGACCTTTCCAAACTCAAAATGCATCAGATTTGATCTCACGTGAAGATTCACTCAATGCACTCAAGAAGTGTTTATATGACATTTCACTCGACACAATAGAATGACATTATCATATGCTTGCAAATATGTCACATCGCAACCACTTATTGTAAATCTAGTGCAATAATCAAAAAGGTATTTTTATGGGGTTGTAATGGGGCTTAGGACAGGGGCAAGATAAAAGGGATATTTGAGCTATAGTTATTAAAGGAGATGTAGACCATATTGCTCAAATTCCTCCTACATTCCAACAGAGCATCAAAATATGAGATTTCAATATAACCATACATGTTGCCATTACATGTCAACCTTAAACCACGAACCAATAAGTTAAAGTAAATAGTTTTCCATTCCTTTAATAATGGGTTGAAAACGAAGATCAAAACATAAGGCTTGGGTTACAATTTGTGGTTTTATGTCAAAGAAAGAGGTTAAGGCTTCAACTTAGCTAACTAGGGGAAACAACATAAAATGTAGGTTTTAGAAAGTCAAAATAGTTTAATCCTAAATGCCTTTTATCACTTTAATGCACCAAATTCACTAGTGTTCTCAACATGCATAATAAAGCAAGTTCTAGAATGATTAACCATGTGTGACAACACTCAACAAGAAAACAATTTGAGCACAAAGAATGTAATTGCTCTTTAAAGGCTCAATTATCACTTTTTTAAGTAGGCTTTTGTCAAATCTTGTACACTTTTCATTCAAATCAACCATTGCGGAAAAAGATAGTCATTCTATCACCAAATCACTATCGATACTTGCAATCCATTATGTTTTCTTAGTTTGACAAAATAATGCACATTAACTTTCAAAACAAAACAATTTTTTTATTGTTTCCAACAAATTCATGAAATCCATCCCTTACACCTAAAATCTACATTGTCCTCAATGTAGAAAAACACAAAGCAAGAAATACAAAAAGGAAAGAAAATGTAACAAGAACATAACACAAGTCACAATGAACACCAAAAATTAACAAAGGAGAGGGAAGAACAGAAAATAGAAAATAAACAAAGAAAAGAAACTTCCCTGGATAAGCAATGGTGGAGGAGTTAAGTGTGGCATGGCTGCTGTCTACATTATGGGTGTTTGGATTTTTCCTACAAAGAAATAACAAATAAATGAGGATTACTATTATTGAAATTTTTTTATTTTTAATTATTTAATAATAATTATTATTATTAACATAAAATACTAAAATAATAATAATTCAAAAAATATCAAACAAAAATCATTGGGTTGCCTGCTAATTAACGCCTTTCTTTATTGTCTTTGGCTAGACACAACCTCTTCTTTTGATCAATTGGACTCATAGGAAGGCTTCATCAAGAAAGTCTTCTCTATAGCTGAAACTTTTATGGGATCAATAAAAGTTTTGAGTTTGTGCCCATTAACTTTAAATATTTTGTCAGTTTCAGCACTTTTAATATCGTAAACACCATTGGGAGAAATACTTACCATGACATATGGACCAAAAAATCTAGACTTTAACTTACTAGGCACAAGTTTTAATTCATAATTAAAAAGCAAAACTTTCTATCCTACCACAAATTGCTTCCAATGCAAGAGCTTATCATGAAGGAATTTAGTGTGCTCTTTGTACAATCGAGAATTATCATATGCCTTCAAACGAATTTCTTCCAAATCTTGAATTTGGAGTTTCTTTCAACTCCAACTTCTTATAAGTCAATGTTGCACTGCTTTACTGCCCAAAAAGCACGATGTTCAATTTCAACAAGTAAGTGAAAAAATTTACCAAAGACTAACCGATATGGTGACATTCCAACTGGAGTTTTATAAGTAGTTTGGTATGCCCACGGAGCATCATTTAAGCGTAAACTCCAATCTTTGAGGTTGGGATTGACTGTTTTCTCTAAATTAGTCTTGACTTCTAGGTTGGACACCTCTGCTTGCCCATTAGTTTGTGGGTGATATGCAGTTGCCACTCGATGATGAACTCCGTATTTTCACATTAATGCTTCCACTTTGTGGTTGCAAGAATGGGTACCTTGATCACTTATAATGGCCCAAGGGATCCCAAACCTACTAAGGATGTTGGATTTGATAGTCCGAATAGCCTTTGCGTCTACCCACTTCGAAATATAATCGACAACAAGTAGGATGTAAATGAAACCTAAGGAGCTAGGAAAAAGACCCATAAAATCCATGCCGCAAATATAAAAAATTTCACATATTAAAATTGGTGTTTGTGGCATTTCATCTTTAAAAGACAAGTTAACTACCCTTTGACTTTTTCATAGCTTTTATAAAAAATATAGGCATCTTTAAACAAAGTTCTCCAGTAAAAACCACAATCCAAAATTTTCCTAGCAGTTCTTTTAGAACCAAAGTGATCTCTATATGCAAAACTATGACAACAGGTAAGAATGGAGTGAATTTCTTCATCAAGCAAGCATCTATGGATAATTTGATCAGAGATTATTTTCCATAAATATAGTTCATCCCATAAATATTTCTTAGAGTCACTTTTGATTTTATTTTTCTAGGCTGGACTTAAATCGTGTGGTAGTATTCCAGTCATTAAGAAATTAACCAAATCAGCAAAACAAGGTTCCTTACCTTCTTTACCTTGCATTAAGAATAGCTGCTCATCAGGGAAGACTTTGGATATTGGTAAGGATTCCTCCTCTCGCACCAACCTGCTTAAGTGATCTACCATAGAATTATCGACTCCTTTTCAATCTTTGATCTCCCAATTAAATTCTTGAAGGAGAATAATCCAACAGATTAATCTTGGTTTTGAATCCTTCTTGGCTAGCAAGTATTTGAGAGCTACATGATTAGAACAAACTATTACTTTAGATCTCAATAAATAAGATCTAAAATTTTCAAATGCAAAAACAATAGTAAGGAGCTCTTTTTCAGTAGTGGTGTAGTTGCACTGAGCGAGATTGAGTGTCTTAGATTCGTAGTAAATCACATAACTGTTAAGACCATCTTTCTGACCAGGAATAACCCCAATGACATAGTGAATAGCATCATACATGAGTTTAAATGGCATGTCCCAATTAGGTGGTTGGATAATTGGTTTTGATGTAAGCATCGCCTTAAGCTTGTTAAAAGACTCTTTGCATTCTTGTCCAAAATCAAAATGAACATCTTGCTGTAACAGCCTTGATAGGGTTTGCATAATTTTCGAGAAGTCTTTGAACATTAGTAGGATATGGCATAATAGAAATCAAGTCCACTTTAGCCTTATCTACTTAAATACCCTTAAAGGACACTACATGACCCAACACAATCCCTTCTTGAACCATAAAATGACATTTTTCATAATTAAGCACAAGATTTGTTTCGACACAATGTTGTAAGACTCTAGATAAATTATATAAACACTGGTTGAATGAGCAATAAACAGTAAAATCATCTATAAAAATTTCAATGCAAGTTTCAATCATATCAGAAAATATACTCATCATATAACATTGAAATGTGCCAGGTGCATTGCATAATCTAAAAGGCATATGTCTATAAGCAAAAGTTCTAAAAGGACAAGTAAAGGTAGTCTTTTCCTGATCCTCTTGGGCTACAACTATTGGGTAGTAACCAAAATATCCATCTAAAAAGTAGAAAAAGCACTTACCAGCTAGTCTTTTGAGCATCTCCTCAATAAATGGAAGTGGAAAATGGTCTTTTGTTGTAGTTGCATTCAACTTTCGAAAATCTATACACATTATCCATCCATTTTGTAATCTCATTGGGACTAGCTCATTTTTATCATTTGTCACTAGTGTAAAACTAGTACTTTTAGGAATTATATGAACTGGACTCGCCCATTGACTATCAGATATTGGTTATATAATACCTAAATCTAATAGTTTGAGAATTTCCTTCATAACTACTTCTTTCATTGTTGGGTTTAACTTACATTGTAGATCTTTTATCGACTAGAAATCAGGCTCCAACAAGATTTGATGCATGCAGATTGTTGGGTTGATTCCTTTTATTTATACCAAAGTCCAACTATCTTGTGATCTCTTAGCACCCTCAATAAGTTCTCTTCCTAGACTTTTGCCAGATTTTTTGCAATGATCACTGGCAGAGTCTCATTCTTACCTAAGAAAACATCTTTAAGGTGTTGTGGTAAATGCTTCAGTTCCAACATAGGGGTTGTTCAATAGAAGGAAGAATTCTCTTATGAGTGTTTGGTAATTGCAAGAAAGGTGTTACTGACCTATCAGACACTACTGGTGTTAAATTTAGGAACACAATTACCTCTTTAATTTCTTTATTGTTCCCCCATTTTGCATCCTTGTATGTTTTGCTTATGCTCAAAATCCCCTTGTACTAAAGGATAAAAAATGCTAACATGACTAATAGATTCATATTTACTTGGATACTTCATAGCTTCAAAAACATTAAAAGTAACCAATTCACCATCGAGTTCTAAAGTCAAAGTATCCTTATTCATATAAATCCTCATCTTAACTATATTCACCAAAAATAATAATAGTAGAATTAAGTGAATGGTCATCCTCCATGTCTACTGTGTAAAAGTTAGCAGGAAGAATGAGTTCTTTAACTTTATTAGTACATCTTTAATCATGACTGTTGGGTATATGTAAGACCTATCAACTAATTGGATTATCACATTTGTTGGCTTGAGTGGTCCTATACTTAAATCTTTGTAAATAGATAGTGGCATAATGTTAATTGAAGACCCTAAATCAAGCATGACCCTTGGTATAAGTTTACTTCCAATCACACATGCATGGTATAGCAAATATACCTGGATCGTCGCACTTCGGTGGCACTTTCCTTTGGATGACTGTAGATACATTTTTGTTAACCACTACTTGCTCATCACCCTTAGCGCATAGCTCCTTCAAAAATCTCCCATACTTTGGTATTTGTTTGAGGGCATCCAAAAGGAGAATGTTGATTTTAACCTTGTTAAAAATTTCCAACATCTCTTTTTCTATTCTTCCTTATTGGATTTTACCAATCTGCCAGGAAAAAAAGAGGTTTAATCACAATTTGAGATTTAGATATTTTAGGCTCATTACTTACCAGTAAAAAGGAGGTTTAATCACAATTTAAGATTTAGATATTTTTAGGCTCATTACTTACCTCCTTGATGGGATGGATGAAGCTGTTGGTAAGATTGAAATCGTCGGTTTGTCTTTGTTTATATTTTCTTCAGATTGTTGCTCATTTAGAGTGGTGGATTGGAATTCTTTTCCACTAAGTAAAATCATACCACTCACATTCTCCCTGGGATTTATTTCCACTTGGGTACAATTTCCCTTTTGCATTTTCTAGCTTTACAGTTTTCATCAATTAAGACATTTGAATTTTTAAACTTTGGATGTTGACCTTTGTTTCCTGTTGGAATTTTTGGCTTTCCTGTTGCAAGAGGTGAGTGCTTGTTGCCAAAGACTTAACTAAATCTTCCAAGGACATACATGATGATTGGGAAGAGGAAGAAGCTTGAGGAGTTGGAATAAGCAGTGGTTGCTGAAATCCTAGAGCTCTATTTACATAACTAAAATTGAGATGATCCCTCCATCTTGGATTGTAAGTGTTGGAGTATGGATCATATCTTCTTTGTGGTGGGTCGGGAAATCTTCCAACTACATTAACTTGTTCAGTGTAATCCTCTTGAAGAGTAAGACACATATCAGTGGGATGGCCTGAAATAGAGCAAATTTCATATGCCTTCACTTGTTGTAACTATCCTGTAACCAACTTTTCAATGAGAGATGTTAAAGCATTAATTCTTGGATCATTGGAAACAATACTTATCTCATTGACTTTCCTTGGGACACTTTCCTATCCAGTGCCAAGCTGCTGTGCATTAGCAGCCATATTTGATATCAAAGTACATGCCTCATCGAGAGTTTTGTTCATCAGTGCTCCTCCACTTACAGCATCTATCATATTTATGTTATTAATGGAAAGTCCTTCATAAAAATATTGGATGAGGAACTGGTCAGGAATTTAATGTTGTGGGCAACAGGCACACAACTGTTTGAACCTCTCCCAATATTCGTACATGTTCTCTCCATTATACTGTCTAATGACATATATGTCTTTTCATATATTAGCAGCTTTAGAGGTTGGAAATTTATTTTCCAAAAACTGCTTTGTCATTTCGTTCCAACTGGTAATGAACCCAGACGATAAGTAGTATAACCAATCTTTGGCCTTGTTAGCTAGCGAGAATGGAAAAGCTCACATCTTAATTTGATCCTCTGTAATATTCTAGGGTTTCACGATCGAGCAAACTACATGAAACTCCTTCAAGTGTTTATGTGAATCTTCACCTGCAAGACCATGTAAGGTAGGGAGTAAATGAATTAAACTAGATTTTAATTCAAAAGTACCTTCGATGGTAGTGAATGTGATGCACAACAGTTCTTGGTTCACATCGGGAGTTGCTAAATCTCTCAATGTTGGTTGATTTGCCACCATCTGACTTCCTTCTTCAACAGGTGGTTCTTCAAACTCACTGCCAGAATCCCTAAGATTGTTAGTTAAATCAATTGCTAAATTCAAACTAGGAGATGAAGATGATTCCTAGGTGGCTAGCTTCTTTTCTTAATCTATGAGCTGTCTTCTTGACCTTTGGATTAAAAATTAGTTCACATGTACGAGAAGAACGAGGTATAAACCAGAAACAATAGAAAATATAAAAATAAAAAATAAAAGAAATAAACCAGTTGACACCAAATCCCCCACAATGGTGCCAAATTTTGGTGGATGTTAAACCAACAAAAATAAATCACCTTAATTCACTAAATATGAGTATAAAGTGAGTAGGGATTGTCTCCAAAGGGAACGATGGATTTATCTATTTTACAAAAATAAACAGTAAAATTCAGGGGCTTTAACTGATGAAAATAAGTTAACAATAATTCAATTAGAAAAAAGAACAAAGATGTAAATAAATTTAAGAAACTCAACAACGGAGGAACCTTCTAGTCAAAGGATGTATTTCCACCTTAATTCCGGTAATTTATCATCGATGCAAAAAGTTAACTCATATATTCATAAATAAATCGGTTATAGTTATCGACAAACGCTCTTAAATAACCAGTCTCTCCTTAATTTTTTGGTAATTAAGGGACACCCATTAGTTACTTCTCTAATCGAAAGACAACCCATGGAAATTGCTCAGTAGGATTTAATGTTCTGACAGAATTAAGATCTACAGGGACCCAGTTCTAACTAACAAACATACAACCGGGTTCATTTAGATTAGATTATTCATTCCCATGACACAGATTAAACCACTTAAGAGGCGATATAATTATGTTGATTGTCACTTTATTAGTCCAAACACACAATTATGGATGTGCAGTTCTAATTAGCTGTCAACTATTCTAGGATTATCAAATATAGTCCTTTTATTTGATAAATCCTAAAATAATCATAAACACTAAATGTAGAGAATAAATAAATACTCATGAATATATAAGACATATATAAACAATTAGATCTCACAATTTCGTGGAATTAATGCTTCAATACTCCTTTAACTAGAATAATAATTTAGTTACAAGCCATTGAGAAGTAAGAACTCATTAATATTTTTCAAAGGAAAAAAAATATTTCTAACGGAAGAAGTTGTGTAACATCCCCTCACCTATGGGAAGGGTAAATTGGTAATTTGGCACGGGTTAGGAGTGTATGATATTACATTGACATATTCATGCATTCATATATGCACATAAGTAGC
>JAOQMS010000178.1:8546955-8600932 GCA_027563885.1 Erythroxylum longipes
TTATTATCAATTAAGATATTTTAACTTTTAATCATTAATCAAAATTTCTATTTCAGCAAATTAAATGTATACTATAATTTTATAATTATTAAAATTACGCATTAACCATAATTTAAATATAATGACAATATATATTATATATTTTTAAAAAATTTAAATATAATGACAATATATATTATATATTTTAAAAAAATTAAGTAACGCATTTATCGAGGGAAAGAAATGTCCATCGGTAAATACATGACCAGTTACCGACGGTCCACAGTAGAAGTAATTACCGATGAAAACTTATATCCGTCAGTAAAGCTTTTAGCAAATATACCGACGGTAAATTTTTTACCATTAGTAAATATTCCGACGGAACAAAACAACCGTCGCTAAATGGTACCAACGGTCAAGCACAGAGTAAATCTTCGGTATATTTACCGACAATAAGATGATATTCCGATGGTAACAAATTTACCGTCAGTAAAGTTACTGACGAAATATGCTTTAACTGTCGGTAAGTATTAGCTACGTCTGATTTTATGACGCTTTCTTCTGTCAGAAAATTCGGTCGGTAATATTTATTACCGAAGGAATGATTGTGTTTTCTGTCAGTAATTTCCGTCGCAAAAAGGCATTTTCCTTGTAGTGCAAAAGAGGCCGATATATTAATCAAAACTTTCACTCCATTGGATATAGAGGAAGTAATGTTTGATCTCAACCTTAGTAAGTCTTGTAGCCTAAATAGACTCAATGAACACTTCTTTCAAAAAGCATGGGCACATGGCCAGTTAGGATTAAGTAATTAAAGCAACTTTAGAATTCCTTGAAAAGGGCACGCTGGTCAAGGAAATAAATTAGACTTTCATAAGTCTTATCCCTAAAAATCAAAATCTAAACTCCATTAAGGATTATAGGCTTATATTATTTTGCAATTCCCTTTATAAAATCATCCTAAAGTTGGTTACTTCAAGGTTTAATAATGTGTTAGATTCAATCATTAACAAAGCATATAGAGCTTTCCTTTATAGAATACTAATAGGGGACAATATATTAATTGTAAAAGAACTACTGAATAGTTATGAAAGAAAGAATAAGAAAAGGGATGCTATGAACAAGGTGGACTCCAACAAAGTGCTTGATTCAGTACATTGAAGTTTTGTAACAAATTTTCTTGAAGCTTTTGGCTTTTTAAGAATATTCATACCCTGGCTTTTTAAGATATTGTTGAAATGCATTGGTTAATCCCGGAAGATATTGATCAGCAGAGAACCCACGTACCTGTTCAAAGTTAGGAAAGGATTAAGGTAAGGGGACCTTTTCTCTCTTTATCTTTTTATCCTTTGTATGTACGTATTAATTAGAATGACAGATAACTCTATCAAGATGGAAAAATGTTCTAAATTTCATTGTGAATGGAAAAGGTTAAAACTATTTAATCTAGCTTTTGCAGACAGCCTTCTTCTTTTGTCTAAAGCTAATGACAAATCAACTAGCTTGCTAATGGCCACATTGAATTCCTTTAATTAAACTATTTGTGAGTATGAGCATCAACATGAATAAGAACTTTATGATTGTCTTTATAGGTGCTAAGAATAAAGCTCTATGACTTTTCTCAATTTCTAACCTATAAATTAAAGATCATCCCTTTGACTATTTAGGAATACCTATTACCATAAGAAATTTAAGATTCAATAGATGTGCTCCTCTCTTGTAGAAGGTCCTAAAACGTATCAATTGTTGGTGCAATAAAACTTTTTCACTTATAGGCAGAGTTTAACGGATAAATCAGTACTTTTTGCATACTTATTGGTTAGCTCATATTTTCTTAGCCAAAAGAGTATCTATGAAAATAGAGAATCAGCTAAGAGGTCTTTTAGGGGCTGGAGACCTGAAAATCAAAGGTTTTGCCAAGGTGAAATGACCTAAGGTATGCCAAGCTACTGACACCAAGCTACTGACAAATCTAAACTTGGTCTAAACAAAGGTTAATAGAGTCGATAGGATGCTTGTTATTTGAACTGATTTTAGGTGTAACCACTGTGTACCTTCATTCTTTTAGAATTAATTAATTATTTAACTTTAAAAAAAACATGTTCCTTTTATACACAAATGTCTAATTTAAGATTTTCATATATATTTTTAAGTTATGTTTTTAACTTGTTCAATATATATATTTATTATTATGAAGAGTTGAAGACCATCAAACTTATGTTTCACTTTATAATACATGTAGGCTTTCTTTTTAATTAATTGAAATGCATTGATCATGATTTTTTATCAACTTATGAAAGTGGATCTATTTTTTAATAATTACTTTATAATATTAAAATATTATTTCTTTATTTAAGAAATGCGTTGGTTCCCTAGGGAAATTTTCTCGAAAATTCTTTTAAAATTAGTTTAACAAAATGAAAGAGAAAACTTATTTTATGTCAACTAAAATTTCTCTCGTAAAGCACAAGGATCTATTTTAACAAATGAAAATAATTTTTATAATGTTAATACTTCCGAAGTGGCATCTTTCCCCTGTAATAGAAGAACATTTTAGACATATTTCTTTGTATTGTAACTTCTATATATAAAGTTTTTGTCACAGTAATAAAATGGATGATACATATGTACAAACTTTAGTGATTTTTTACTAGTAGATTTTACACTTTCTTTCCTTTCTCTTTTCTACTATACTATGTCAAAATATACAACTACAAAATAACTGAAGAATTAAATATTTTTTTAATATACTTCAATTTTATTAATGCATTAAATTTATGTTTCAATAATTCAATTATATAAATGCATTAATTAAAATTTTTAACTGCATCTTAATTTTATAAAGGATAAATTACTTTGAATATTCCCACCTTTTAGCAATGTATCAAATACATCTTAATCTTTATTTTGTAAAACTACATATTAAGATCTACGAAAAATGCATACTTATACAACCACTTTAACAATGTTAGTGAAAGAACTTAATGAAGCTTAGATAGACTTTAGAATTGTATGCAAATCGTCCTCTGGAAGTTCTACAAAATTTGGCAACATTCAAAGTTGTTTTACATTTTTTATAATTTTCAAATTTTTGATTTTTATAAATTTATTATTTATATATATTTCGAATTTTTATTAAAGGTTTATTGGATTGTTCTTAATAAATATAAAAAAATTATGTCAAACTTTTTAGAGGAATATTTTGTAACTAACTAGGATACAAATGTGCATATTTGATAAATCTTGATATTTGGTTTTACAAAATGAAGGTTGAAATATATTAGATTTTTTATTCATAATTTAAGATAATTGAAATAATTTATAATTTTATAACTATATTTATTTAAAATAGTAAAATATATATTAACAAAATTAAGTTGTTTTGATCCTTTAAAAATAAATTTATTCAGAATAATTTATATCATGCCTTAATGTTTTAAAAAGTATTATTTCAAATTAATATAACGAGTGAGTTATTTCCATTACGATTTGTAAAGCATCATAATGGTAAAAGGATATTAATCAATTTATGTTATCTTTTAATCTAGTAGATATCTTTATTCAAAATAATTTATATTAAATTATCATCATCATCACACCCAGTCCAAATTCTACACTAATGTGGGGTCTGGGTAGGTGTAATAGTATGCAGCCTTACTCTTATAGAATAGAGGTTGTTTCCGGTAGACCCACATGCAAATGAGACAATGAAAAAAAGGAAAAAAGTATGGAGTATAATAATAATACAACAAAAAACGACAAATAATTGACACAGTTTAAAAGGAGTAAATAAATAAATAATACATTAAAAAACCTAATAAATACTTAGAATAAAGTAATAATAAATAATTAAAATAAAATAATAACTTCAAATAAATAAATAAATAATAAAATATAAATATAGCAGTATAATAACAATTTATCAAAAAGATATCTAACTTGTCAATAAGATGTACTTGTCAAGAAATTCACATACAAAACAAAACTTACAAACAGTCACAATAAAGATACTTCAAAAGTTAAAAGTAGTAGTCATAATGTACATAACAACAAAGATAAACAATTAAAAGAGGATAAATATACAGTTATTCTTTTATAAACACAAAACCTGATATTGAGAATAGGACTAGAATCAGAAACAATCACACTGCTACAACTTGGAAAACTCCACTTCACCACCTGCCAAAAAAAAAAGTAAGAGTTATTTTTATGAACATGTATGATGTATCAAGGATTGCTAAAAATAACTCTACTTAGAAAATAGCTTGGCATGGAGTAATTTGGAGCATGAAATTTCTTCCAAAAATCAGTTACTTCATGTAACTTATCTAAGTAGAGGTTGGGAACATTACAGAGGATGACTTTCCCTAACCTACCACCTCCCCGTTGCCTATGCAGAGCTAGTCAAGAGTCTCTATCCCATTTATTCTTCAATTGCATGTACTCAGCATTCATACGGAATAACATCCAATGATGTTGTAAAGTTAGAAGGAACAAGCTTTTGTTAGATGGAGTTCTTCAAAAAGATCAGCCAAGGCAGAGGTATGTTTAATACTTACAAAAAAAATTCCCACTGTTGCCTTTGGCAGCCCCATTTACTACATTTGAAGGAGAGAAATGCCAGGCTTTTTCCAAGGCTTAAAAGGAACAAAGAACAGGTGACGGTGTAAATAATCAGCTGGATAAAGGAACTGTTCGTAAGTACAATTCAACTTCAGATAATCTGTGGATTTGAAGTGGCAGCCCCTAGGAAACTATAAAGAGCCCAATACCTTGCAATAGAGATGCATAGTCCTTTAATGACTCAGAAAATAGCTCAGAACAATCTACTGCTTGAGCTCCTCCACTGTTCCTTCTCTAAGCAAATAGGCTCGATGAAAGCTGTTACAGACTTCAACCCTATGTGCTATTGAATGTCCTCTAGCGATGGGATTACCTAGTGCTCATGTGCTTCTATCCTAATTTTGTTGTGTTTACCCTTAGGTGAAAGGAATTACTTAGAGTGGCTCAAACGTTGATCAGAAATTGCTTGACACTCTAAGCTAGTGTATTTGTACTTATACTCATGTATGACTTAGGCCTCGTTTAATTAACTACAGATCAACCTTTTTTTGTGTTTGCTGTTTGGCTATATTTAACTTTTCAACTCGTTTTGTTAATGACGGATTAATCATTTTTTTTGGCTGATTGATTATATTTGACTTTTTGTCTGGTCAAAATGTAATTGTTGTTTGGTTATTAGCTGATCAATTGAAATGAAAAAACTACATTACACGACACGAGTGTTTTGTTCTACCAACCAAAATTAAATATATAAAAATATAATTGTGCCCTTTTTGTTGATACTTTATTAAAGGATAATAAGTGAGCGGTTGTTCTACCAATCAAACCCACATTTTATTCCTCTTCACAAGTTTTGTTTTATTAAAGAAAGCAGGAGTAACAGAGTTTATTTTTCAAATAAAAAAATTATTAGTAAAAAATAAAATTCATATATTTAAAATAATATAATATATATTTATTCATATACATAAGAATAAGCAGATAATAATATGAAAACAAAGATAAGATATCCACAATTTTATTAAATTTGGACACTAACATTAAAAAGATAAACTATAAATTTATAACAAATTTGAATTAACTTTAAAAGCATAATTTCTGAATAAATATAAACTAATTTTATAATAAGTTAAACATAAATTTATTTAAATTAGATTGATTTTTTAAATAACAAACAAATTTTACAATATTTATAACATATATTATCCGGTAAGTAATAGTATTTTATTCACTATAATATTTTGTACATTTACATTTTAAATAATAGTATATTAAAAATTAAATATATCTTGATATTTTCACTTCTTAAACATATACATATATATTAACTATAGTTACTTTCTATCCCTTTTCCATACTAGTCATAAAGAAATAAGATTTTTTTTATGTCATGCCCTCGTAAGTTAGTTTAAACATAAACAATTAATACTTATCAGCTAATTTTAGTAAACATCTTTAATAAACAGCTGATTTTATCAGTTGGTCAAATCAGTTGATATAATCTGTTGTCAGCCAATTATTAATAGAATAAATTAACAGTTAATGCAATATGTTGATTGTCAAACAAGGCTTTAAGCAATTTCTTTTTAGAAATTTAATATATTCTTCAATTTTAAAAAAAAACTCTACTATATAAATGTATATGTATAAATAAAGTGATATTTAGTGTAATTTAAAATGCTTAAAGAGTATTAAAATTTGATTGATTTATTTATTTATTTATTTTCACGTCCATTCTTATGGATTTATATATTAATCTTACATAATTCTTTTTCTATATATTTAGAATTGATAGATGTAAGAGTTTAATATTGGAAGATAATATTTAATGTGCAGAAACTTCAAAATTATTAAAGTTTATTCGTAATTAATTTTTTATACCTGTAAATTTATCTCAATTTTATAAATAGACATATTATCTTAAAAATCAATGTTAATTTATCTAAAAAATTAGTTATATTTTGTGAGAAATTCTGGTAAATGTAACTCTCTCTCTCTCTCTCTCTATATATATATATACGAAAAAGGAGTTTTAATTAACAAAAAGAAATCGTGATGGTATAAGATCTTGTCGCTCAATCAAGAGAGTAAAAGGTTAACCGTGAAGAGACCATTTTAGGTAGGGTTTTGATCCGAGTATTGCACTACATGAAAAATAATGGGCATCGTAGGCTTTCTTTTTAGTGAGTTGTGTACATCCTTGGTATTATGAGGTTGTAGAGTAGCTAGGGTTCACGCTCGCAAGAGGAATAATTGTTCCACACATTGATTAACATAAGGGGACATTTAATTGGGATCACCGTGGAGCCAATTAAGGACTCCAAAATGGTGGCTCAACCGTCTTCAGAGACCATAAATGCTCTATAATTATTTTAGATCCAAAATGAGGTTCTTACATGGCTTTAAAAGACAGATCCGGCAATGCTATACATGACACAATTACTTCATAGACGACAGAAAGGCTGAAGAGGCAGGGACAGAGCACCTGCTACATGGGAGAATGGAATTAAAATGAACTTTTTGCTTTGTTTACTGCATTCACAAGTTCAGCCCTGAAGCTTTACCTGGTGCATTGAAAGGATATTAACTTCCCCCTGAAAATAAATGACATGAAATACGTAATGTAAGTTATAATCATACAGAGCTTTTTTCAGAAAGTGTTATTGTGCACAGCAGAGGATCTTGGGCTCTTAGGTTGGCAAGTTCGATTCAGCTCGGTTTTTGAGATTGAAATGGTAATTACAGTCTCAATATCTGACAATATACTACATTCATAAAATTGAACTTATTCTAAGAATTCAAAAATGTATTTTTCGTATAAAATTGAATGAACAATCACAATTTCAATGCTGACAAACAATACACATTCTCTTTTTTTCGAAATCCATCTCTAAGTTTTCCAAGCATGGTCTTACTATAATCAATCCACTAACTGCCATGCTTACAGTTTTATTACGATTTTCTTATGAAATATTCAAAATGCATTAAACTTGCTGAGTAGGATGCAATTCTATTACTTAAAACTGTTGTTTCATTGCATTAACCTCTTCCCTTTTACGTGTTATGGGATATATGCACCAAAAGCATCCTTGTGTAGCATCCTTGTGTAAATTCGACATTTGGGAAACTGTCGTAGTGTATTGCAAGTTCTTATAAGGTGCATGACAAGCACACGTGCATTAATAGGTAACGCATGAAATCAAGCAGAGACTGGTTATAAATTATTCATGTTTTTTATCCAGTATTTTAGTTCAAAATCGTTGATGCTTCTGCGGTGATTTGTCAGAAACCAATGCCTCGACGTCGTCGACGCCCTATTGGGATTCAGCATTTGGTTAGTCATTTATGTTAATTTGTTTTTCGATTTTGAGATGACCTTCAGTAGGCATTCAACATTTCTAAGTACCACAGCTTGATTTCATAAACCAATGATCCTTAATTCAGTTGGTATACACCTTTCTCCCCCCAAGTTCGAAGACTGGAGTTGGAGTCTAGGAAAAATTGAAAAAGAAAAGCTTTCAAAACCCAAATCAAGTTTCATGCTAACTGAAATGAGACATTCTCATCAAACGCCTACATGCTTTAAGGATACCAAGGAGATGGAAGTGAAAGCGGATTTTGAGACGACCAATTCAGTTGCAGAAATCACCAACCTATCATAATGGTCATGGTTGAGGAACATGACTGCGACCTGCATTAATTAACATTAATAGGACCTCTTAGGTGGTTGATAATGTTTATTAAATTTAGTGATTTCTAACCATATAACGTTTTTGTGGGACCTAGGTAACAAGTCTCACGGCTTCCATATTAATTGTCGATCGTAATACAAAATAGATATTGTCCAAATGACGGAGTTTTACAAAGCCATAGTAAGCAAACAACAGCTTAGGATTAGAGGTTGGTGGGTGGAAGCAATAAACAAGAGTTTGTTATGGAAGCTGTAAACAGCACAGAGGTAATGCCCCTCTCTTTATAAGCTCTCTCACATTAAGTGCTCTATAATGGCCAACCCGAGCAAACATTCATTTCATGGGAAGCATTGAATTAGAGGTCGTTCAACTCCTTCCCATATTTCCTCAGAATCTTTTGAACTCATCAAAAACTTGAATTACAAAAAGAAAATGTCTTTTCTTTCTTCTTCTTCCTATTCTTGGCCCCTTCAGTCTTCAGGGTTCATCCGACAGTACTGATTCCAATAAAGTTTCTATAGCTTCTTTATTGTCAACAGATGACATTGGAACTACAAAATAATATCACATATCAATGAATACATATTTTATGGAAGATTTCTCTCCACATTGAACCAAGGAATATTGATCTCAGTAAACAATTGGAGTTCTGAAAACCTCATAGAATACATATTTCTCTCCACACTGAACATAGGAATGGCAAGGATTTCCGTTATGAATGCCCCAAATGGTTGCAAGCAAACTTTTTACTGTACAGCCTTCAAGATCTCCATATTTGTATATCCATTCATACAAAAGAGCATTATAAAATTGGAAAGTAGTAGCGCAATTTCTGAACTACTATATTAACTAAAGTATACGATATTGAGGAGTAGAGAGTCCCAAGCACAGAGAAAGCGTGTGGCCCAGCAAGACAGGCATACTCTTTTGTTGAAGAAATGGAAGCATTCAATTCAAGAACAGGTGGGTTTTCTAGGAATAATCAATCAAAGAGAGACTCCTCTTCACATCCCTCAGCCAATTAATTAAAGCACAGCAAGCTCTGAGCATGATATTGATGATAGACCACCACCATTAGCACATTCTATATTATTCATGGTTACTCTGCTAATTATCCATCTCCCAAGAATCTCATGCCTGAATAAATAATCAAGCTTGGAAATTTGCTTGACCAATAGGATGCTGGTTAATTTTGTTGAATTTGGATAGGATTCTAAAATAACAAACATGACACATTAATTAAGTGGGCGATGAGTCCTAGATCTAGCATTAAGTGCGCCATTTGAATAAGTCTAAAGTTGGACTACAAGCTAAAACCCTTGTTATCTAGGATTCTTCATATAAAAACAAGTAGAGCCTCAATTTCAACAAGTTTCACTTTTTGTTTTGCCTTTTTGGATACTGTCGATAATGAATGCTGTTGACCACCAAAGTTAAAAAGGCTAGGTTGCTAATCCTGACGCAATCTTCTCTTTTCATAAGAAAAAAAAAATACACAGGTTTCTTTTTTTGTTTTTGATATACATTAGATATTCTGGCTTCGCCAGACTAATCTTAAACTTCTAAAACCCCACCTCAGAGTTCTAGAATAGGTAAATCTGGAATCTCAGGATCCCTCAGGTTCTTATGTAGCCTGTACACTTCTGCGCACAAGGAGTTGTCACATACTGATTAGTCGGCTACTGATTGATCACTGGCACGGTTCCAGAAGCCTCAGGTTCTCTAGTAGTTCCAACTCCCATACTGCTGCTGAGAGCGAGACGTCTGCAATTGATCCGACTGAGAAGCATGCCCAACGGGTTAGAAGATCATCAACAAGAAAAATTCTCACTCTCCTCTCCTTTTTGATGACTCGAATTTAAGACCTTCTACGCAAGAAAGCCTTAAGTGAAGAATTGAAACCAATTAGGCCCGCCTACTTATCACACAGGTTCTTTCTTAACACATCTGGAAGTACTGTGAGATAGAATGTCCACTTTTTCTTCTCTTTTTTTTTAAGCACAGGAGTTTAGTGCTATCACACAAATAGTATAGCAAGTTCAACGGGTTAAATTTTCTTACCTTTTTTTCTCAGGAAGAGAAGATTGAATAGTTATATATACCAAAAGTTTAATGAAGGACCGATAGTTTTTCTAACAGAGGAATTTGACAATTTTCTTAAGATTACTCCATAAATTTAGTTTGTAAGATTAAAGTGGTTGGAAAATGTATAGACGTAAAGAAAAGGAGAAGAAATGTAAAAGAGAAAGCCTTTCAAAACAAATGGGTTACTAGCTAGAATAACAAAGCAGATGAACAAGAGTAACTTCGTCATTTAAATTCAAGCACATTCAATTTTTTAGCAGCAGGGTACAGCAGAAATGGAACAGTACTGCAAAAGAAATAAGAGCATTAAAACTAGCCCTCTCTCGTCGGCTTGCATGCCTTCTATAATTCTCAGTCCACTGCAACGCTGACCGTAGCCTCCTCGTTAAACATGACTGAAAAGGCTAAAGCTAATGCTCTCTTCTCTCTCTCTCTTTCTATCATTCAGTCTACTATTCGAAAGAAAACAAAAGTCGAGCTAGCAGAAAACATACTGAAGTGGTTTCCTGGCATTTCTGAATTCTAACATTAAACATTTATAGAACATACATTAGTACCCAAACCTACCTTCTGATCATTCACCTAGCTAGTTGTGAAGAGGATTAGGACCTGTGTGAATTATCCTCTTTTCATCTCCGTACAACTTGTCTGGATCTCCTAATTCATGGTTCACAGGAGGCTGACTTTGACTTGGACCAGAAGAAGGGGCATGAAACAACTGTGCACCCGAAAACCGAGCTTTTCTCGGCGATGAGGACTTCGCCAACTTGTTAAGCTGTTCTTCTTGAACAGCTACACAGAAGGAAAACTGAGAAACTAAAAAAAGACTCCAGAAGAAGAAGAAGATCATTGCAGCTCTAGCTCCAGAATCCATCTTTCTTCTTGTTTCTACTCCTTTGATATGCACTATCATTGCGCTAACACCAACTAGTGATTATGCAACTAGCAAGCTGCGACCCCAACTTAAACAGTACTTAGAACACTATCAATAAAACAATAAAATGGCTAACAGCAACGTTTTTCTTGAAGCTGTAAACTGAAAGTGGGTATTGGATAATTCCGTGAAATCTTAGTGGAATTTTTCAAAGCTATAACTATTGGAGCCTTTCTTGAGAGTAAGAGAAGATAGAGAAGAAGAAAAATCTTGTTTAACATTCGGAAGCTCCAAAACTTATGGGTCTGGTCACATGATATTGACCCTTGATTCCTGGAACCTTCTTATATTTTCTTAATATAACCAACTAAGATCCTTGGGCTTTGGACCTTTTACTCGACAGTCTCTAACTCACACCCCAACATCATATACCATATTGCTTTTGTTTTCTTCTTTTCTTTTGTGGCATCTGTTTTTATGTTTTTGTTTTTACTGTTAAATTGTTTCTTTTTTCCTCTAATGTTGCTTGGACAGGGTGCTGCGCGACTGTCCAGTATTAATAGCCGTTGTCTGCGGAGCACATTATTCAACTATAAGAGGTTAAAATTTAAATAGTACCTCAACTAGTTGTGAAATATTCAATTTAGTCTTCAAATAACTCTTTGTTCAAATTAAAGCTTATCTTCTTGTTCTAAGGTGAATCAGACCCTTGTACTTACCAATTTAAGACATTCTAATTCATTTGTCACTTGTCTTTGACATCTCCTCTCTTGCTTTAAGATTTCTTCAACTCAAAATTTCTTTTATTGGTAAAATCTTTTGGTCCAAATTCACGTATCAATTTTAATAGTTAATCTTAAACCTGATTTTGATACAATCTACAAAATGACAAATCAAATTCTAGAATTGTAAGAACTAAAATTTGCCTCTTTTTCACAAAGAATTTCATGAAGTCATTAAGTAGTTAGACTTGAATGGAAACAGAGTCTTGGTTTCTTAAAACAAGAAAGAATATCAAATCAACAATATAAATATAATTTGAATCCATTATGTTAGAAGATGTTTTTATGACTACATTATTTATGAAGTCAAAGGTAAGAAATGAAGAAAATTCATGAGTTTTAGGATTATTCAAGTAAATAACAAGCTAATTGGACTAAGATTTTAATTTGTAAAAATCAATATGATCTTTCTTATAACCTTAACCGGGTCATTTAATGTTTTAGGAGCTCTATATGCATAAAAATATTATGTTCATTCTTAATGCATGTGATTTTTCATTTATCAAAAGGAATTAAGGTTTTGATTTGAAAATTTTTCTTGATGTTCAGAACAAATTTTAAAGTTTGAAAGTGAGTCTATTCAAGCTTTTATCAAAATAGAACATTTTGACGCTTTTTAAAAAATTGAAATGTTGAAAGTTGATATTTCAAAATTGTCAACAATAAAGACAAGAAGTTACATAATAGGTTGTTTACAATTTGCCAGACCGTGGACTAACCAATTATCCAATCAGTGAACAACTGATTAGCTAAAGGATTATGACTGATTAGCCAATAGTTTCTTTTAGTTTTGAATAAGAAAGGAACATTTTGACTAGCTTGGGTATCGACTAATTGATACCCCATCCAAATATATTTTGATTAGTTGATCTTGCTAAAAAACTCATCATTATAATAACTAGTTTATATCTCTAATGATTATTTGAAGACTTAAACGTAATAAATATATGAGTTTTTGGTTGTTAGATATTTTAAATAGTTTTTAAGCTTTTAGAACACATTTACATTTTTTTTATAAATTGGTTTAAGTTGTGGAGTATTAAAATGATCAAGGTTTATTTATGTTGTAAACTTCAATTGGGGGTTGATTATAATGTATTATCATATTCATTTAGGCTATTGGTTTGTCTTTAATCATCAAGAAAGATTGTAAAATCATGTTTACTTGCACCAAATAAAGAGACTTGTATCAAGGTTCTTCTTCACTTAATTGAAAAAAGAGTTCGGTGGAATCTCAAGTGTGTCCTAAGGAGTGGAAGTAAGCTTGGCTTATTAATTGAACTACTATAAATTTGGTGTGCAATATCTCTTTCCTACTCTATTTACTTATTGTGCATGTGTGATTGTTACGTAAATGTTTAAGATTTTATTTTACTTTTTTAAGTGGCAAAAAGATTCTTAAAATTACAAGCACCTAATTTACCTCGCTCTTAGGTACCATTATGAATTAAGTGATATTAGAGTAAATATCTTTTATTACAAATATTAAATGAAATTATAGACAAAGATCATCTAACTAAGATGTTAAAAAAAATTAATAGAATTATATTCTTTGGTTTTAGTAAACAAGATCAATAAAGTTGTTTCTTATGGTCAAAAGTATTAATTTGTGTAAGATAGCCTCTAATGGCCCATTCATTACTCTACACTACGACAAAGTTAATATTTGACTACAAAAAAATGTAGATAAATATGCAAAAAAAACGTCCCCTATAGTTTTTAGTTATGTTCTTGATTCGTTGCACAAAACGTTGCTAAATCCCTGTAGTTGATAACTATTGCAACATTTTTAGAAATCACAGCAATAGTTATCAACTTCGTTTTTCTTTTCGTAGCTAAATATTATTAGCTACATTTTCATAATCATAGTCAAACATTTTTGGCTACATTTTCATAAACGCAGCTACTTATTTTTAACTACGTGTTTGGAAAACATAGCCAAATATTTTTTGCTACAATTTTAGAAATGTAGCCAAATGTTTTTTAGGCACATTTCTAAAAATGTAGCCAAATTTTTGTGATATATTATTTGTTAGATTTTTAATCCATATTATTGACAAAAATATTTTGTATATAATGTACCAATATATTTTTATTATGAATTTATTATACAAATAAATCATATAAAAATATTATTGATTCAAAATACTGAGCATTGTATATAAAAAGTAAAATGGTTAATTTAAAAAACACAAAATTTTGTCAAAATTTTAATTATAGCCTAAACTTTAAAAAGTAGCAATAAAATACTCAACTTTTATTTTTTTTTTCAAAATTTTAATTATAGCCTAAACTTTAAAAAGTAACAATAAAATACCCAATTTTTAATTTTTTTTAATTCTAACCTAAAATTAGTGTTTTCGTTATTTTTGCTGACGTGATAGTGCCATGTGTATAGGTATGTTAATAATTCCACATGTATAGGAATGTTAATTAATTAGACACGTAAGCAGTGATTAATATTCAAAATTCTGATTTAAAAAATGACGTCATTTTTTTTTCATGAAATAACCCCATCCCCTTTTCAATTTGCAAAGCACTTAAGCAAATATGAAAAGCAGCTCCGAACAGAGAAAATATAATCTCTTTTGTTATCTTCATTGTCGTCTTCTTCACTCCGGCCATTTCACTGGTTGGAGCTTCTTGATGGCAATGTCGTCAACGATGGGTCAGTATATGGGATCGTCTTCCATATTCAAATTTCTAAAAACAAGCCTCACCTTATCATCTTCTGCCTCAAAAGCATAATTACAAGGAATGATGCGAAGATGAGCCAGGAATTAATGATGGAGAAAGGGTTTATTTACTTGGTGAAAGAGTTGATCTAGTGGCTTCTTCCGATCTGACTCCGTCAAACGTTGACAGAAGAGCACATCTTCTGTTTTAATGACTTGATTACGATCAATGCGAGTATACTTAGATTAAAGGACTTGTTGGGTCTTTCTCGTTCTTTCTTGATTTGTTCTCCTTCAAAGCAACATTTTTGCTATTACATCAAAGTGTTAGCAAAGTGTTCTTCGATCTAAGTTTCCATTTTGCATCAAGAACTGAAATGATTTTTATCAGAACTATTACTAACTTTACTTTCACTACCTTATGATGTTAGCTATTGATGTGCAACGTCCTTCTGAAAATTGTCTCTACAGGACAATGTGGAGGAGAGGATGAGGAGAAAGAAGAGGTGGAAGATGAAGAAGAGGAAGAGGACGTAGAGGAAGAAGATGAAGAAGACCATGATTGAAGTTAGATTTTGGAGCAGAAGTTCTGGGTGTATAGTCTCTCAGCTACCTTACTATAATAGGTTCTCTTACTATGATATTTTTGAAAAGTAGGAAAATTTGTGTCTTTTCCTAATGACTCTGACCTATCAGCTCCTATCTGAGTCCTTTAATTTTTAGTTCGGTTAGTTGTGTGTTTGACATGATACTAAGTTCCTTGTCTTATACTTATCTGTTTAGAATCAATTTCTTTACAATTCCATGTTCATTGCTTCTAATGATTCAAGAGCAGGTATTGGTCATTTGTGCCTATTATCCTTAGTTTAGTATCTTTTGAACTTCTCACATAGATGATCAAAACACAAACTTTCAAAGGAACTCCATCGAAGAAAAAAGTTTGAAAGTCTGAGGATCAATACAGATCAAGGTGGAAAAACAATTTTCTACAATAAAAAATTGATATCAACAATCAGCCAAATATTATATGTACAAAATTTTCAACCTCAAAGTAAATCTATCCTTAAGGAGGCCTTAGATCATAGGTAACGAGTATTGGTTTGAGAACAAAGTTTGGTAGTACCACCTTGGTGCTAATATCCAAACAAATCCAGCATTCTTCTTCTCTCTCAAAATCGATTTCGAAGAGCTTCGCTTTCTCTGTTTCACATTTCTTTCTATACTTGGAATGAATTTCTCTTTGTCCATTCTTCAACATTTGTAATTCCTTTTTGAAGTTGCATTAAGGAAGGAAATATCAGACCTGCAAGAAGAGATTCGAGTTAAGAACTAGTTCACTTAACGAAGACAAATAGCAATTATTCATCGTAGCTCACAATAGAACTCTCTCAAACTAGCTCTTCTCTCATGAATGGACATAATGGTCTTTCCATTTTCATAAGCCTGTGAGAATCAATTTTAGATCATTGAAAGCAACTTTTCTCAAACAAATACAGTGCAAAACACCTTGTATATAAGAATACTAAGCAATCCCAAAGCACTAACAAGATGACAATCAGTCCATTGAACAAGAAATAGGAAATAATGAGTAGCAGGACTTTAGGATAATCTCATCTGGAGGAAGCCACCATCGTATTCAGTAAGATAATCAGAAGCCCTATGTTAAAATACATAATAATGAAATTAACCAGAAAGTAATAATTATCTCAAACAGTACATTTATTTTAGGCTGAAGTGAAGAGAAAGATATGAAGAATAGAATCTATGACTTTTGTTCTCATCTTCAATAATGAACATTAAGAGCTGTGTCTTCTTTAAGACGACACTGAAAAGACAAAAGAACGTTATTGATGGTCCATAGGTCTGTTTTAGTCATCGTTTGTTTCTGCAGCTCGTCCCAATTAGCAACTATAATTTATTGCTTATTAGTAAAATCTATTATACTAAGCACTGATAATCATGTGGAGAAGACAACAGTAGTTAAAAGAAATCTTAAGTTCAAATTTATCTCTGCACAAGCACTGGGCACCTAGTGACATAAGCTCTGCATTGAAAATAAAAACAGCTTTCAAGATTTCTACACCCCCATCTGTCAATCACATGGGAAGAACAAAGGCATTAATCTTAGTAAAACCACTTGGACCATCTTCAATAAGACACGTATTAAGTAGATGTTAGCCCAGAATCAGAATAGTACAACCTGATCTAATTTCACAACTCGATCAAGCTTTAAACTGGTTTACTTTACCAAATGGTCGAAGCCAATTGCATGACACTAAAAGGATAAACCAGAAAAAAAAAAATACAAGCTTAATGCGTGGGCTTTTAAGGTAGAAGATGATAAGGCAAGGCTTGTTCTTAAAACTCCAAGTATGGAAGATCATCCCATATGTGGACCCATCATTGACGACATTGCCATCAAGAAGCTCCAACCAGTGAAATGACCAAAACGAAGAAGATGACAATGAAGATAACGAAAGAGATTATTTTTTCTGTGTTGCGAGCTGCTTTTCATGGTGCTCAAGTGCTTTGCCAATTGAAGATTGAAAAGGGAAAGGAGGTTATGTGATGAAAAGAAACGACGTCATTTTATTAATCAAAGTTTTGAATATTAATCATCGCTGATGTGTCTGATTAATTAATATTCCTATACACGTGATATTGTCACGTCAATAAAGATAACAGAAACACTAACACCAGGCTAAAATTGAACAAATTTGAAAGTTTAAGTATTTTATTATTACTTTTTAAAGTTTAAGTTATAATTGAAAATTGACAAAAGTTTGGAATTTTTTTGTAATTAATCTAAAGTAAAATTATATAAATATCATAAAATTATACCAACAAAAAGAATATACTTCCTATATAAGATATTAATGACAACTTTAGTAATTCTTATAGACAAAACAATAAATAAAAAGACCAGTTTACAAATTATAGATACTTAGATTACAAAAATATTAGCCACAAGTTCAATACTAAAGGGTTGTAATTCTGGCTAATCATATGGTCTTTGTATTTGACCATCTTTGCACAAGTTCAATACTAAAGGGTTGTAATTCTGGCTAATCATATGGTCTTTGTATTTGACCATCTTTGCACTCGATGGAGAGCATTTTCAAATTACAAATGCACGAAAAAGAAATGTTAGCATATAGTATCTTCTAAATCTAGTCGGTTTTAATTTAAAATCAAACCATATTAAAAATGACCTCCTTTTTCCTAATTGCATCTTATAATAATGATTGCCAATATGAACATCTGGACAACAGTTCCTCCAAAATCCAAGTGGGAGACCAATAATGTAGTAGCGGCCTAAATTTATATATGAAACTTTTGCTTTCCATCCTGATTTAACCACCACTCTTGCAATCAGATATATATCACTTTTAGACTAGGCATAAGATAACTTTTGGAGGACATGTATATTTCTAAGTCCTCCCCGAGTTCCCCATCTTCCACTCCAATTTATCTTACAATTATGAGAACATCAGTTAATTAACATTATAACAACAAAATTTACAACAGTTCTCCAAAATTTTCAAAAAAAAATAAAAATCAAATTGAACTTCCCAGATAACCAAAAGATCAAAGAGTTGAAAACTTTCAACTTTACAATTATGAAATCAATGTCTTAACTCCTGGTTACCCTAATCAACATGCAAATCAACAGATGGAGCATGGCAAGAATCTATCAGCTAAAGATGAAAAAGAGGTATTCAAGTTGTGCCATATTCGTCAATACTAATGAGTGTCCTTAAGTATTAAGTTCAATAAAGTGAATGAAGGAGAACGACTAGGATATTTCAAGTAATTAGCTTACCTTCAACCATGCCATCTACCTGTTACAGAGAAAAGAAATGAAGTGCATACACATAATTTACGTACTAATAAAAACGTTTAGTCCCAAGTTCAATGTGGAAAGGAAGGGTACAATAGATTGGATAATCTATTGGATCAGACGGGTACGAGTACAACCAAACAAAAAAATAACTAAAAAATGAGAAAATTGCCTTTCTTCATGGTTTACTTGCTATCTACTAATGGGAAAGGAATTGGAAAGACCTCATTGAGAACTTCAAGATGAAGTAATAGAGATAGACGTGGCAAATAACTACTATAAGAAGAAATTACATGCTGAATTTGCCATATTGCTACTACAAGCAAACCTCAAAGTTTTCTTCACTAAGAGCAGATTAAGAAGAAAAAAAAAAGATTAGATTCCCATTGCCAAAACAAAACATTCATTATAGCAATATTTTCATCTCTTTACATTAAACTATCACTTATATTTTCTGACTAATTTAAGGTCAAGAAGACCTTACAGCTAGTCTCATAACAACTTAGTAAATAGATGGCAAGATAAACCATAGCTTAAACCTCTTTGTCAAGATGGAACTACAAAAACCTTAGAATAATAGAGTTAGAGTAAAATTTTGAGAATTTATACCTTCCTGACAACCAAACAGCCAAAATTTAACAATTTGAATAATAAAAAATCTCTATAATCTGTCAAACCCATCATCTGCTGCATATCAAATTATTTCACATTTCAATCCCCCAAAAATTGACAAATACACATGTAGAACAATCAAAGAATCAATAAAGACATCCAAAGAAACTTAAGATTAAGACGAAAATCACATAATTCTTAGCATATGACAAAAACTCACCTAAGTTTGCGAAAACAAAACCATTAAAAAGATATATACAAATATAAAGGGTGAAATTAAGTGAATAAAAGGGCAGTGAAAATGATTGACTAATTTTAGTTTGTCAATATTAGTTTATTTGTAAGTGCACGACATAACTGTAGCTAGCACAGGCAAGTACGGGTCAAATCCCACAAAGACAATGAATACTACTAATTACTATTATCATATTATCTAGTTTGCGAATTCAGTGTTGGTTTTAATAAAGAAAATTAAACTTAAGTAGATAAAATAAACAAGAAACAATAATGAGTAGAGAATAAAGAAATCACTTTGAAAAAAATCACTATCAAGAATTAATGCCTAGGTGATGAATCCCCTTAAAAGCCTTAGATAATTAATCTTTTATTATGCAAATTTTTTATTGACTATTGGACCGCGAAAATTCCTATTGTATGCTAATAACTCATTTGAGGCTACTAACAATTAATCTTACAGTTATCAACCGAATTACTCAGGTTAAAGTTTCTAAGATTGATTTACCGACTTGTGAATTCCGTTATTAGGTTTGACTTAAATCTAGAGGATTTATGTTGACCTATCTCTAGGTCTATAATCAACTCCTTTTAATTACAATAGATCTATTCATACACATTTTTTCAATGTGTATATTATGAAATCAGATTATGCACTAGTATTTTGGATCTATTAGAATATATATTAAACACATAATTGAATCACAATAGATTAATCAAAACAATTGCATTAATTACAAAAATTGAAACATACTATAACACAAACTAGGGTTCATCTCACCTAGACACTAAGATGTTTAGTTACACATGATAGAAAACAAAATCGAACATAAATAGAAAGGAAAACAAATAAAAATAAAGATTTCATAATTTTAAATTTCCCTTCTTTTCTATCGAATGTTCTTGCAAGTAGAGGTTTGATTTTATATTCTATTGAATATGTGGATGATTTCTTCGTGTTTTCCATTTCACTTGATCAATATCGCCCCTTTTGAGCAATCTCTATATCTTGAATCACTTATGAAAGTCATTAAAAGTCTGCTTTCTTTATCTATCTCCACTCTCGTCTTTTTATGGTAAATTTTAGTGTTTCTAGGAGATACATGGTCTGATACACAGTCATGTACTGGACTGTGTATAACCTAAAATCTTTAGAATTCACGATTCTACACGAGCTGAGAGACTTACATTGTTATAGACACGACCATATATCCCTTAATTTCTTCAAATCTTCTTTTTATGCCGCGTTTTTATCCAAATGCTTCTCCTTTTGTTCCACGAAGACAATCATATCCTACAAATGTAGTTGGAGCAAATTAAGTACCAAATATACAAAAAAAAGAATAAAATATCAATAAAAATACATCAAATATGAGGTATAAATATGGCCAATTATGCATCTATCAAGCATCCCTACACTTAAGCTTTTGCTTGTCCTCAAGCAAATCATAATCAAAATTATAAATCTTACAACATCCATCCTTCATTAATCTAGATCTGTCTATTCCTACTATAAATCATCATGTCATATTGAATCAAATTAATATACAATTATAGTCAAGTTATCCTAAAACCAACTTCCTGAGCAATATTAATAGTAATCATATCAATAATCGCATTGAAATCAAAAGTATAGGTCTTTACACCCTCACCAAGATTTTACTTAATATACTCACATGTTTAGGGTGAAAAGTAAAAAGCTATCAATTAATGGATATGAAAACTCTTACCATAGGCTTGCCATTTTATCACATCTCCAGCACTTATATATAAACTAGAAACAAAAATCAAAAGGTCTTTATAAGGGTTATAATGGTGTTTAGGTATGGTATGGTTGGGATAATAAAAAGGGTTGAATTTAAGGAAATTTACTAAACGTAAATTACAAGAAACTTGTTTACAAATACACGCTGGTCCTTTTATTGCAACTCCATTGTTATCATATATATACTCACAATTTTGCTTATGTTTTTTTTAAATCACAATAGTTTCAAGCATTCAATACCATAATTGAAGAAATAATAGACCTTTCAAGATTTTCAAGTTTCAAACAAACATGTAATGTAAATAACCTTTAGGGTACAAAACAATAAAAAGGTTTCAAAGAAAAATAAGATAAAGGTTAATATTTGGGTTTAAACAATGAAAAAGGCTAAAACTCAACTTGATTATTCCTAAAGTATAATTTTATTCTAGCTATCATCTTTTTACATACTAATTCAAATCAATGTTCAACAATGAAGTTAATCACAGGTTCCTATATGATAAGTTTTAATATTTTTAAACCTCGATATTTCCGCAAGCGCATAGGTCGTTTGCATAGTACCTAAGGTGTTGATCCCACGAGAAGGGTTAATCTAATCCTAGAATCTAAGGTTGGAAAGTATTAAACAGATATTTAACAAACAATGAATTTAAACAAGAGAACTAAATAAATCAACTAAAACAAATCAACTAACAAAACAATAATTGACAATTAACACTTAACGAAAACAATCACGACAACAGTTGACAATTTCAAATTAAAAATGAATAACGATTAATGGAAATTAATTGATTTGTTGAACAATGATAGCACACCCTAGAATTCAACCTAGTGAGTTAGCTGAAAGAGAGAAAGGGAAAATTATATATCTTCAATGCCAACCTAACCGATTATGATTTATCGAATTAATAGTTTTAGATGATCCTAGGGTTAGTTACTCTCTCTCAAATTATAATTGAAGACCCTAAAGCATAAACCCTAATCAGATTATGGGAAGTTGTAATCTCTCAATTAAGAACCGATCCAAAACCCAATCAGTTCTTAAGTTCCTTAATAAACAATTGGAAACCTATATATGATCTC
The DNA here is from genome assembly GCA_027563885.1 of Erythroxylum longipes. Taxonomy (NCBI): domain Eukaryota; kingdom Viridiplantae; phylum Streptophyta; class Magnoliopsida; order Malpighiales; family Erythroxylaceae; genus Erythroxylum; species Erythroxylum longipes. The sequence goes on from JAOQMS010000178.1 coordinate 8,569,141, forward strand.
TCCACATAAGATTTACCAACCTAATTTAATTCTGAATTTATTAAATTGCCTAACTCTGATTAGCCCAATTTAATCATTTTTTTTGCGATTCACCCTTTGAGTTTATTATCGAGATATGCAATGTAGAATTAAAGCACTATTAATTCAATAAACACATAAAAAATCAGATTTCATTAAATCGAAACTAATATTCTAAAGGCGAGTATAGAACATCAATCATAATTCAATTATATCATCAAACTATATAACCCAATTTTATAATCAAATAAAACTGAAGCACGTAGGAAATAGAACTCGAATGGACGATGGGAGGTTGCAACTTTATAAAGCTTCTTATTCCGAGAAGCACGTCGAGTCTACGTCGTCTTCCTCTTCTCTCTTCCTTCGTCTCTTTCTCGATCTCTCAAAGCTCTCTCCTTTAGGGTTTCGTCGTGGTGGCTGATCCAAAGCTCCCTCTTTTTTTCTTTATGTTCCTTAAATACCTTGGTAGCCCTAGGGTTTGTCCGGGGTCGAAACAGTTCAATAAGTTTCTTGAAACTTGACGTTTTTACCTATTTTCGTGTCTACCCGACGCAAGCCACGATTGTGGCCCTGCCTGCCACACCATCGTGGCTAGCATCTACCCCTTTCTATCATAAGTGTAGCCCAAGTTCCACGATCGTGGCCAGAATCAGACCTCTCTGTCACGATCGTGGCCTGGGGCATAATGGCTTACATGTCTCTGTCACGATTGTGCCACGATCGTAGGTCGTGGTTTCAGCCCCAAAGTCTCTGAAACTCCTCATTTCTTCGTTGTTGGCCTTGAAACACTAGCAAACACATTAAGGTACCTAAAAAACATAACATTTAAGCTCAAAAACTTATAATAACCCATAAAAACACTTAAACACATAAACTAACACAATTCTAACCTAAACACATACTAAACACTCAAATTAACACTTAATACACAACAAATTAAATCCTAAAACATGATGCAAATCACAACTATCAGAAGTAAAGTATTGATGGACATATTTCATGTAATAAATCATTTTCCATACTGAGGGTTAGGACATAGGATCCTAGACCACTTTACATGAGAAACAACATTGAGAAATTAAGAGGTGTATTGCATTCACATGCATATCATTAGCATACACACATGAATTATGATTTTTGTACATATTGCAATGACTATATATGCACTTAATTAACATATTCCGGGGTATAAAAGATTTAAAATGATCATACTGTGAATTGTTACATGACTGCTGCAATAATCTTTTTGCCCAAGAACAACCCCAACGGCATAGTGACTAGCATCATACATGAGTTCAAATGGCATGTATCAATTAAGTGGTTAGATAACTAATATTGATGTAAGCATCGCCTTAAGTTTGCTAAAAGCCTCTTTGCATTCTTATCCAAAATCAAACTGACCATCTTGTTGTAACAACTTTGATAGGGGTTGTGCAATTTTTGAGAAGTCCTTAATAAATCGACCGTAAAAACCTACATAACCAAGAAAACTATGGATCTCTCAAACATTAATAGGATATGGCAGATTAGAAATCAATTCCATTTAGCCTTATCTACTTCAATACCCCTAGAGGACACCACATGAACCAACACAATTCCTTCTTGAATGATAAAATGACATTTTTCATAATTAAGCACAAGATTTTTTTCGATATAATATTGCAAGACTCTAGATATATTATCTAAACACTGATTAAATTAATTTCCATAAACAGTAAAATCATACATAAAAATTTCAATGCAAGTTTCAATTATATCAGAAAATATACTCATCATACAACGTTGAAATGTATCAAGTGCATTGTATAATCCAAAAGGCATGCATCTATGAGCAAAAGTTCCAAAAGAGCAAGTAAAGGTAGTCTTTTCCTGATCCTCTTGGGCTACAACTATTTTGTAGTAACCATAATATCCATTTAAAAAGCATAAAAAGCACTTACCAGTTAGCCTTTTGAGTATCTCATTAATAAATGGAAGTGGAAAATGGTCTTTTCTTGTAGTTGCATTTAACTTTAAAAAATCTATACATATTCTCCATCCATTTTGTAATCTCATTAGGACTAGCTCATTTTTATCATTTGCCACTATTTTAAAACCAGTCTTTTTGGGAACTACATGAACTAGACTCACCCATTGACTATCAGATATTAGGTATATAATACCTAAATCTAACTGTTTCAAAATTTCCTTCATAACTACTTCTTTCATTGCTGGGTTTAACTTATGTTGCGGATCTCTTACCAGTTTTGAATCAGGCCATGATTGTTGGGTTGATTCCCTTTATGTCTATCAAAGTCTACCCAATGGATTTCTTGTGATGTCTTAGCACCCTCAATAAGTTCTCTTCCTGGACTTTTTTCATATCTTTTGCAATGATCACTGGTAGTGTCTCATTCTTGCCCAAGTACACATTCTTAAGGTGTTTTGGTAAAGGCTTCAGTTCCAACTTAGGGGCCTGTTAAACAAAAGGAAGAATTCTCTCATGAGTGTTTGGTAATTACAAGAAAGGTGTTATTGACCTCTGAGGCATTGCTGGTGTGGAATTTAGGAACATGATTGCCTTCTCAATTTCTTCATTGTTCTCCCATTTTGCATCCTTCTTTATTTTGCCTTGCTCAAATACAAAATTCAGTGCATCAATCATACAATTATGGTCAAAATCTTCTTATACTAAAGGATCAATAATGCTAACATTACAAACAAATTCATATTCAGTTGGAAAGTAACCAATTCACCATCAAATTCTAAAGTTAAAGTATCCTTATTCATATCAATCCTCATCTTAGTTGTTTTCATGAATGACCTTCCAAAAATAATAACAGCAGAACTAGATGAATGATCATCCTCCATATCTACTATGTAAAAGTCAACAGGAAAAATGAGTTCTTCAACTTTTATTAGTACATCTTCAATTATGCCTTCTGGGTATATATAAGACCTATTAGTTAATTAGATTATCACGTTTGTTGGCTTGAGTGGTATTATATTTAAAGCTTTATGAATAGACAGTGGCATAATGTTGATTGAAGAACCTAAATCAAGTATGCCCTTTGGTATAAGTTTACTTCCAATCACACATGGTATAGCAAACATACCTGGATCGTCGCACTTCGGTGGCACTTTCCTTTGGATGACTGTAGATACATTCGTGTTAACCACAATTATCTCATCACCCTTCAGCTTAAATCTTCTAATGCATATCTCCTTCAAAAATCTCCTATACTTTGGTATTTGCGTAAGGGCATCCAAAAGGGGAATGTTGATTTCAACCTTTTTAAAAATTTCCAACATCTCTTTTTTTTATTCTTCTTTCTTAGATTTTGCCATTTTACCAAATCACAGACTAAGATTTAGATATTTTAGGCTCATTACTTACCTCTTTAATAGGGACAACTAAAGCTCGTGGTATGACTGAAGTCGCCAGTTTGTCTTCATTTATATTTTCCTCATATTGCTGCTTATTTGGAGTGGTGGATTGGACTTCTTTTCCACTGTGCAAAATCATACCACTCACATTCTCCCTAGGATCTATTTCCACTTGGGCAAGAAATTTCCCTTTTGTATTTTCTAACTTGTTTACAACTATCGCCAATTGAGACATTAGAGTTCCTAAACTTTGGATGCTAACCCTTATTTCCTATTGGAATTTTTGTTTTCCTGTTGCAAATGGTGAGTGCTTGCTGCTCAAGACTTAACTAATCTTCCAATGACATACCTGATGGCTGGGAAGAGGAAGAAGCTTGAGCAGGTGGAACAAGCAGTTGGGTTTGAGGTGGTTGTTAAAATCTTGGAGGTCTATTTGCATAACTGAAATTGGGATGATCCCTCCATCTTAGATTGTATGTGTTGGAGTATGGATCATATCTTCTCTATGGTGGGCTAGAAAATCCTCCAACCACATTAACTTTTTCAATAGAATCCTCCTAGAAAGTAGGACACATATCGATGGGATAGCTCGAGGTAGAGTAAATTCCACATGCCTTCACTTGTTGTAACTATCTTGCAACCAACTTTTCAACGAGAGATGTTAGAGTGTCAGTTCTTAGATCATTAGAAACAACACTTACCTCGTTGATGTTCTGTGGAACACTTTCCTGTCTAGTGTCAAACTGTTGTACATTAGCAGCTATGTTTGATATCAAATTACATGCCTCATTAGGATTTTTGTTCATCAGTGCTTCTCCACTTGTAGGATCTATCATTTTTCTGTCATTAATGGAAAGTCCTTCATAAAAATATTAGATGAGGAGCTAGTCAAGAATTTGATGTTGTGGGTAACTAGCACACAACTATTTAAACCTCTCCCAATCCGATGCCACATATATCTTTTCTTATATTAGCTACTCTAGAGGTTGGGAACAATTTTTCCAAAGATTTCCTTTTCATTTCATTCCAACTAGTGATGGACCCAGTTAACAAATAGTATAACCAATCTTTGGCCTTATCAGCTAGCAAGAATGGAAAAGTTTTCATCTTGATTTGATCCTCTATAATATTATAGGGTTTCATGGTCGAGCAAACTATATGAAAATCCTTCAATTGTTTATGCGAATCTTCACCTGCAAAATCACAGAAGGTAGGGAATAAATGAATTAAACCAGATTTTAATTTAAAAGTACCTTCGATGGTAGGGAATGTGATGCACAACGGTTGTTGGTTCATATTGGGAGTTGCTAAATCTCTCAATGCTGGTTGATTTGCCGCCATATTACTTTTTTCATCAACAGGTGGTTCTTCAAACTCACTATCAAAATCACTAAGATTGTCAATTAAATCAATTGCCAAAAGTCAAACCAAGAGATGAAGATAATGCCTAGGTAGCTCATTGTTGATTTTCTTTTCTTAATCTAGGAGCTGTCTTCTTGACCTCTGGATCAAAAATTAGTTTGCCTGTACAAGAAGAACAAGGCAAAAACTTGAAACAAGGGAAAATATAAAAATATAAAATAAAATAAATAAATCAATTGAGATCAATTCCCCAATAACGACGCCAAATTTTGGTGGGTGTTAAACTAACAAAAATAAATCACCTTAATTCACTAAATACGAGTATATACTAAGTAACGATCGTCTCCAAAAGGAACGATGGATTTATATCTTTTACAAAAATAAACAATAAAATTTGGGGGGTTTAACTGATAAAAATAATTTAACAATAATTCAATTAAAAAAAGAACAAAGATGTAAAAAAATTTTAATAAACTCAACAAAGGAGAAAGCTTCTAGTTAAAGGATGTATTTCCACCTTAATTTCGTTAATTTATCATCGATGAAAAATTCAACTCATATATTCATAAATAAACTGGTTATAGTTATCGACGAACGCTCTAAATAACCAATCTCTCCTTAATTTTTTAGTAATTTAAGGACACCCATTAATTACTTCTCTAATCGAAAGACAACCCCCAGAAATTGCCCAGTAGGATTTAATGTTTCAACATCATTAAGATCTAGAGAGACCCAGTTCTAACCAAGAAACACACAACCAGGTTCGTTTAGATTAGATTATTCATTCCCACGACACAGACTAATCCACTTGTGAGGAGATAAAATTATGTCGATTGCCACTTTATTAGTCCAAGCACACAATTACAGATGTGCAATTCTAATTAGTTGTCAACCATTCTAAGATTATCAAATATATGCCTTTTATTTAATAAATCCTAAAATAATCATAAAAACTAAATACAGAGAATAAATAAATATTCATTAATATATAAGACAGATATAAACAATTAGATCTCATAATTCCATGGAATTAATGCTTCAATCCTCCTTTAACTAGAAATAATAATTTAGTTACATGGAATTAATGCTTCAATACTCCTTTAACTAAAAATAATAATTTAGTTACAAGCCATTGAGAAGTAAGAACACGAATATTATTCAAAAGAAAAAAAATAATTCTTACGAAAGAAGTTCAGAGAAGAAACCCAACATGGGATAGCCAAAAAAATCCAGACTGTACCCACATACGATTCTCTCCTTTGAACGCAAAAGATGGAAAGCAGTGTAGGCGTCTCCTAAAACCAGTAGTTGTTGCCTCTTCCAAAAGCTCCAGCCACCTCCATGTATCTCCCCCCAAAAGACACACGTTATTTATTTTCAAAAACAAACCCTTCTACGTTACAAATGTCTGCAATTTTTACGTTTTGCCTCCCTTTTATTTTTCTGGCTGATGTGTTTTCTCCTCTTATGCTTGTGTTTTATTCCTTTTGGTTTTTGCTGGGTATTCTTGTTGTGTCATTTCACCTATGCTACACGTTTTTTGCTTTTTGCTAATAGAGTCTGCATTTTGTGCTTTTATTTCTCCTATGTACTGTCGTTTTATTCTTGTTTTTTCCAGTTATTGCTTGTTGTCGCTTTCTCTTCTGTTGGGCTCCTCTGTGTTGCTTTCATTTTGTCCTTTAATTTAGCCAATTTTGGCTTCTTTCCTAACCTCCAAAACAATATAAAAACACCATAATCATAATAATATCCATCCAATATGCTCCAAAAATATCCCAATTTAATATGTAAATTAATAACTTATCATCTATGAATTGTGACATCGTCAAATGATCCAGCTTTACTCCAAAATTACACATTTCTCCTCCATCATAGTGCATGGTAGGGGTAAATTTGAAGGTCCTATTATGTTAAAACTTAAACTCAATTATAAGGTTTATCAACTAAGAAAGACAAACAAATAGACAAAAATAAGTTATAAAATAAAGCTCCAACTAGTCTTAAACAAATATAATTTTAAACTTAAAACATGTTCTTAAATCATAATATGCAATAAATAATATATAAAGGTGGTGAGGTGAATATTGTATGTGCCTTTAGTAACTTTTTCAAGATGCATTCATGCAAGGTTTGACTTCACACCTATACTCACAAGCAATAATGTTAAAAAATAGACTTTGTGATAAAAAAGATACAAATTTATTTTGATATGAAGTTATTAGGTTAATTTTGATATATGTCTTCATCTATTTTTACAGATAAATGAAAGAAAGTTCAAGTGCTCCTAATAATTCAACTACTATAAGAAGATTAAATGATCCAGCTTGAGCTCATGCTGGATTAGTTCCTGAAATGAAGAAGCATACCATTTGTTTACTTTGTAACAAACATTTGAAAGTGGAGAAATCACCGGAGTAAATCAACATTTAGATGGGGTTAAAGCTGATGTGGAGTCTTGTAAAAAAGTTAGTCATATTGTGAAATGGAAATTGAGGACTCTGCTTGAATAGTATCAACATGAGAAAGATAGAAGGAGAAGACAAAATTACAAAATTGGCAGTGGGAGTTCTTTTATTAATGATCAAGATGATAGTGGGAATATTGAAGGTGGTAGTATTCCTACCAAACAAAATGGAAATGTTGCACCTGATGTTAGGAAAAGAAGAAGATAGGTGTCTAATTTTTTTTGGGCCACAAATAACTCTTAGAACTTAGCCTTCAATCTATAGTGCCTTACAATGTAGAGAAGCAACTTATAATGTGGATATGGCAATGACTAGATGGTGGTATGATTCAGGTATAGCATTTCATACTACCTAGTCTTATTATTATCAGCCTATGGTAGATATTATTGTCTCTTACGGTCCAAGATACAAATCTCCTTCAATTGATGACTACAGAAATAAACTTATCAGTACCTTTGTTTATGAAATAAAAATTTATTTGGATGAAAGAACAATCACTTGTGCTACTTTTGGGTGTTTGACCATGTGTGATGGTGGGACAAATAGAAGACAAGAATCTATTCTTAAATTTTTTAGTTTATTTTGCAAAGAGGACAATGTTTTTAGAGTTTATTAATGCATCTGGCCTTATCAGGAAAGTTGATACTTTATTTAAGATATTTGATGAAGCTGGGAATGAAGTTAGGATAGAAAATATTGTTTAATTCAATATTGATTAGTTAGGATAGAAAATATTGTTTAATTCAATACTGATAATGATTCTACTTATAAAGTAGCTAGAAGAAGATTCTAAAGCAAGTATAATTATTTTTATTGGATTCCTTGTGTTGTACATTGTATTGACTTAATGTTGGAAAATATAGAAGATCCTAGATATTTTCCTATTATTTATGAGACTATACAGAAAGCAAAAAAGGTGACTAAATTCATCTAGAACCGTGCATAGGTCTTGAATTTAATGAGAAAGGATTTAAAAAATGGTTAGAATTTGTGTCATCCTGTTGTTATAAGATTATCACTTCAGTGTTTTATTTTGATGAAGAGTTGAGAAAAATAAGTGATAAGTAAGTTGCATCTCAGCATGTCAGGTCTAATACTAGATTAGAGGTTTTATTATTATACTTAGATAATGAAATTTTGTCCCTCTATCAATTCGTCATTTGAATTTGTGAGCTTTTGATGGGAGTGCTTTATCTGGCTGATAGTGATGAGAAGGAAATAATGGTTTATTTTTATGATATTATGGAGAGGGTAAAGGAATCATCCAAGGCCAATCTGAAAAATATACTTTCTTTGTGCACATCTTATCTTATCGTCGTCAATGAGAGATGGGGAAGAAAACTTTACTCTCTACTGTTTGTAGCTAGGGATTTTTAAAGCCTAGTGTCTATTTCAGAGCAAGTTTTACAAAGAAAGTTGAAGTCAATAGGGGAATGTTATTAATTATTAAACCAATTGTTACCCATGACATGATGCAAGATCTCATAAGCTCACAAATGAAGATTTAAATGGATACTTCTAGTAATTTTGGGATGCCAATTGTTATTTATTAAAGAGGCAAACTTTATTCAAGTATATATATTTTTCGCTTTTATTACTTATTGAAAATTAATCATCACTTTATTTTATTTATAATGCTATTTTTATTGTCTTATAGTTACTTGGTGGGATCAATTCAAAAGTGGTGTCTAAAAATTGCAAAAGTTTGCAATTCAAATTTTAAGTCAATGTGTAAGTGCAACAGAGTGTGAAAGGAATTAAAGCAAATTTGAATTCATCCATTATAGGAAAGAAATAGATTGGAGTATAAAAGATTAAACTATTTGGTCTTTGTTTGATACAATTTAAAGTTTCAGGACAAGTATGTTATTATCATTATTAAGTTGGACATAATTGCTTGTAATTTGTAATATTTTCAATTTATTGTTTACTAAGACTTAACAGAACAAATAGTTCTATAAATCCAATTTGCTTTGATCATATTGATCTTTTGGTGGATTGAGTTTCTAAAGAATTGAGTTGATAGATGAGAGTGACCTAGAAGATAATCTTGGATGGGAAAGAATTGAAATGTCATTTAGTACAATGAATTTGAATAATGGTGATAATGAGACTCTTCTCAATAATGAGGATTTTGTACTAAATAAGAATTTGGGTCAAAGCAATTTGAGCAATTATTCAATTGAAAAAAGTTTCAAGTTTTTATTTCTCTTCTTCTTTTATTTTTCAATTTTATATTTGATGTATATGTTAAATTATATATATGCAATATAAATATAATTGTAAATATTTTTTTTCAAATTTCACTTCTAGTTGGTTATTTCCTCGACATGAACTCTTGTTGTAAATTGTAATTTTTAAAGAGTTATAGGCATTTATTATTCTTTTTATTTAATGTTTTGATTTAATTATTATCTATTATATGATGAAATTTTATTATTTTAAATGCTTTCTATCGTTCATAATTTTAAATTCTATAATGATTAAATGATCTTTTTATATTAATTGTGGTTATTATTTATATGTAAAATATGTGAAAAATAATGATAATAGAAATAAATAAATTGTTGTTTTAAATTTCTATTATTATGATTTTTGAAGAAATTATTGATGTAAAATTATAAATTATAAAGTGTAATATATTGAGGGTTTATTTTGTAATTTTAAAAAACTTGAATTTATAAATTTAAAAATTACTCTAAATAATACCTTATATTAATTAGTATTGATATAATATTGTACCAAAATCAAATTTGGTACTAGCATGGTATTAACAAAATTAGGTGAGACTCATTATGCTTTATAATATAATGGACCCCATGTGTTAGATTAAAAATAAATATAATAAACAAAGATTTAATTTTGTTTTTTATAGTTTAAAACGTTTTGTAAATATTAGAGTTTATTTTAAATGCTTCAAAATATTAGTGTTTAATTCATATTTTAGTAAAAAAGTTATAGTTTAATTTACACACCTTTAAAATAAATGTTATATTTGGTTATATTTCAGCTCAATTTTCTATTTTTATTTTTAAATTTAGTAAAATATCATGTTTAGTTGAGTTGTTAATTTATGTTTTTAGTTTTGATTTATTCTAACTTTTATAACTTATGAAAATATATAAAAATCGATTTTTGATTTTTAATCTTGTTTTTTCATAACTTAAACATCCTAAATATGTAATTTTATTTAGTAATAAAATTATGAATAATTAATTTAATTTTTCAAATTAATTTTTATAATTATTTTAAATTTTTTTGAAATAAATAATTATTAATAAAATCTTTAAAATATCTTTAAAATACATAATTTTTAAACAGTTATTTATGAAACAAAATTTAAAACATCAAATGTTTAATTTTAAATAATTAAAAATTTTAAGTAACTCAATATTCAAGGAATATTTGAATACTTTCATTTGATATGTAAGACTTAAATTGGAATCACTATTTTAAAAAAGTTTGAATTTAACCTAAACTTTAATAAAATTTTGACCATAATAAAATGTTTAAAGTTAAATTAACTTTAGACTGAAATAACTTTATATTAAGTTTGGAATAAATTTAAATAAAATTGGGTTTCTTAAACTTAAAATTCAATTTTTTAAATTAAAATTTGAGTCTAATCTAAAATTTGATTAATTTAAATTTATTTATTAATTTTTGATCAAATCAAACTTGAATTAAAATGCCAACTCTAATCACTTAAAAAGATGGGAAAAAAATGAATTCTACTATTGTCAAGTTGAGATATAAATCTTGAATGCCAATTAAAATTAAGGATTATTTTTATTTTTATTTTTGTTTCATTAATCAATAAATAAAGAATTTTCATAAGAGCAATGATAAAGAAATTTTTTTTCAAGGAAATTTACATATAAGTATGAAGAATTTAACTGTGAAATAAATACCTCAAGCAAAATTTTTAACAAATGTAATTCCTCTTACAATATCATCAAACTATTTTATTATAATCCACAAATTTTAACACTATCAAATAAGATTTTTCTGACGAACTAAAGAAAATAGAAAAAAAAGATCAAAGAACTAATATTTAGATATGGATTTTCTTGTTCAATAAGTTGTACATATAGCTACTTAGACAGGTTTAAAAAAAATAGAAAGTTGGATCAATAATTAAATACAAAATTTAAATAATAAGAAGATAATATTACTATTTTCATGATCCTAATTTTAAATTAATTTCAATATTACTTGCTTAAGGATGGCAATAAGCCTGGTCGCCCTGAGCCTAAGCATGATATTTCAAATAGGAAAGTCCTAGTTTGGGTTGATTGGGCCTTGGTTAAAATTGTTTGGCTCAATCAAGTCACGAATCGAGCGTGAACTGTCTTGTCCAAGCTATGGCTTGATTATAACGTTAAAAATAACATTATTTTTTAATTTTAAAAAAATATGAGCCTAATCTAATATGATGTATTGATATCCCTAATTTCAAACCTAACTCAGCTAAGGCCATACGAGCCTGGGGTTGACCAGAAGCCCTGACCCAGGCCTACCCAATTTGTTAATTTTTAAAAATTCAGAAAATAAAGACGTTTTGTTGCTCAGAATTTTGAGCCTGAGGCTCGGCCCGACCTATAAACCTGGGCCTGGGCCTGAAGTACGTGAAAGTTGGGTTATCCGCTTTCTTTCGAAATGCTTAATTTAGTCACAAAAAATCAACGACAAGGAGTTCGGTTTTAGTATTTAGTATTTAGTTGGGAAGTACAGAGAAAGACAGCATAAGAAGAGGAGCCAAAGGAGACGAAACTGAGGTGTCCATTTTTGATTAGAGAGTTGGAATATGCGTGTCAAGAAATAAAAGGGAAGATTCGTGCGATTCGTTGGCATCTCCCTCCCAAATATTCTTTTGTTCTTCCAAGTTCGAGTTCTATTTTTCCCCCTTTTGTCCTAACTCCCAGGCTCTATATTGCTTGCTTTTCCTCTTCCAGTGCCTATATGCATTTTTCTTGGTACTCTTCTTCTTCCCTTCTGTTCGTGTTTCTGTGTTCCTTTCTGGTTATGTGTTCTGAATGGTACTTATGTGCCTTGATTTTGTCTACTCTTTTGCGTTTTCTTGTTGTTGGGTTGTGGTTTCGTTGTTTCCCCAGTGAATTTTAGTTTGGAATGCTTAGATTTTTATGCAACACGCAGTTGAGAAGGATTGTTTTGTAATTACTTTCTGATATTAGCTTTAATTGGATGAAGGATCTATGCATCTGGGGTTTGTAGTGCTTGGTTTTAAGTATGTTCTCCTGCTTCTTTGCTTTATAATATGTTGTTATTGATGATTACTGGAATGAGTTTTAATCTGAGCCCCTCGGAAACATCCTAATTGGTATTGTAGTTTCATATCTGCCAACACCTTCCAAGTAACGAATCAAAAAGTAAATTTATATATTTTACAAAAAAAAACCTTCTAATGATTCCGATCGGTAGTAGGCCCTGAAGTTTCCAGCTATCTTTTTTCTGATAATCATTGATTTTAGAATGTTAAGAGGGTCTAGTTGGCGGGTCATGTAACAGGGTCTTAAAATTGATTAAGAACTTGTCGGCATATGGATCTTTCCACTCAGTGCACTGACATATAATGAAAAAAAAGTGGTTTGCCGTGGTCTCTTTTGGCTTGTTGATATCTTAGGTTAGGTTGAAGTTGAACTTTGGTTCGTATGGTTGGAATTAGCTTAGGTTCGCAAGGTGAGGTGAGGGAGAAGATTGACTGAGTTCCTCCTCTACATTAAAAAACACAAGACCATGATGAGTTTCTTATTTCTGTTTTTTATCTCTCATTCCTTCCATACGACTGTAGATGTCATACCGGGGAAAATAGAGTCAAAAATGGTTCAGCCGTCTAAATTATATCGTTTGGAGAAGATTGCCTTTGGTAAAATTGGTTGGTAGGAATTGATTCATGTAACCAATCCTAATCACTTGAGGTACCACCAAAATGTTCTTTAGTCACCGATTCCTTAACTGTGATGAAGTAGAAACCTTTAGCATACTTCAACTATTTAATTATACCCATTACATATTGAAGGCTATTCAGGATTTAGACAATGTTGTTCTTATATGCATGTGCGAAACAATGAAAGACTGGAAATTTCCCTTTGTAGCTGCATATTGATTAAATTGTAAAACAAAATTTCACTGATATACTTACTGGGAATTTGCCTTTTTAGCTGCATGTTGATTAAGTTGTAAAACAAAATTTCACTGATATACTTACACGCAGAAATAAATTTCACGACTCTTCAATCTGTGCTATTTTTTCCTTTATTGGTACACATCCATAAAATGAAAAGAAATCATGTTGCCGTTGGTAGTAAGTGCACTGATATTTTATTGCCTTTTCAGACTTTGAGCAGTATTACTTTCTGCTATTGTTGCCAGCAAAATTGCTGGCAACAATTCCTTTCAGCATGATGAGTCCACAGAGCATGTCAAATTCTAGAAAATCCCTGGAAGATGTTCGTGGAATACATGTAATTCCACATTCACCATTCTCTTTGGAAGAGTTCACTCAGCAGGCAGACTACTGTCGAACAACATGTGAAAGTTCCACTGATAAAGCAAATCAGTGGGTATCAGTGCAGTAAGTGCAACACCTGAAGCAAGATCTGCTTGTAAAAATTGCTCTTCATAAGATTATCAAGTTAAAATGTGAAAGCTTTTCCTTAATTCCATAGCATGAAAATAAGCATAATAGTCTAATTAGTGAGTCCCAACAACTGAATTTGTTTCTTTTCTTTTCTTCTCCAGGAGAGTATGGCAGCAAAGACCAGGATGTTTGAGGCCCATAAAGACTTGCATGCATGGTATTATGAAGGGATCATAGCATTTTGAAATTTGCTTGTGCCGTGTGTTTTAAACGTGCTTACTGAACTTATGTGAACTTTTCTTTCACTAGGTGATCAAAATGTCACAGAAAGCATTGCTAATGTGCTTACTTCCCTTCCTTTTATTGCGCTTGGACTCCAGGCTCCCAGGTTCTCTCTCTCTCTTTTACCCTATCTGTATCTCTATCTGTCGCTGTGAGTTTGTTACACAATCTTACTTGACTATCATATTTTGTCTGACTTGTTACTCTGCTGTGCATCCAGGAAAAACTTAAATACTAAATTATATGCTAACTCATTAATTGGAGTTGGAGTTGCCTCAAGTCTTTATCATGCATCAAGAGGAAAACTAAGAAAATATTTGAGGTGGTTTGACTATACGATGATAGCTACAGCAACAGTGGTATGTCCTCAGAATTAACTCATTGTTTTTGCAAGTTTTAAACTAGCAGACAGAAAATCTATTATGCAAAATCTGGCCGAGGCTAAATTTGATGCTTCCGAGTCCTCTGATATACTTGGCTGGTTTACGTTGCTGGAAACTAACTGTCATTTGATTGCTACGAGATGATGTCAGCTTCTTGGACACTAGTGTGTAGCAAAATAAGGGGATGAAGGCACTGCCGAGTGTTCTTCATTTGTTCTTAGTGTATTTGCTTGTGTAACATTAAGAAATTGACAAAATAATCCTACAAATCCTTGGCTGTTGATCTTTCTTATGTATCAGGCTTATAATTTCAATTTGATTTATCGTCAACTATCTCTTCTGTTTGATACTAGCCATAAATTACTGTTTGCCTTTGTCTTTCAGTGATTCTCCATTCGTGCTTTCAATCCTTGCTAAGGAATGACCCTTTGTTAGTTACCAAATTTCTCTGTTATCTTTTAGCTCCTACCTTATTAGCTGTGCGTATTAGAAAAGGTTTGAAATTTTAATTCTCAAATCACAGTATGTCTTTCAAATAGCTAGCCTTATTCTTATCATGCATGTTTTTACATGTACAAAAGAGAAAAGAAATCATTCATTAGGCATGGTGTATCATTAATGGGAGAGAAGACTTCTGATTCATAGGTTTGCTTCATCTGCTCTGGACTATTAAGAAGTAGGAACTTACAGGCTTTTACATGTCATATATGCCCATGACTTCGCCTAGTTTTCTATGCTTTGAATCTTTGTAAAGATTGAAGAAATTCTGAAATGGTGTTTGGCAGTTACTTTTTCAAAAAAAAATCAGCTTTTTCTTTGCTTTGTTTGTAATTTTCCATGTAAATAATATTTAAGGAGTTTAAAGAACTTATTTGACTTAGATTTAGAGCTGATATCATTTTGCAGTGTTTGTCAAGGGCCCTTAGAAATGAGAACCCGAAGTTCCTGATGGCAGCATCTGCAGCTTTATTGCCCATCCAGCCTCTGATGGTTTCAGCTGTTCACACAGGGATGATGGAGGTAGCTGCCTTGGTGTTAATCCATGGTTTTGATAATTTGTAATCTCATAAGTAATTCCCCATGTTACAAACTATTGGTTTTCAAATGTTATTTTTGTTAACTGTTGGTGGACTTGATATACATTTCCTCTGAAACTTTTGCCTCTGTTGTGGTGTTAATGTATTAGGAGTCATTCCTCTTCAAGTTTTCTTTTGCCAGCCTACATAAACTTGGCAATGACCCGCAATGCATATTATCTCATTTAGTCATTTACTGTAACCATTTCATGATTCATCTTAGTGACACTATACAATATTTGTATTTTACCGCAAGTAGATGTTTTTAAGTGGTTAGCTCTTTGATGTTGTGATAGATTCGCAAATTTAAAGGGACCTTCTGGGGCAATTTGTCTATTGTTTGGCATTCCTTCCGGAAATTTTATTTGAAAATGGGTCAACTAACTGAATTTGACTCTGGTTGCGGATTATAGGTAGCATTTGCGAAACGAGCATTAGAGGAGCCAGAGTTGAGGGTGGCGCATCAAGTCCATAAGATGTCATCAATGTTGGGAGGTGTTCTATTCATTGCTGATGATATGTTCCCCACTACTCCTTTCCTCCATGCGGGTTGGCATCTGGCTGCCGCTATTGGTGTTGGTACATGCAACAAACTTCTTGAGTAACCCCTATAATTTAGACTTACGATTCAATCATACAAGGAGCAGGAGGCCATGTATACTTGTGAACCAGCATACTTGTGTTATGATTGCCATCTTGGCCGGGCAAAGGAGAGCAGCAATTTCATCTCTTTGGTTAACCAACTACTCGTTGGATTTCCCAAGATTTCAATTACCATCGTGTATCATGCATTAATCCCTAGCAATCTGAGCAGATAGGAAATGTAGAAATTTATTCTGCTGGATAGCTGTTGAATTGGCACAATCTGTAGAAAAAGGAAGCATAAAATAAAATAAACCAGTTTAATCAAACTAGCTTGTCGATTGTATCCTTGCCGATAGAAGCAGCACTCATTCCCTCTTTCTTCTGGAAATCCTTTGCGTTGTATTTCAGAAGTTGGAGCATTACCCAAGTGTCACTTGGCCGAAGACAAGCAAAATTGTCATCTATACTTATACTATCAACTATCTGTGTGAATTCTTTACATAAATGTTAACAGCACGTACGTCTTGAACTTGCTTGAGAAGTGAACAAGCTGAAGAAAGTTCTCTTTAACTGCCAACACATTGTTATTCAAATTATTCAAGCCTGTCGGTAGCTGGGTGCGAATTTAATACTCAATTATGATTTTCATGAATTGGATATAAACTAATATTTTAACATGATTTCAGAATCAAAAGAACAAAAGTAGAATACATATATGTGATATGACTATTTAGGGAAAAGAATATTAACAAGATACACTAGTGTTGAACATATAGACAATAATAATGCACACCTTAGTAATTTCTAGAAAAAGTTTAATAACCTGATATCATTTAATAATGATGATTTTTGAGCAAAGCTTAGTTACGTAACATGATAATCACTTTAAGAAATGATGATGCAAAAGATCGATAAATACAATATCTGAATGCACTACAAGAAAAATGAAGTTTAGTGACAGAAATTACCGATGGTAAGCTAAGTTAACAACAGAATTTACCGATGGACTATAACATCGGAGAAATGTCCGTAAGTAATAATTTGCGACAAATCACAGAATGAATATCGCAAATTTACCGACGAATATTTTGTGTAATCGTCGGTGAATATACCGATAGTTATTCTATGCTGTCTTGGTTATTTCGTCGGTAAGTTAATGACAATATTACCGACGGTTATTAGTTATCCGTCGGTAAATCGAATAGATTTTACCGACAAACTTTGTTTTCTGTCGGTAAATTTATTAAAACTATTTTTTTAATTTCCCTACATTAAATTTTATTTGATGATCTTATGGTTGATGCATAATTTAAACAGTTAAGAGTTATCTGTTGATAATATTTTGATTTGTTTTTACATTTAACTTGTTAAAACAGAAAGTTGATTGATGATATAAAGTAAAAATTATCTTAATTGATAATAAAAAATTATTTTGTACATAATAAGTATTTGTAATTTATACGAAATGACTATAAGTACGCTATTCATTTGGTGAATGCGGATGCTCTGGTTGCTGTAATGAGGTGCTACCATTTTTCTTCAATTCATCTATCTCATTACGGAGCTGAGTTATGTACTCCATCGATTGTTGCAACTGAGTTGCCAATGTCTGTACTGTACTCCGAAGCTCATGGACTTCATTGGGTGTTGACCGCCTAGTAGATGCTGTTGTACTGAATGTAGAAGATTGCGAATAACATATGTTTGCAAATGAACCTAAGCCAAATATCCTTCCACGATGGCCCCTACCACCCACTGCATGAAGATAGGTTTGAGTCTCATCAACATCTTCAAACTGCTGAGACTGTCGTTGGATGCTTTTTTTATATTTGGTCCTATCAGAAGGCAATGTTTATGATAGTAAGTGATAATTATTATGTATTAAAATTAAAGCATAAATTTCACATACATTTAGTTCTCTACATCGAGTACTGACAAAGGTCACAACATCATGCTTTTTAGTGTGAGTGTGCAAAAGGAGCTGACGGGGTAGGCTTTGTGCCCATATACTTTTCCTACATCAGAATAAAATGTTATAAATGAGCTACAATTTATAAGAATTTAGGCAGAATTTTCTCTATTTTATGATATTTACCCCTGTTGAAGAAAGAAAATAACTCAATAATACAGTCATATATGGCACCAAACATTTATAATATTATCATTCACCATAATACAAATATTTTCATTCCAAAATTCACACATCAAATTAAATTGAAATATAACAAAGTAAAAAAATTAGAATATAAATGTAAAATGTAGATACTTACAGGTCTTTCCGCATGCTCGTGGTAGGTAATAGATCCTCCAGTATGTAGGGGAAGACTCTCTTCCCCCCAATCCTCCACTTCTGTTAGTAGAATTGCATTCTGAAATGGACTTGTCTCTGGTGATGTCCAATACTATTGCAAATGACTCCATATTTATTCAGAAATATAAGGCAATCGTACACCAGTTTTGTGTATCGCACCAAAAAATCTCGATAACGTGTACGTGCTCGTCTCTCCCATACTTCATAAATGACCTCGTCAAATTCAGAATCCCAAAAAAAAATTCTTTCTGAAACAAAAGGAAAAGCATATAATAAGTACTTATAATGTAATTTGGATGTCAGGTTTCTTGAGCACGGTCTAGAAGAAATCAACCTAATATAAAAATATTTAATTTTATACTAGTTTTTAAATTTAAACCTATAACTTAATTATAAACATATGGCATTTCATGTATTTTCACTTATAAATTATTGACAATTGTGATGTAAGTTCTTCCATCAACTTCCTCAGCTCCAGGCTGGAAAAGTTCTTCCATCAGCTCCCTCAGCTCCAGGCTGGAAGCCGCCTTCTTCATTCGCATCGTTTACTCCTGATATCTTTGTCGGTATAGGGGTGATGGATGGTGTAGTAGCAGGCACGAAAGATGATGCATCATCTACAAGTGTAGTAGTTGGAGGTACAGAATCTGATTCGGTTGCAGCTGCAGAATGTAATGCTTCACTTGGACAGTAACTGGCTCCAAAACGTGGTCTGAACCTTAGTCGCATCATATCTTGTTTTCTCTTTGGTGGCATATTTTAACCTAAAATTCATATTTTATTGAATATTCCATAAATATAACAATTTTAATTCAATATTTCACATAATATATTAAAAAGAAAATAGTTTATTTGTTGAATATAATATGTTAAGGAGCCATGGATCTATGCATCACATACATGGAAAGGCAGCGGAAGTGTCAAAATCAAAATTCCAACTCCACACATCCCCAAAAAATTCAAAATCCATGTGCATGTATAAAACAGATTATAAGAATATGAAATTACAACATATATATCTTGCAAATACTCCACCTTTCTTAAATCTTCTTATTGTTTGGGTTATATCAAATACCAAACACCTTCCTTAGGCTCAAGAGAGCACACAAAGATGAAGAAAAATCAGTGTGTAAGGGTAGTTAGAGCACCAAACAAGATGAGTTCAAGTAGATCCTCTGGTGAGAGTTAGATCATTATTAAGTTTCATGCAATTGATCTCATGCAACAATTGCTTAAAATTACATGAATAAATCTCAAGATCACTCCTCTCAACTTCCAGAACTCTTTTGGAACCTCACCCTCTCTATTAAGTGTGTTTTTAGGTAAAATCCGTGTGCACATAAGTGAAGAACTCATTTATGTATCACCTGTCATTAAGTCGATCATAATCGTGGCCTATAAGCCACGGTCGTGGCTTGCTTAATTGATAGCATGCGTACTTTGTTTTTCATATGATTTTTATGTATGTGACCCTTAGGTTCGCAGTTATTTTGGTCACTTGAATTAACTCTTAATCTGAGAAAATCATGAAGGGTTTCATGATGCCAATTTACTAGAATGTAAGTGGATTCACACTCGATTCTTCGATAGTTAATTATCCAACTTACGAACCTTTCCAAAATTAATTACCATGCAATTCGTCTCTTCACCATCCTATACCTCACTTGGTTCGAAGTATGGGCTATATGTCAACTCTTACTAGACTGACTATATCAGATCTAGTCCAAGTGGTGTTAGTTCTTGTCCTGGGGAAAGACTCTCTTTATGACACATAATTGCTCTGGTCAGAGACTCCCGAGTAATGACCCCATAAGAGGTCGTGGGTATCATCTCCTTCTATCAGGAGTGATGAATCCTTTATTCAATCACCTTCGAATACTAATAGTTTTACCCAATCACTACCTTATGAGCAACCTCATCTTGAGGTAATAAGGAATGGTGTCAAAGCACAGGATCATTATCCAAGATATTCTTATGTACCTAAAGTCTAAGGATATTTTCCATTGCTATGATGAAATTAATCACTGACATTTGATAGATCATCTATATGACAATCTCGTAACAAGTCATCCGATGTGCTTACTACTCTTAGTAAGCATCCACATGTTAACTCTAAATATCTCATGCTTACAATTTATGAGATCCACTGCTTGATCAAATTAAGGAGTATAACATGTGCTAGTCTATCTAGATTAACAATGTCCTGTCTCATTAATCCTATGACTAGGGATAATTTAGATACTAACATAATTGAACATGATAGGAATCTCATTATCATGATCTCATCATGATTTCCTTCATGCTATGTTTTGTATCATAAACTTCATTAATTCGATTGAAGAACAAGATCAATGCATAAATAAATGAACATCAAATTAATGAAAATTACCTTTCACTTTATTAATCAAAATAAAGTTTGTACAAAAGTGCTAAAGGTGATTAGCTTTAAAGCACTACTCTAACAATCTCCCACTTGCACTAAAGCCAATCGCCTTTGTATCTAATACCATAAATGAGTACACTAGAATCAAATCTCATTTGAGAAAGTGGCTTAGTCAAAGGATCAACAATGTTCTAATCTATGGGCTCTCTCTCTATCTTCACATCACCTCTATCAATGATCTCCCTGATCAGGTGATATCTCCTAAGTACGTGCTTGGACTTCTGATGAGACCTCAATTCCTTGGCTTGTGCAATAGCCCATTGTTGTCATAATACAACAATATCAGATTTATAATGCTTGAAACCACTCTAAGTTCCATAACGAACTTCTTAATCCAAACAGCTTCTTTTGCCGCTTCTGCAGTTGCAATGTACTCTGACTCAGTTGTTGAATCTGTAGTCATCTTTTGTTCAGAACTTTTCCAATTGATTTCTCAACCATTCAGTGTGAAAACATAACCTAACTGGGATTTAGAGTCATCCTGGTCAAATTGAAAATTGGCATCTGTATGCGCGCTCACTATGAAATCTCTATCTCCATAAATCAAGAATACATCCTTCATCCTTCTCAAGTACTTTAGGATATTCTTAACAATGAGCTAGTGACACTCACCAGGATGCGATTAATATCTACTTGTAACACTTAGAGCATACGATATATCAGGTCATGTATATAACATAGCATACATGATTGATCCTATAGCTAAGCATACGGGATCAAACTCATGCTAGTCCTCTCTTCTTGCTTCTTGGGACACATTGGTTTCGAGAGTTTTATCCCATGAGTCATGGGAAGAAACCCTCTCTTGACTGCTCCATGTTAAACCTCTTTTGCACTTTATCTATATATGGAGACTGTGAAAGACCTAGCAACTTCCTTGATCTATCTCTATATATCTTTATTCCCAATATATAAGTTGCTTCTATAAGGTCTGTTATGGAGAAATTCCGGGACAACCAAATTTTGACAGATTGTAAACTTAAGACATCATTTCGTATTAGTAATATGTTATCCACATATAACAAAAAGAATATGATAGCGCTCCCATTAACCTTCTTGTACACACAAGGTTTATCTAGGTTTTATAAGACACCAAACTCTTTGGTTGTCACATCAAATCAGATGTTCCAACTCCTAGATGCTTGCTTCAATCCATAAATGGATTTCTGAAGCTTGCATACCTTTTTTCCATCTTTGGATATGAAGCCCTCAAGTTGTATCATATACACATCCTCCACTAGGTTTCTATTTAGGAAAGTTGTCTTCACATCCATTTTCCATATCTCATAATCATAATGAGTAGCAATGACTAGAGGTATTCTAATGGATTTAAGAATGGATACAAGGCTAAAAATCTCATCATAATCAACGCCTTGTCTTTGACGATAACCTTTAGCGACTAGTCTCACTTTATAGGTAGTCACATTACCATCCATGTCGATTTTCTTTTTAAAAATCCACTTGCAACCTACGGGTTTTAACCCTTCAGGTGGGTTAACCAAAGTCCAAACTTGGTTTTCAAACATGGAACCCATTTTGGACTGCATGGTTTGAAGCCATTTTTCAGATTCTGAACTCTTCAAAGCCTTTTCATAGGTTGTAGGCTCATTGTCCTCTATGAGCAATATATCATTATGTTCACTTATGAGAAAGCCATATCTCTCTGGAACATTAAGTATCCTAGTTAACCTATGAACATTTTGTGTCAGAAGGTTTAAGTGTTGTCTCATCTCTATAAATAACAATCTCGGGTTCAGGCAGTTGATCTGCGTCCATTTGAACATCATGAACTTCAACAAGTTCAAATTTTCTCCCACTATCTTCTCTTCGAAGAAACTCTTTCTCTAAAAAGATAGCATGCTTTGAGACAAACAACTTTTGCTATAAAGTATTTTAGAATAGATATCCAATTGTTTCATTAGAATATCCTACAAACAGACATTTATCAGATTTTGCTTCAAGCTTGTCTGATTGAATCTGCTTCATGTAAGCCAAACAACCTCAAACTTTCATATAAGAAAGATAGGTTTTTTTTAGTCCATATCTCATACGCAGTAACATCAATTGCTTTTTAAGGGACTTGTTTATCACATAAACAACAGTCTCGGGTGTATAACTCTAAAAGGATTTCAGTATATCAGTTAAGCACATCATCGACCTTACCATGTCCAAAAAGGTTTGGTTTCTTCTTTCAGCCACACCATTATATTGCGGTGTGCAAAGTGGAGTCCATTGGGATACATTCCAGTTATCCCTAAGATAACTTAGAAACTCCTCGTTCAAGTATTCACTACCTCGATCTGATCAAAGTGTCTTGATACTTTTACTAAGCTATTTCTCTACTTTATGTCTAAATTATTTGAACATTTCAAATGCTTTAGACTTGTATCTCATTAGATACATATAGCCATATTGTGAATAATCATCTATAAAGGTAATGAAGTACATAAACCACCTCTAGCATGAGTGGACATCGAACCACATACATCATAATGTATTAGGTCTAATAACTCATTCGCTTGTTCACCTGTCCTTTAAAAGGTAATTTAGTCATCTTGCCTAATAAGCAAGATTCACATATGTCATATGATTCATAATCAAATGACCCTAATATACCACTTCTGTATAGCTTAGAGATGTGTCTCTCTCTTACATGGCCAAGTCGACTATGCCATAAGTAAGATGATTTTAAGTTATCTCATTTTTTTCTTTTATTGTCATTGATATTTAAAATTATATTGCACATATCTAATATGTAAATACTATTGCACAATGTAGTAGTACCATACAACATTTCATTCAACTTAATTGAACAACCATTGCTTGAAAAAGTTAAATGAAATCTCATTTTATTAAGACATGAAATAGATACAATGTTCTTTGTCACAACCGGTACATAATAGCAATTATCCATATATAACTTTAGCCCACCAGGAAGATATAAAACATAGGTTCCTACGACTAATGCAGCAACTCTTGCTCCATTTCCCATATGTAGGTCCATCTCTCCCTTCTTGAGCAGTCTACTATCCCTAAGGCCCTGCTTATTAACACATATGTGTGAGCCACATCCGGTATCTAATTCCCAAATATTATGATAAGAAATAATATTAACCTCAATGACAAATAACATACCTGAAGTAGATGGTGGAGCATCTAATGCCTTCTTCTACTTCACTGACTCTAGATAGGCTTTACAGTTCCTCTTCCAATGCCCTTCCTTATTATAATGAAAGCATATTCCCTTTGGTGTTTTCTCCTTTACATTCTTCTTGGCTACACCTCCCACTGGCTTCTTGGACTTCTTCTTCTTCTTTTGGTTCCTTTTCTGAGAACCAGAAGCAGAGTCCACCAGCATCATAGCCTTACTATCCTTCTTGACAGTTTGCTCAACTATTTTGAGTAGATTAATCAGCTCAATTATCGAAGAGAATATTTGGTTCATCCGATAGTTAAGCACAAACTGTGAATAATTAATGGTCAAACCAGTCCGAATTAAGTCTATACTTAATTTATGATCTATTATGAAACCCAAACTGGCTAACCTCTTAATGTATCAATTCATCCTCAGCGCATACTTCACTAGAGATGATCCCTTAACTATCTTAGAGCAGAAGAGCAACCTTGAAGTCTCGAACCTTTTAGACCGAGCTTGCTCATCAAACAGTTCCCTTAAATGGTAGACTATAGTATGAGCATCCATAGCCTCATGCTGCTTTTGCAATTCTAGTGACATAGAGGCCAACATAATATAGCTAGCTCTAGCTCACTATCATCCAGTAGCTTCTTATAAGCTTTCTAATCCTTATCAGAGGAATCAGCAACAAGGGGATTAGGAAGTG
Source organism: Erythroxylum longipes (assembly GCA_027563885.1). Classification (NCBI taxonomy): domain Eukaryota; kingdom Viridiplantae; phylum Streptophyta; class Magnoliopsida; order Malpighiales; family Erythroxylaceae; genus Erythroxylum; species Erythroxylum longipes. Next base: position 8,593,878 of record JAOQMS010000178.1, read on the forward strand.
GCTCATCTAGGACATATCCTAGTTTCTCATATTTGAGAACAATTCTCAAATTCCATAGCCAATCTAAGAAGTTTGGTCCCGTAAGTTTGTTATAGTCAAGTAGAGAGCGTAAATTCACACTAGACGAAGACATCGTAGCGATTCAATAACCTAGAAAAATGAGAGAAAGCATTATAATGCACATAAATTCATATCGATAAGGACTTTAATCACATGCATTATGGGGCCCACTATTTTATCCAAATCCAATATTACTAAGAATGACCTTGGGTTTGCCCAACAAGCCACCTTAGGTCAATCGGTAGGTATCATTCATACCAATTGCATTCAGCTATGTAAATATCGACTTGTGCCATCAACTATTGATTTAGCACACTCGTTGGGTTATCAATTCTTGATGCGTATACATCCTATCTATACTACCTAACTTCGCCTCTATCCCCGTTGATGTTGGATTTGCCCAACAAATCAACACTTCCAGTTAGGACCAACCCACTAATCTGAAAATCTAATTTCCATGGTTTGAACATATTCGTGTAGAGTGGGCTTGGGTTTGCCCAACAACCCAACACTAAAAGAATTTTGGTTCTTGCCATATCAATTGAAAACGTAAGTCCTAATATTTTGGTTGAGGGATTTATTCTTAGGTCTCATCAATATTTAGATGATATTGTATGTATATATATATCACATATATATATTTAGGTTATGGACGACTCAATTAAATTGGGCCTATGTCCATAACTGCCCTTAAAATGCATCTAATGCATGTAACACATAAACGAGGTTTAATTTAAGTTGTGACTTGATTATGCATCTAAAGTTTATGATTCGATTGAACTCTTGAACTAAATCAAGTACTAGTGTTAGTCTTGGCTAATTGGAATTATGAATGTGATTTGATTAGAAACCCTAAAATTCAATTATTTTGATGTCCAAATTAACACTTCTAGTACACATACCTTTTTCTAGTCACACTAGAAATGATATGCTCTACTTAGATTAATTCTAAATTAATCCCTAGGGTTTCCTAAATTCCTGAACATCAATTAGTCATCTAAAACATCCCTAAGTCATCTCAAATTTATCAAGACAATTTCGGCACAAGCCAAAAAATTATCTTGACGGCCAAAATTATCAAGATAAATGAGTTAACCTACTAGACACTAAAGAGACCGATTCGATGTCTGGAAATTTTCCAGAACCCTAATTTGAAACACATGCTACTAGCATAAAAATAATACACTTCTTATCTCATAAAATTTTTTTAAGGTCTTATGACCAAAACACATACACATAAGTTATCAAACAAGTTAGCCCCATCAGCTTTTCAAAAGCTAGCCAGTGTTGACTTTGACTTGATCTATTAATTAAATCAAGTTCAATTAATTTTGGGAAAATTCCAGAGTCTTATACACATTCTACATGTGCCTAAGAAAAATTCTAGAAACTGATTCCTAGGAATTCTTTATGAACTAAGTGGAATTGCTAGCACATCATATGTATACTAACACTTGTCATACACCACCAGCATGCATTTAAAATAGAGAATAAATAATCAATCACTTCAAAAATAGGTGTCATGCATCTCATACACGTGGCAAAATCATATTTGCATGTTCATAAAGGAAATTCATAAAAACAATTTTTATAAAATTATTCTGGAATTTACAAGCATAGATGTTCATCATTTTTTGAGAATTTCCCAGAACTTCATACATGCATCAAGATGAAACTAAAATCCTAATAAAATATAAAATGGCATTCAGTTACTTTTTCCTTTGACATAAACATAATATAATACCCTATAAACATTTCTATGAAAGAAAATTAGAAAAACATTTCTAGAATTATTACGAAAATTTCAAAATCAACACATACATTATGTTTTCTAGAAATTCCCAAAAACAACATATGAATAGACTGGAGATTAATTCACAATAAAATAGCAAATGACATTTAATTGAAGTTTCTTTTCACAAAAACACAATATAACATCTTATAAACATTTTTATGAAAGAAAATCATAAAAACCATTTTTATAAAATTTATACGAAATTTTTGAAATCAATATTCATGCTAGTCACAACTCAACAAACGGTTTGCACATGTTCAATAGATCATCTTATATATGCATAAGTTGCTCTGATACCATTGTTAGGGAGCCATAGATCCATGAATCACATACATGGAAAGGTAGTGGAAGTGTAGGAATAAAAATTCCAACCCCAAGATATGCCCAGAAAATCCAGAATCCATGTGCCTGTATAAAACAGATTATAAGAACCTGAAATTACAGCATATGTACCTTGCAAATACTCGTCCTTTAATGAATCTTCTCCTTATTTGGGTTGTAACAAACACCAAACACCTTCATTGGCCTCAAGAGAGCATGCAAAGATGAAGAAAAATTAGTATGTAAGGGTGGTTAGAATATCAAACAAGATGAGTTCAAGTAGATGCTCTAGTGAGAGTTAGATCAAGACCAAGTTTCATGCAATTGATCTCATGCAACAATTGCTTAAGATTGCATGAATAAATCTCAAGATCACTCCTATCATCTTCCAGAACTCTTCTTTACCCTTAGCCTGTCTATTGAGTGTGTTTTAAGGTAAAATTTGTGCATACATAAGTGAAGAACTCACTTATGTACCACCTGTCATTAATTCGGTCACGATCATGCCTTGCTTAATTGGCATCCATGCACACTTCATTTTTCATCCGATCTTTTATGCGTGTGACCCTTAAGTTATCCGTTATTTTGTTCACTTGAATTAAATTTTAATCAAAGCAAATCATGAAGTGTTTAATGATGTCAATTTACCGGAATGCAAGTGGATTAAACTCGAACTCTTCAATAGTTAATTATCTGACTTACTAACCTTTCCATAGTCAATTACCGTGTAATTCGTCACTTCACCATCCTATACCCTACTTGGTTTGGAGTATGGGCTATATGTTAACTCCTACTAGACTAAATATATCAGATCTAGTCCAAGTGATGTTAGTTCTTATCCTGGGGATCTCATTACTTTATGTGTCATTGAAGACTGTCTTCATGACATATAATTGCTCTGGCTAGAGACTCCTGAGTAATGACCTCGAAAAAAGGTCATAGGTATCATCTTCTTCTATTAGGAGCGATGAATTCTTTATTAGCTACTCAATTACCTTCGAATACCAATAGCTGTACCCAATCACCACCCTATGAGCGACCTTATCTTGAGGCAACAAGAAATGGTGTCAAAGCACAGGATCAGTATTCAAGATATCCTTGAATACCTCAAGTCCAAGGATATTTACCCCATCTCTATGATGAGATTAATCACTGACATTTGATAGATCATTCATATGATAATTTCATAACTGATCATTCGATGTACTTACTACTCTTAGTAAGCATCTATATGTTAACTCTAAACATCTCATGCTTACAATTTTTAAGATCTACCGCTTGATCAAATCAAGGATTATAACATATGCTAGTCTATCTGAATTAGCAATGTCCTGCCTCATTAATCCTATTACTAGGGATAATTTAGATACTAACATAATTGCATATGATAGGAATCTCATTATCATAATCTCATCATGATTTCCTTCATGTTATGTTTTGTATCATGAATAAATAAATGAACATCAAATTAATGAAAATTACTTTTCACTTTATTAATCAAAATAAAGTTTGTACAAAAATGCTAAAGGTGATTGCCTTTAGAGCACTACTCTAACATAATATTCTATTATAAACACAAATTAATCGCTATCAACACTTAATTGTAAATCAAAATCATCATCCTTCTTTCTGAAGAATTAGAATCAAACTCAGGCTCCTCTTTAGATCTCTCACCCTCATCATCCTCTCTAGATGAAATTTCAACATATTCATTATTTGGATCGTTCGAAGGTTCATTCTCATCATATGTAACAAATGCATTGATTTCATAAACATCTTCCTGAAATGCTTCACTTTCCATTCTTAGTTCTTCTTTTCCAAGTGATTCGAAAGCACCTCTAGGTTTAACTTTGTAAACGGCCAACCAATCTGACTGATCTCATCGTAAGCTGGGAAAAGGGACATAATAAACCTAGATCGCTTGCATTACCAACACGAAAGGTTCAAATTGTCTAAATCTTCTTCGCTTGTTGATTTCAACTAGATTGTTTCACTTATGCACTTTTATACCAACGTTTGGAGTTGGATCAAACTAGTCACACTTAAATATCAAACTTCTCTTCATTGGTAATGCAAGGTACTCAATTTTAAGTATCTCAATACTTTTACCATAGTAATCCATCAATTCTCCCTATATGTAAACTCCACTATTTACTGTTGCCATACATTGGCCATAATATTCTGTATAATATTTATATGCATTAACAAAATACACCAGATACGATTTAACAGTTCGTAAATGTCCCTTCACAAGATCACATATAAATTTTTTCTCTATTGGAATTTCTAAGGCCTACACAAAAGAAATTATCTTATTAAACAATATAATGTCATTTGAACACTTTAATCTTATAATTCAATTATTTCAATAATTGTAATTGAAAACTTACATATTTCTCGAACCATCGAGGAAAGTGCCTTCTAACTTCTTTATTGATATCATCCTGTGTTTTGTCGGGCATTAGCTCGCATAACCATTCCTCGTATAATCTAAAAACATTATTATGTATTTCAGTTGTGAATAACACTAAATTTCAAAACCCAAATAATCAATTTCAACTTACTGCACGAAAGGTTGAATCTCTTGACAGTTCAATAAAATGTAATCATGGGCAGCCTCAGTTTCTTCCTCTGTTAACATTCTTCTTGTTCAACGTCCATATGTTCGTCCAGGACTTGTGAAAATGGATAAGTTACCATCAGCATCACTTGTTCCTTCCCTATCGTCATTACGAGGAACTTTTCTTTCTCTTGTGTGAACATGAGGCTCAAAATAATGTGAACAAAATATACTAGCTTTCTCCACTAAATAAGCATTATATATCAAACTTTCAACTCTAGCCTTGTTTCTAACATTTTTCTTCAAGTGATGCAAATACCTAAATTAGCAAATAAGGCTATTACAATTTAGTTATTAAAACATGTTATTACTTCAATTACAATTATTTTTATTGAATTACCTCTCAAACGGATACATCTATCGATATTGAACTAGAACGGCAAGTTTAGCCTCGTGTGATAAATACACAGGTAGATGCTCCATACAGTCAAAGAAGCTTGGAGGGAAAATCCCTTCTAATTTTCACAAAATTACTGGAATATTCCTTTCTAGTTTTTTATTTCAGCCAACTTGATTTCAGATGATGTTAAGCTTTTGAAAAACAAACTTAATTCTGTTATAACTTCCCAAACCTTATTCGGTAGTAACTCCCGCAATGTAATTGGAATTAGCTTTTGCATAAACACATGATACTCATGACTTTTCATCCCAAATAATTTGTACTTCCTCATGTCTACTCACCTTTCCAAGTTTGAAACACAACAATCGGGAAACTTTAAACTTTTCAACCATTCATACAAAATTTCCTTTTGTTTTTGTCCAAAGTGTAACATGCTTTTAGATATTTACCGGTGCGAAAATCTTTATGTAACTCATTCCTTCTACAATCAAATCAGCTCGTCATTTTGCATTGTCTTTTGTCCTCCCTTGAATGTTCATTATGGTATTGAACAAATTGTCAAAAATATTTATGCATCACATCTAGATTATAACGTATCAAATTAGTTTTCCAATGTGACAAATCATAAAAGATGCTTCATTTTCTCCAACCAAAGTTTTTACTAATGCTTGTATTAACTTCATCATCGTCAAATCATGTAACTTTCAATAACCTAATTCATCAATCTCTGACAATATCTCTTCACCAACTTTGTGAGGGGGAGAAGGTGCTTGTACCATCCTATTCTTAATGAAATTTTTGTTTATTGCGTCTAAATGGATGATCTAGAGGAAGAAATTTTCTGTGGTTGTCAAACCAACATGTTTTACCCCCGTTTGGAAGATAAAATGCATCAGAATCATTATCACGATAAGGACAAGCCAATTTCCCTGCTGTGTTCCGTCCAGACAACATAGCATATGCTGAAAAATCACTAATGGTCCACATCAAAGCTTCTCTCAACACAAAATTTTGTTTCAGAGATACATCATATGTCTCAAGACCATATTCCCAAAGATGCTGCAATTCAGATATCAATGGTTATAAGAATACATCAATTTTATGCTTTGGATTTGTAGGCCCTGGCACAATCACTGTCAAGAACATATATGTCTTACTCAGACACATCCATGGAGGCAAATTTTAAGGAGTAATTATGATTGGCCATGATGAATATTGTTAGCTGGATTGACCAAAAGGTTGGAATCCATCCGTCGACAATCCCAACCTAACATTTCGACTTTCAGCTGCAAACTCATAATGGGAGTTATTGAAATGTTTCCATGCTAGTGCATCTGATGGATGACTCATTATTCCATCCTCCTGTTTGTGTTCGTTATGCCATCTCATATGAGATGCAGTAACATCAGAAGCATATAGTCTTTGAATTCTCGTAGTTAGCAGGAAATAATACATCTGCTTCCAAGGTACTAATTTGTGTTTCGTAGAACGCTTTTTAGGCTTGAACCTAGATTGACAATAAAATTTGTACTCTTGTAATTCCATATCATCTCTCCAATACAACATAGAACACAATTTGTAGCAATCAATCTTTTCAATAAGTAAACCAAGACACGTAATAAGTTTCTTCATGTTGTAAAAACCAGTAACCATTGTGTGATCAGGAGGCAATGATTCATTATAACATCCAAGAATTTTATTAAAACTATGATCAGAAACATGCCTTTCAGACTTTATATTCAATATTCGAGTAATTGAAGAAAATTGAGTCATTGTCTCACAATTTGGCCATAATTCTTGGTCAGCTGAGTGTAGTAAGTCAAAAAATTGTTTTGCATATACTACAAGAAAATAGTGAATTACATACGGCAATTACCGACAGAAAAAGCCAATATACCGTCGGTAAATATATTTACCGA
>JAOQMS010000178.1:8601032-8652027 GCA_027563885.1 Erythroxylum longipes
TGCTCCAACATACCATTATCGTAGGTTATGTGCCTAAAAGCTTAGGTACGTACCCTATGGTAGTGGGATGTTACAGTATATGTGTCTGGCTTCTTATGGTATTTATAGAATATTTTGAGAGAACTCTATAATAGTTATAGAGAGGGTTAGGCAAAAATTGCTAGCTCTCTTAGAACCTAAGCCTTTTTATAACAAGATATATATTTTTTAGTAATTTAATTGAAATAAATTTTGATTTTGATTTTGATTTTAATTAATTATAATTAAATACTAATTGGTTCTAAATAAGATTCAGTATCTCATATTAATTCTTATTTATTGAATAACCCATATTTAATAATAAGGTTTCTCAAACTTTGTAATCAAGTCTAACTTGATTAAAACACTTTTTCTCTTTTTAACTCGCTTTTTGTATGTGTCCTATTAATTTCCTAAATATATTGGCAATGGGTATAAATTAGAATCCTAAATATAAATATATTAGTAATTGATATAAATTATAGTTTAGGATTAGATAAATTAAACTCTTTTAATTTATCTTTAATTCTCTAATTAAATAGTTTATATCTATAAATCAAGATTGACATTTAGCTTTGCATTATGATCACTCAAAAATTTAGGAATGAGAAAGTAGTTTTGACTAACCTTTCTATGTATGTTTTTTGTTATCTAATTCAATCTTTTTTTTGTATAATGTTCTAATTAGACATAAAATAGAATTAATGTCTTCTATATTTGAGTCCAATCATATTAGTTCTCTACCATTAGTAATTGATTCTATTAATGACATTTGAAAACTATTTTCAAAGTGTCATTTAACATTGACCAAGGATTTCTCGAAGCAATACTAATTGAGACCAATGAAACATTTCCCTATATTAATCATTTAATTGTGTCCTTTGCATTTATTGTGTAATATTTACCTTCTAGGGTGTGTAGCTTAGATTGGTTCCTATGTAGCGTAATTAATAAGGTTTAACAGGCATGGTCAGAGTTATTCCTGTACGGGTCTTTCGTGGTCGGTACGAGTCTCTTCTAGTATGTATTTCACTTAAAGTTTATTGTTATTCTTAGACAAGTTCTACATGTAGGTTATTTTGTGTTATATTTATTACTCTTGCTCGGTGTTTCTATTTAGTATTTATTTGTATTGTGTTGCAATTTTGTATTTAGATGTTTTTCATACCTTTTATTGATTGATTTATTTATTTTACTTTATTTCTTAGATATGTATGCACATCCATTTATATTGTAAGATCTTCACGATATATTGTATATGGATTTATTGAAAATAGCCTCTCTACTACATATGAGTAAAGCTGCGTATTATCGAACCTCCTTAGACCTGCCTTAATGGAACTCCAACTGGGTGTTGATGATAGTGGTGACTTTATTAATTAAAAAATCCTTTTATTATTTATTTAAGGATTGATTGCTTACTTAATTAGAAAATCATTCCTTAAAATTAGAAAATAATTTCCAAAATATTAAAGAAATCTCAATTTACTCAATTAATAAATGAAAACACCTTTCCAAAATTTATTAAAAAATGCATTTGAAGAAACTTATTATTGAAATAAATAAAGAAAATAATTTTCAAATAAATAAAATAATAATTTAAATTTGTTTATTTCAAATTGAAATAAATGAACTTGATTAAGAAAAAACTTTCTTAATTGCTTAAGAAAATATTTTTTAATTTAAAAAGGAGTATAATTAATTAATTTGAATATGACTGAAATATAATTAATTTTAATCTAGAAACAACTTTTCTAAAATTTAAGTTTGGAAATAAATCTAATTATTAATCTTATTAAAAACAAGAAAAATGATTGATTTAATTTTGAATTTAAAACTATTTTAAACTAGAAATACATGACTCCACACCTAACATAAGTTATCATTTTGTCCAAACTCTAAGATAGGGCAATCTTATTGCATGTAACTCTTAATCAAGTTTTAGGTTTAGTTTATTCTTGGGACCTTTTCAGATTTCAAAACTAGGTTTGCGATATTTGCAATTAGATCAAATCTGATTCGTTAATTTAAGAATTTATGGATATTAATCTAGAACTTTTAAATTCTAAGATCAATTAGGTCTAATTTTAAGTTTTTTTTTGATCTTATTAAATTCTAGAATTCTCTACAATAATTTTCTATAGTTTGAACTCTTCAAATTAAAAAATAATTATATCTAAATATGACTTTTAGGGTTTGTGATTAAACTATCTTTATATAAAGTTTTCATATTTTGGTAATTAAATTTTGTTTACAAACCTTTTGCAATTCAACTTTAAAATTATAATTAATCAAACAATTTTAATCAAGTTACACAATTAAAAATAGTTTTGATACTACTACTGAAAAAGTGGGCAAGATCCAATCGAGCGCTTAATAGAATAAATATGAAACTTTTTCTAATAATTACTTTTTCTAATAAAGCATGACTCATAATTTGTATTTTATTGTAAAGTTTGATTATTATTTTGTTTCTCGACTATCATAGCCACATATATATTTGGGCTAATAGCGTATACAAAATTTGTTGAAAGAATTTTATAACTTTTATAGTGGGGTAAACAATAATGACTAACTTCTTTTAGAACCTAAGTTTATTTATAATAAAAATTGGAGCTTTTAATAATTTAATTGAAATAAAGATATAATTTTAATTACATTTTAATTAAGATTATAATTAATTCTAGTTAAATATCAATTAGATCTAAATATTCAATATTTAATATTTTATATTGATTCTTATTTATTAAATATCTTACATATAATTATAAAATTTCTTAAAATTTATATCAAGTTCAACTGGATTAAATATACTTTTTCTCTTCAATTCGTTTTTTATACATGATTTTTAAATATATTAACAATAAATATAAACTATAATTTTAAATTATATTTAGTATTGAATAAATTGAACTTTTTTAATTTATATATAATTTTCTAATTAAATAATTTATATTACTCAAAACCAACAAAATATATTTTTCTTAATCACTTTATAATGATTAATACTATATTAATCATTCAACTACCTTTATATATTTTATACTATATTTAATAATTACTGATTAAATTATGCTTAAAATAAATAAATCATAAATAATACGAAAATATAATAATTCCTGTATAAAATATTTTAAAAATCTTAAATCAAAAAATTACTTATACATCTTCATAATATAAGTTTTCATATATACAAAAATAATATCCTAAATAAGTTTCTCTTATAGACTCAACTTAATGATGTCATTTAACAAATATCTACATGTTTATTTAAATTTCTCAACATTTAAATTAATATGATCAAATACATTTTTCCAATAATTAAAAAAAACTTAATTAATTCAACCAATTCAATTGTAAAACCTTAACTCATCAAACATTATCGATTTATTAATTAATGAATCAATTTCATAAACTATTAAATTTTTATAAACTAAAATAAATCAATAAAATTTTAATATTCTCTTATTTAATTAAATTTCAAATTATAATATATTTTTATTATATTTTAAATTCTTTAATTTTATTCCTTTTAAACTTTAACCTTAACTATTTTCTTTCTAAAGAAAAAAAACATTACTTCTACTAATTTTTTTTATATTTTATTAAACATTATTCCTAATAAGACATAAACTACCAAAAGCCCCCCTCCATCATCTACAATCTACAAGGGACTCGTCTTAAACTGCCAACCCTCAGTACTCACTATAGAACACAGGCCTAAAACCCAGTGCAAATCACCGGCAATATCATCAGTATGCGTGATGTACCCATAAGGATTAAACCGTTAACAAAGATTCAACTTCCCCCCATTTTTATTTAATTCAAATATTTGATTAAATAATTCTCATACACAAAAAGATGAATGAGATGAATAAAAAAATGCAACTGTTATCTAACAGAGAGCCAAATTCTATATTGACCTTCCGATAGGAGAGAAACCCTTTAACAACAAAACACACAAGTCATTGAGGTGAACATACAAGGTAAACCAAGAAGCCGTACCACTCTCATCAAGAATGCATTATTGATCAAAATAGATGTGGAATATAATATAGCATAGATTGGACAAACATTGTACGAATCAACGAAACCACAACATAAGAGGCTCGTAAGCTTATCAAACACCAAGAGATGCAGCGAATGAGGAAAGGAACATTTCCATTAAGTCCAAATTGAAAATCCTCAAAAATAATCAGTTACATTCATCGTCAACGGAAACCAACCTTAGGCCCCTACATAACCCTCTCTCCAAGACCCTTCAAAACAATTTCTTTCCCTTCTTGGACGACAACAACGCCACATTATTGATTATTCATGGAGAGTGCCCAAAATATCCTCATCCCTGTATAAATAATAACTGCAAACAACACAAATAATCCATACAATAAATATTAAAGAAAAAGGGAAAAACAAAGTGAGCGGAAAATTAAAAGAAGACTTACTCTTTGTTGTCAAGCTTGACTTGGGTACCGCCATATTCAGGCAAGAGAACGGTGTCACCTTCTTTGACAGACGTAGGAATGGTCTTGCCTTCGTTGCTCCTCAATCCGGGACCCACAGATATGACCTTCCCGGAGTTGAGCTAAATAAATGAAAGGCCAATTAGGAAGTACGGTTTGATCACATCAAAACCAAAAAAGAAAAACGCAAATGCAAAATGAGTACTTGGTTGGTAGTACCTTGGTGGAAGTCTCAGGGAGGAGAATTCCGGCGGTGGTTTTCGAGGGCGGGACGATCTTCTCCACTAGAACGCGGTTTAGGGTTGGAATCAATCGCTTAGCCATCTTGACGATCTCTAAAATTCGATGAAGCCGAGATCTATCTGCTTTGCTTTTAAAAACAAACAGAGAAGGGGAAAAGAAAGTCTAGAGTAATCTTGTATAGAAGGTTCTAGGCTCTAGGGTTCAAGCAAGGGTTTTAGTGAATTTGGGCCCAATGAAGCAGCCCGACGAACTTTCTTCAACTGTTAGCCCTTGCTAACGATAGAAGTACACAGTTCTACTTCGTTAGGTTTTCTACCTTAATTTATACGAGACACCGTGTACATGTACCACCTTTTCTTTTTAAATTATATTGTTACAAAAAAACATGAGAATTGTACACTACATGACTTGGCGTAAAAAGTAAAAGGTACACAACATTCAAAATGTTTGAATCTTATACATACATTTATTTTAATTATGCACTTTATTTATTTCAATTGAATTTGAAGCTTATTTAAAATTGATAAATTTAATTTTTATATCAAATTTCATTCATATTTAACCAATATCTTGTACTTTAGAATTTAAACACAGGTGAAATTAAATATAAGTTCAGTTAAGTGAAATTATTCTCTAATAAATATTCATATATCTGTTTAAGTATCTCCATATTTTAGTTTATGAGATCAACTACTTCATTTATAAGAAAAATATATAACATGTGCTAGTCTTTTTATGCTCTGTTAATGTTTATAATTAATATGACAATGATTAGAAACAATTTAAGGTTAATAGACGAATGTAATATAAATCTTATAATTATGATCTCATCGTAATTTTATTTACAATGTATATTTATTATATGGACTTGGGAATGATAATGGGTCGGACCAGGGGCTAGTCAGGCCCAATCCTACCCATGGGCTAGGCGGCGGGCCGGGCCAGCCTAACCTGATCTCATATATTTTTTAAAAAATTGACAAAACAACATGGTTTTTGATAAAACAACATAGTTTTTTATAAAACTATGCCGTTTTATATCCTTCCGACAGGTCACAAACTGGGCTAGATCGGGACATCTTCGATTTGAACCTGGCCTATGGCCCAGTCAAACTAAATAGCCTAGAGTGGCTTGGTCAAGCCAAAGTCGGGTTGGGTTGGGCTGGGCTGAGCAGGCCATACCATATTTATCATCCCTATATGAACTTTATTATATAAATAAGAATATGTATAATATAAATAGTACCTTGAAATTATTTTATTACTAATCTCCCGTCAACAAATTGGTTGTGGAGCATTAACAAACGTAATGAGCTCCAGCATCATCGAAAGTCCTTGGCCTCCAAATGGGTTCATTAAAAGATATGGCCTAATAAGAATCAGTTCGTGCCATAATCATATTATCAATGCTGCTCTTTTTGAACATCAACTGTTGCTTTAATCGTATGATAACTTCCTCTTTAGGCACCACCTTCCTACATTTATATGACCGTAAGCTTTTTTTTTTGAAAAGTTAAAAAATGTAATTATATAAAGAATTGCACAAAGGAGTTCGTGACAGATAAGCCAATGACAAAGTTTCTTTAATCACAACGACACCGTATGGGCCAATCAAGCCTACCTTATCTAAGCAACACGACACAAAACACATTTAGGGCAAAATCGTTTGCCTCTTTTCTAAAGACGCCACCAGAGGACACCAAATTAGGGAGGAGAGGGAGAGTTCGTTTCCGTCTCTACTTCATGCCACAGCTAACTTGCTCAATCTTTGGGGAACCCTTCGTCCTTCTGTGTGCAGATTGTTCGCATTTAGGGTTGCAGAAGAGTCAAGTCTCGACGGTGGGATTATGATCAGAGCATCGCGACTACGAAGAGGTAAGCTTCATCTTCTTGAGTGACAGTGTAGTCTACATTCTTGTACTAGATATACTGATCCATCTTCTGGAATATTTGCTTTCTCCGATGGTGGTGGTGAGGCTCCCAAATACGCCTTTCTGCTAAGATTGGGACTCCTCCAGATCCGTGGAGCCAGGTACTTCTTCTGTCTTTCTTTTGAATAAGAGTTTTCTTCTATTATATGATTTTCCATGATAGAGCTAGATTTGGGCTTAGATCTTCTGAATGAGTAGAAAAGAGATTTTCTCTCTGATTTCTCTAATTAGAGAGGTAAATACCTCCTGCCTTGTACGGAGGCTATTCTGAAATCTTCTATACTTCCTTTCTCTCCATATCTCCTTGACTGTGGAGGCGAGAGAGATGACATAAATGCACTCAGTAGATTTAGGGGCGTGTGACAGCCTCAAAAGCCAGTCAATGGCTTCTGTAAGAGTGGAACTTACATTAGGAGTAAGATTGAGTGATTTAATCCTTTCCCATATATTTTGTGAGAAGGGACATCTGAAGAATAGGTGGTCCCTTGATTCTCTCTCTGTCTCACATAGGGCACAAGTAGTATTGGTAGTCAAGAAAGTGTAGTCCATCCAAAGTGCTCAAACGATTAAGTACTGCTAGCCATAATGTGATAGAGTAACTTGGCATTAAAGTTTTATACCAGACAACAGGAAACCATGGTTGTGTAGGATTGTTTCGAGACTGCCATTTCCTAAATTTAGGAATGCTGAATGTGTTGGCTGGTAAGTTGAGGCAATAATAAGCATCCTCTCTTTGGATGTTAGGAAGATAATTAAGGGACAGGTGCTGTAGTTCATTGGGGAAGTTCCAATGATCACTTGCTAGGATGATTTTGACCTTCTCTTAGATAAGAATATCACGCCATATTTGAATAGCCTGCTGGTGTCTAATAAGGGGACCATGTCTTGTCCAATTGCCAAACCAGAAGGAAATCTTCTCTCCATTCCCCACCCTGGAGCAGATCAGCGGTTCAATCATAGGTCTTAGTTTCAGTAGCTGAGTTAAAGACCATGAAAATGAAGATTTGATAGGAATGAACCAAATACTAGAACCCTTTAAAATGTAGCTATGTAACCATGTAATCCAAAGGGACTTCTTTTCTAGTAGAATATTCCAGAGGTTCTTTACCAATGCTGCTCTGTTATAGGAGGCAATAGAGATCAGTCCAAGGCCTCCTTCCTCTTTCCTTTTACAGGCTTCTTTCTATTTAACCTTAGCATGATGATTTCCTGAATTGAGGTTACCCCATAGGAATCTTCGAAAGAGTTTTTCAATGGTTTTAATCACTCCTTTAGCAAGAGAGATATTAGGGGACCAGTAGATGTATAGAGAGTTCAAGACTGCCTTGATCAATTGTAACCTCCCACCAAAGGAGAGCACCTTATTTAACCACATGCCCAACCTTGTCTGAATTTTCTTAATCAGGGGCTGGCATTTTGAATACTGTATTCTTCTGGTGGTAATAGAAAGTCCCAAATAGGTCAAAGGAGCTGTTTTCTGCTCATACCTGTTAGTTGGGAGATTGTGTGCCCCATAATATTGGCTCCTTCAGCTAGGACAAACTGTCTCTTGCTTAGATTAATATCTAGACCTGATAATTCCTTAAAATCAGCCAAGGTTTTCATGAGTAGCTCTATAGACTTGCCATGAGCTTTTGAGAAAAGCAGTAGATCATCCGTAAAGCATAGATTTACCAGCCTGACCTTCCTGCACTTAGTATGATATTTGAAGGACTTACAGTTTCCAACTCTCTGCTGAATCAACAAAGTGAGTACCTCCATGCAGATAATAAATAGGTATGGGGAGATAGGGTCACCTTGTTGTAAGCCTCTAGCACTCATGAAAACTTCAGTAGGGGAGCCATTTACTAAGATGGCATAGGAAGGAGTAGTTATGCATGCCTCAATCCACTTAACAAAACCCTCTGGAAACCCCATTAGTTTAAGAGTCTGAAGAATGAACTCCCATTCTATAGTGTCAAAAGCTTTTTTGAAGTCCACTTTGACGGTGCAGTTCGGCGCAATGTGCTTCCTTTGATACCCTTTCATCAACTCCTGAACAATAGAATAATTATCATCGATTCTCCTATCATATAAGAAAGCACTTTGGTTGTCAGATATTAATAAGTCCAGAACCATCTTCAGCCTATTTGCAATGGTTTTAGAAATAATCTTGTATAGGATGTTAGTACATGCAATAGGTCCATAATCATCTAGAGAAGAGGAGCAAGTGGCTTTTGGAATCAGACAGATGTGTGTTTTGTTAATCTCCTTCAGTAGGGATCCTCTAAAGAAGAATTCCAGCACTGCTTGCTTTACCATAGGTCCAGTTACTTGCCATGTTTTCTGATAGAAGAAGGCATTAAAACCATCAGGACCAGGAGACTTATTCGGATTCATCTGAAACACGACCTCTTCTATTTCTTTTTCTGTTACTGGATCAATGAGAGCTCCTGCCTTTTCTTATGAGATCTTGTGAGGGATAAAAGATTCAAGGATGGGTAAGTTTGGGTAGATCCGAGAGGAACCATAGAAATTTCTGAAGTGTCTCTCTGTTTCCTTCAACAGATCAGCTTGGTTTAAGATTTCCACACCATCTTGTTGTTTTAGGGAGCTTATTCTATTTATATTCCTCCTGGCTAGGATAGTGTTGAAGAAGAATTTAGAACACCTTTACCCATCTTTCAACCAATTGACTTTTGCTCTTTGCTCCAATAGGCTGTCATGGTCCTTTACCTTTGATAGATAAGTCCTCATTAGCTCCTGTTCAGTATTTAGAAGTGCTAAATTTGAGGGGTCCTGATCTATCTATTTCTGCACGTTTTCCAAGTTTCCTCTAGCTAAAGTAACTGCATTCTGAGTAGAGATCGACTTTTCATCAAGGCTTTTAACTCCACTTTGATAGATTTAAGCTTTTGCACACATATATATTGAAAGGTGCCTCCCACTTCACTATCCAGTCCTTTATGAAGAGCATCAGTAAATCCCTCATCATCAATTAGGAAATTGTTAAATCTGAATGGTCCCCTTCTGATTTGATTATGAGAAGGATTTTCAATCCGCATAAGAGAGTGATCAGAGAATAAGGGATCGAGGAAAGATGTAACACAATTTGGGAACTATGTCAACCAATCTCTGTTCACCATTGCTCTATCCAACTTTTTCCTTAGAGCCCACCTTCCAATCTGCTTGTTACTCCATGTGAAAAAGTGGCCCTAATGGTTAAGGTCAAATATTCCCAGCTTTTCCACACAGTCATTGAAATCAGAACAGTGATTTCTTTGTCTGAAGTGGCCTTCAGCTTCTGTGTTGTAAAGAGTATCGTTGAAATCTCCACTTATAAGCCATGCACCATTAACCCCATTTTGAAATTGCACTAAACTGTCCCAAAGAAGTTTCCTCTGAAATGCATGAGTTGAGGCATAAATGAAGGAGATACTGACGTAATTGCTAACCTGAAATAGTTTGCACTTTAGGTGTATAGCTTGCATATCCACAGATAGGACTTGTACATCCACTAAACTATGATCATATCTGACAATAATTCTCCTATAACTGTGTGCTTGGTGGTTAGAGACAAACTTCCATTTAAAGCCCAATTTATTCAAGACTTTCAGTTTTCCATATCAAAGCTTAGTTTCCAAAATGGCAAAAATCTATGGTTGTGTGCTATAGACAAAATCCCTTAAAGCCGCCAGCTTTTTAGGCCAGTTAATCCTCCTCACATTCCATACTACTATCTTCATAATTATTCTAGGTTAGGATTGGAGCCCTTTCTTCTGCTCCAAGTGATTTTCCTTTTGGCCACTGCCAAGAACTCTCCTATGGTAGGGTCATCCTCCTTATTTTTCGAACTGGTATCAGGATTTACCAAAGATTCACGTTGTTCTGTGGACAGACTCATAATGGAAGGTAGGTCATCCTTCCCAAATCCCCCCTCAGTATCTGCCTCCATGTTCATAATGGCTCCTTCAGTTTGAACAATACCATTGTCTTCAGCACTAGCCACTTCTATTTCAGTTCTTCCATTCTCTATAATCCCTTTAATGACTGCCTTTTCTGTAAGTTTCTCCACATCATCTGGTTCTGTTTTATCCTCTCCATCTTCAGGTTTTTGATCTGAAGTGATGACCTTGGTCTGTTCTACTTGGGTATTAACAACCATCCCATCAGCTCCTCATAGTCTCCTCTAAGGATGGTCTTACCAGTAAGGACCCATTTTTTGTTTTGGACAGCAACTGACGGCTTCCATGGGTATTGGACTGTAACCTTGTCCTCATAGAGAGAGCCATCGAGTCCCAATCTCATGATAGGGATAGTATCCGATAATGAGTTAGAAAGATTCATGTTGATATAGATTCTGGCATAGCCTATCCTTTTCCTATTTGCTGTATTGTCATCCAAGCATAGTGGTTTTCCAAGAAAGCTAGCAATCATACTCAAACCCTTTATAGTCCAATATTCTAGAGGGACATTAAAAAGATTTACCCATATT
This sequence comes from Erythroxylum longipes, assembly GCA_027563885.1. Taxonomy (NCBI): domain Eukaryota; kingdom Viridiplantae; phylum Streptophyta; class Magnoliopsida; order Malpighiales; family Erythroxylaceae; genus Erythroxylum; species Erythroxylum longipes. The sequence continues at coordinate 8,612,162 of JAOQMS010000178.1, forward strand.
GGAATAAGCCTTTTCTCTTTGCAATCAATCTGGAAACCTGGTTGCCAAGGCTGGAGAAATAAAGGAAAATTTGCTACATGCCATGGCCTTTCTTCTACCACCTTCAAAGCTTGAGCCTTTGTGGAAAATCTGAATAGTATGTATTTATCCTCTACTATTACTGCTTCCATGAATCCTTTATTCTTCCAAGCTGTTAGGGCCCATTTTTGGATGATCGGGAATGCTGTTCTTTTGTCCCAGAAAAACCCTATGAGTGAGTTTTCCCATGATTTTACTCTTTCTTCTAAAGTTTCTCTGTCAGGAAAGACTATGCTTCTGCCATCTTCAGTTTTTGGGGGGCAGAAATGCAGAGCAAGCTCTGCAGATCCTCCCACAACTTGTTTCCATGTTCTCCTCTCAGGGATTGAGTTAGTATAATTAGCGGTGGTAAGGAAGAAGAAGGTGCTGGAGATGAGGAAGTTTGAGTGTGTTTAGGGTTAGGGTTAGGGTTTGGGTTGGGGTTCTGCCCAAGAGTGGAAGATGGGGAGGGTAAGGGAGGAAAAGCCTCCTGGGAAGGAGTTTGAGTTGGTAGGAAAGAGGGGGTCTGTGGGTTCTGCATGATTTAAAGTAGGAAGTCAGGTGCTGGAAAAGGAAAGGAAAGGGGCGGGAAAGTAAGAAATGTATGGAAAAGACTAAGGAGCCCTTTCTGTGATGAAGGGATGTAGCTGCGAGAGTGAAAGAAGGGCTGGAGGAACTGGAATCAAGCGGATTGGAGGTGGAGTAAAGGGAGGTTGAGAGGTGGAGAGGAGAAGAAGAGGGGAGAAGAGGAAGCAAATCTCAGAAAGCTAAGGGAGGTTAGAGAGAAGGCAGATCTTCTCTCTCTAACCCATTGATTTCCTTGCAAATGCTAAGCTTTTGGTGATACCTTCAATGTTAGTTTTATAAGCTATCAAAATTAAGCCAATAGCAATTTGGCATCGTAAAAGAAAACAAAAATAAGTTACAACCACCAGTACGAGGGAACACACAAACTTATGTCCCAGTATGTTAAAAGTTTACCTCGATCTCATGCAGTTATAAAAATTTGTCATATAAGAAGTATGCAACTACCTTTGTCCATAACATGATGGTCTCTACAATAAAGCACTCAAGTTGAATGTTTAAAGACAACTACAAAGTAAGTATAGGTCAATTCACTATCAAACATCCTTAAATAAAAATTTCAACTAGAGTTACATTCGATGGGAAATATATCCTTTATGCGAATAACTCACATAATGAACTAGCTAAAACACAAATGTTTCGAATCAGCTAAAACATAAACTTCCAGATTACATGTCCGAACATCCTAATGATTTTGTTCCTGGAGACATGCCTAAGGCCAACCACTTAAATAATAGAGCACATCCATGGACTAGTAAAATTATCTAAATGTTGTCAGTTCTTATTACAAATTCATCAACTAGCATTATACACTTAGCCTGATCTTTTTCAAGAACAACAAGAAAATACACAACATACTATATGAAAGATGCCATAAAACTTTATTGAAATAATGTTTAATTATCCGAAGTACTTCTATCAACTCTTAACTAATATCTAAAAAGTTGAGCTTGAAAAGATATCATAAAAGGATTTTGTTGGAAAATTGGACGGGATTCGATCTCCCCTGTAGCAAAATAATTACGGAACCTATTTCTTATGATTTCTCAAAAGCTAAAATAACTTAAATTTTATACCATAATTAACATAGAGAACATAATAAAACATGAATCTTAATTCGTATCTTATTATGAAACTTGATCATTTTTTTATTATTTCCCTCAAACCATTTGCAAAATCGACTATTCTATTGTAGCCACACATGTATCCAACCTCTAATAGTATTCACAGAACGAGTTGAGAATACTCTATAACTGTAATATAGAAAGTTAAGCAAGAACTGCTAGCTTACTTAGAGTTTAAGCTTATTTATAATAGGACTTGAACCTTTTAGTAATTTAACTTAAATTAAATTGTAATTAAAATTGTGATTAATTCTAATTGAATACTAATTGGGTCTTAATAAGATCCAATATCTTGTATTGATCCCTATTAATTAAATATCTCATATTTAATTATAAAGTTTTTCAAATTTTTTTTGAGAAAAAAGTTTAAAAAACTTTACAATCAAGTCCGATTTGATTAAATTACTTTTCTCTTTTTAACTTATTCTTTATGCGTAGCCACTTAGGTTCCCAAATATGTTAGCAATATATACAAATTATAACTACCCTAAATCGTATTTAGGATTAGATAAAATAAAATATTATAATTTATCTTTAATTTTCTAATTAAATAATTTATATTCATAAATCAAAATTGGTGCCTAGCAATCCATCATGATTACTTAAAAATCTAGAAATTTTAAAGTGATTTTGACGAATCTTTCTGTAAATAATTTTTTTGTATAATTTAATCATTTCATCATACAATGTTCTGACTAAACATAGAGCATGAAAATATTGTCTACTCTATTTGAGTCCGTTCATGTTTTTTCTCTACCATTAGTAATTGATTTGATTAATAACATTCAAAACTATTTTCAAAGTGTCATTTTATTTTGGCCAAGGATTTTTCGAATCGATATTAATTGAAATAATGAAACATTTTTTATAATCACTTTAAAGTGATGAATCATATATTGATCACTCAACTACCTCCATATAGTTCATGTTATATCCAATGATTATTGACTGAGCTACCTTTGACTATAATAGGTCATAAGTAGTATCAAATTATAGAAATCCCTCTATGAGATATTTTAGTTATCTCAAGTCAAATGATCACTTATACAATCATCATAATTAAAATTTCCATAGACGTATAAGTAGTGTTCCAAATGAAATTCTCATATGGATTCAGTATACTTAACTTGTTCTCCATCAAGTACCCACATGTTTATTTAAGTATCTCCATACTTTAGTGTATAATCGATTACTTCCTTCATAAGAAAGAAACATAACATGTATTAGTCTTTTTACGTTCTATTGGTGTTTTGTCTCAATAGAACAATGACCAAGAAAAATTTAGAAAATACCTGAATGCAATATAAATATTAAAATTATGATCCCATATTAATTTCATTTGCAATATATATTTACACCATGGACATTATCATGGACATCTAAATGTGTATAAGATAAAAAATACCTTTAAATAATTATATCACTATAACTACCCGATTGGTTGTAAGGGATAAACCAGCAATCCTCTACTTACACTAAGCCAATCGTTTAAGCATATTATAACATATCACTGTAGATGATCAAGCTACTACTACAATAATGGTTCAATGAGAGAATTCTATAAGATTATCTATAGTGAACACTTGTTTAAATTTTATAGTTTTCATCTCAATTATCATTAAAATTAAGAGGAACTACTTAAATACATAATTGGATCTTTGATGAGACATTAGCTTCTTTTGCATGCCACATGACTCTAATGTTCTATAATATATTACTGTCTAACCAATATAAGGAACTATAACAAGTTCATTAAAAAAACTTATTGATCCAATTAATCATTTCTACTAAATAAAAAATGTATTTGGCCTAATTAGCAATTAATGCTACATCGGAATCTTTTCAATGTTAAAATAATATTAAAGTAAAATATACCTTTGCTAGGATTTACTTCTAAAGTTAATATCCATATAATCTTGAACTTATATATCAACTCATACATAAAATAATAAATATCTTAATACTTTATAAGTATCAGATATCTCAAATATTAAAAACCTTTAGCATATTATCTATATACTTATAGTAGAATAGGTAAACAACTTTCTTATTTATCTTTATAGATTTAACTCCCAGAATTAAGTTGTTACCTTTTCATATCTATTAGGAGTTATTCTTGGACTATCATATATTGAATATTTGAAAAATATAAAATTATATTCTCTATGAGCAGTATATCTCTACTCATTCCTATTGAAAAGTATAACTATAGTCCCACTAACCTTCTTATAGATATAATAAATTCAAAGTTATTTCTAAAATAAAATCTTTGACTTCATCTCAAAGGTGAATCTTTTAACGTCTCATAACCTTTCAACTATACATCAAATGTATCAATAAATGAATCAATTCAAAATAGATGTATTGTCATGAGATTTGAACCTTTCAGATTTTATCTTACTCTCATTATTTATCTTAAGAACTATTCTGCTATATGTGTTCATTGAAATAAACAATTTGTTTACTAGTTTTTACGATTATATCCAACATTTTAGATATGTTATAACTTTCTATTAACCAATTTAGTTCTAAACTTATTGGATAATATATAATTCAACCAAGCATCACATAAAAATCACTAACTTTGTCTCTTTCAAAGTTATACCATTCCATATCTAATGTGGAATCTTGTTAATTGATCTAATTGGAACTTCTGCAGCTAAATTGTTGTACTAGGAAAAGCTATAAAAGAAATAAATATTGCATCATATAATATCTCATATTGTATATTCCTCCTTAAACAAATCTATACTCTTATAGAATTTAGTTGATGGGGTATTCACTATAGAATCTCATCCCTTATATATAACCAAGAAAACTTAAATCTCACCACATCGATTTCATTGAAGTTCTTGAGCATTCTCAATGCATAATTTATATTTAGATTTAAATAAGTTAAAATTTTCAAAAAAAATCAGTATCTCATTTAATACATGTAACTATATCATGTAAAGTCATTAGTAAATCTAAAAAAATATAAGAATAATCATTTTATGAATAACATTATTATATCCAATACATCACATGTATAAATTTTAACAATTCAATACTGTCATCCTCCTTTTACTAAACAAGTTCCATAAGTTTCATATAATTTATTGTAAATAATATACATATATCCTCGTTTATAACGTTATGATTCTCATTATATTGATTTAACCATTATGACATAAAAGGATAGTCTTGGTTATTTGGCTTTATATTCTTATCACTTTTGTTAAGCATAAGTCTCCCCTAATTCAATAGATATAAACTATTTGTATAAGCTTGGATCAACTATTTTTACTCAAAAATTTATTTATAGTAATGTTGAATCTTAATTCAGTATCAAATACTCAAAAGCATGAATTAGAAATATATAAGATCCCTATTATGTTAATTATAGGCCAGAAAGGTAATGCAATCATTTTTTTTATAAAGGAAATTATTATCATACTATAGTAAACACCTTCCATTGTAATCTAAGTTTATACTTTTAGTAGGCTAAATTAAGTGGAATTATTTCATCAAGGTACTATACCTTTCAACTATGCTACCTATTGCATTGTGTTATCATAGTGTTGATGTACATCTTATATCTTATCGTTAAAGTTTATGAGATATTAATCAACTCAAAATATGATTACATTTTTTCATCTATATGATTTTGACATATCTATAAAAGCTTGTCACCAAATCCTCAACAGTGATTAATAGCGAAATTGCATAATGGACACACAACTTTTTTATTTAACTTTAAGAACTCTTCTCAACAATAATCTATGCCCAAGAAATTTGGTTCACTAATAATTTAATATCAACTATGCTTATCATATGTAATTTCTACTCAGAAAAAATATAAATGTAAGAAAAGTAAGCAATAGGTTACATATTAGAACAATCAATAAGATTAGGACTTTAGTAACTTATTTGATTACTCCTACTATTTTATTTGAAATAATAGCCGTCACTACTATTTGAAAAGATTTATTTAATCTTTTTAGTGAGCTAGGATCTCGTTTAAATTTAGTTTGACATGCATCAATATATATATATAAAGCACGCAATTTATACATATATAATCAAATTAAATGCATAAAAACATCAAACCTCGTTTGATTCTAGTTATTAAAGGAAACTACTTTTAAAATTAAATAAAACACTTTATATTTAGTTAAGAAGTTTCTTTATATTATTTCTTTATATATATATATATATTTATTATAAATTTTGTTTAATAAATTAGAAACTGTTTTTAAAAATATCAAAGAAATCTCATTTTTCTTAATTAACAAATGAAAAAACTTTTCAAATTTATTTAAAAACATTTTCTAATAAATAAAGAAGCTTTGATTCATAAATAAAGAAATAATTTCCAAATAAATAGAATAATAATTCTCTAAATAAATAAAATAAAATTTTAATTTATCTCAATCAAATTGAAATAAATAAACTTAATTAAGAAACACATTTCTTAATTATTTTAAAAAACTCTTTTATCAATTTTAAGAAGTCTAATTAATTAATTTTGTTCTAATTGAAATATAATTAATTTTAATTTTAGAAACAACTTTTCTCAAATTTAAATTTAGGAATTAATCTTAATCATATTAAGAAAAATAATCGATTCAATTATGGAATTGATTTTGAGATTTTAAAAATTTTAACGTTTTATTTGGTATAAAATTTATTTTATTCAAGTTTGGAATACATTATCCCATACTAGAAAAACAATTTTATTAGGATTATATTAATCATATTCTCCCAAACAACTTTTATTCTTGACTTGGAATAACCTATTCTTAGTTTAAGTCAAACTTAAACTTATTACCAAATAAGTATTATTCCAACCCTATGATAGGATATCTTTATACCCAAACAAACCTCAATCACTTATGTAATATCCTATTCCAACCCTAGAATATCCTATCTTTATTTAACCTTATCTTCCAATCCAATAAACTATCATTGTCTTCAACATCTACCGCAGTGTTTTTGCTTCTATTGTCATTAATGGAGGTTCTGATGCTAACTGGTGCAAGCTACATCAGTTCCAGACATCTTGCCTCTGAGGAGTATAAACGATAGATCCACTAATAGCACTGTTGCCTCCATCAACCAGCCGCATGCATGACTAGTCACACCACTTTAGAAACACAAGAATCATTTTTCATAAACCTAACAACACAAAACTCCAACTTACTATATCAAAGATATACAACCTAACATCCGACCTTCAATCATGTCACCTCATTCTCCATACAAGTTTAAGTCATGTTTTTTAACGGTTTTATTTTATTTTTTAGATTGAAATATATAAAAATCTAAACTTTTCATATTTGATAAGGTTTGGGATTTTATGGTTTCTAAAATCACAAAATTATTGTAATTTTAGTATGAACATTTCATATTCAAACAAATCTAATTTGTTTTTAATGATTAGGGTTTTGTGTAATCAATTCCATAGTTTAATGTTAATAGAAATCAAACAATTTTAATCAAATTATATAATTAAATTCAACTCTGATAGTACAGATGAGAAATTAGGGCAACATCCTATCTCACACATAGCGAAATAATTACGAAACCTACTTTTTATGATTTCTCGAAAGTCGTATCACTTAAATTCTATAAGATGATTAACATATAAAATGCAATAAAGCATTAATCTTAATTAATACCTTACTGTGAAGCTTGGTCCTTTTTCTGTTATTTCCCTTGAAACAGTTCTAAAATCAACTCATCTTAACCAATGTAGTCGCACATATGTCTGACCTCTAACAGTAACTACAGAACAATTTCAGAGAACTCTTCAACTATTATAGAGAGGAATAGGAAAGAAGTGCTAGCTTCTTTGGAGCCTAAGCTTATTTATAATAGGACTTGGAACTATAGTAATTTGATTGAAATAAAATTCTAATTTTAATTAAACTTTAATTATAATTATAATTAAATGTCAATTGGTCCAAATAAGATCTAACATCTTATATGAATCCTTATTTATTAAATATCTCATATTTAGTCATAAAGTTTTTTAAACTTTACAGTCAAGTCTAACTTGATTAATATATATATATTTCTCTTCAGCTCGTTTTTTGTGTGTGAGCCATTAGGTTTTTAAATATGTTGGCAATATATAAAAATTATAACCTTAAATCATATTTAAGATTAATAAATTAAGCTCATTTAATTTATCTTTAATTCTCTAATTAAATAATTTATATCCATATATTAAGATTGATTGGAAACAGTCTCTCTACTTTGTAGGGGTAAGGCTGCGTACTATCAGACCTCCTCAGACCCCACATTGTGCGGGATTTAACTGGGTCTAATGATGATGATATTAAGATTGATGTTTAACAACGCATCATGATGGCCTAAATATTTAAGGATATTGAAGATGTTTTAACTAACCTTTTCATACATGATTTTTTATATATAATTCAATCCTTTTATCTTACAATATTTTGACTAGACATATAACATGGTTATAATATCTACTTTATTTGAGTCCAATCATGTTAATTCTTCACCATTAGTAATTGATTAGATTAATAACATTTAAAAACTATTTTCAAAGTGTCATTCTACTTAAGCTAAGGATTTCCTGTAACAACCACTTCCTTCATAAGGAATAAAAATAACGTTTGCTATTCTTTCTACATCCTATTAATGTCTAGTCTCAATTGAACAATGAATAGGAACAATAATACATGAATGCAATAAGAATATTATATTTATGATCTTATTATAATTTCATTTACAGTCTACATTTCTTATAGACTTTATCATATATATTTGTATAAGATAAATAATATCTTTAAATAATTATTTCACTAAACTACAACCACCTGATTAGCTTTAGGGCATAAACCAACATATTCACCATTAAAATAGAGGTCAATTTACTCTTTTACTCAAAAATCAAACACCTAATGTAATTATAGCGGAAAAGGATGGAAATTCTTTTGCAATGAGTAGTTTCACATAAGATCTAAGATCATACTCACATGCTTCTATCACTGAGGCAATATTATATTACATTACCAACAATTTAAAATTCCTAACCAATATATTTTAGTTGCTCCCTTTTCCTCTGGTAATGTTACCTTAATAGTCTTCTTTCTTCTAGTATGTCTTATCTAGTATTCTTAGAAAATTTTTAAATCAAATTTGATTTCATCATATATCTAATAAAACTTCTACCAACCACAAAACTAAATAGATTATTCTAATGTATCCACTGCCAGATTAAGTTCTTATCCTCATTTATTCATACTTTAACTTATTGTCAGATTTTTACATCATGGTTAATTTGGAATCAATTTCAACAGCTTCACGATGCAAAATATGAATGATAGTATAATATAAGTTCTATAAAAATGGCTTTAATTTGGATTGTTAAGGAAGTGACTCTATGATGCCAAACTAGCAAGAAAGGGGAAGAGAGCAAAAGAAGCAGAAGAAAGGAAAGAGGAAGAGAAATTAGATAGAAGTTTATTACTATTTCTAATAGTAACGAACAATCATTGTTGCTTGCCTTTACATCAACAACCAATATTCTTAGATCATGTACAATGAATCCCAACATCACACATGTATTTTCTCCTTAAAATTTGTAACTACTAATATAATAAACTTATGATTTCCCATCTTCTCCCCAACCACCATTCCAAAATGTTTTTTGCCACTTATCTATTCTGTATTGCCTTCTTTTCCACTTATTCTTTTGTAAAAATTCCTCTTCCTTCAGCTTATCCTTGTCCTGAAGAATAAAGTTGGTGAATCTCAGTTTGAATTCATTAATCAACTCCCAAGTTGCTATAGTAAAGGATAATTCTTCTAGTGAATTAACTATTGTGCCACCGCCTTACCCTTACACTTTACTATTCTTCAATTCATAACTGCTAGTGCCTAAGGAATTAAGGATGTGTTCAAATTAGGAAGCACAGAGTTGACGAAACTCTTGCTAAATAATTATCGAGTAAAGAGACTTGAAAAATAAAATGGATATCAACTTCCTTAGGGTATCTCATGTCGTTTGCCATTTGAATAATTTTTTTTCTTTAACTACAAAGGGCTTATAGTATTTTAGAGAAGTTTATGGTTGTTACGAGTAGATACTATTTATTGTTTTTATGGTTATAGCTTAAAATAAACTGCATTCCCTACTTTGAATTCTCTTTCCATGCTCCCTTTTCTGCTAGTTATTTTATGCAATGTTGAGTTTCCAAAAAGTGAATTTTAAGTAATCATTTCTTCCTTGTATGTTAAAAATGGTCTATAGTTACCACAAGGGAGTCTTTAAGGATAAATGGCAGATGTAGGGGAGGTGTAATACTATACAAAGCCTTATAGGGTGTAGTTTGAATATAAATAAGCATTAAACCACCGTTCTATAAGAAAGGGCCGTTGATTCTGTTTTGTAAAGTTATCCGTAATCATACACCTTAGGTAAATAGTTAAGCACTATTAGTCACTTTAGTTTGTCAATCTATCTAAGTATGATAAACTTCCCTGTATGAAATTAAACTCCCTACAGGGAGAAAAACTCTTTTTAAAATTAGCTAAGGAATATATACCCTTTATATAGGTCAATGGTATTGGGCATGTTATTGAGCTTGAAAACATTATCTAAGTACATTTTTACCACCTATTCAGCTGAATAAGGATAGATCAAACACATAAAGTGGGTATACTTAGTGTGCTTATTTACTACCACAAGAATCACTTCCTTCACTTAGATATAAGAAACCATTATAAGAAATCCATAGTGACATCATAGAAGATAGTTTGAGGAACTAGTAATGATAGTAGTAGCCTTAGGCAAATTACTATCTTGGCCATATTTTGTTAACATGTTGCACATTCCCTTATATATTGCCTCATTACCTTTTGTAGCCCTTTTTATAGAACAAACTTCCCACCTTCTTTAGGCTTACTGTTATGCCAAAATGTCCATTAACTAGAGAATTATGGAAGTAAGATATTAGTTATTATTGGAGGTTAGGATTATTGCCTACAACTATTATTCCCTTCCTAGTTAAGAAATTCCCCTTCTAGCATTATTGAGGGTGACATTTTGGGTTAACCTACAGTTGTCTAATAATAACCTAAATGCTAACATGTTTTTGCCATCTACTTTAACTTTGATGCAAAGTATCTATAAAGTAAGTAGAGATAGAACCTTATTGAATTATATACTAGGCATCCTTGAGAGAGCATTGGCCACCATATTAATTTTCCCTTTCTTATAAATAATTTCATAGTCCAAACCCAAAAGCTTGGCCACCTAAATATGTTGACTATTGGTAGAAACTATCTGGTCCAAAAGGTGTTTCAAACTATTATGATTAGTTTTAATTTAAAATGTCTATCAACCAAATAATGCTCCTAGGCTACAATTACGTGTAGGATGGCTAAATTTTCTTTTTCATCAGTATAAAATAATTAGTATTTTGGGGGGAGGTCCTTGTTAGTGTTTGCAATTAGGTACCTTTTTGTATCAGAATAATATTAATTTCTGTCCCCACTTGTATTTGTTTCCATGATGAATTCCTTTGTTAAGTTTGGTAAAGCTAGGATCAAGGCTATCATCATGGCCTCATCAAGCTTATTGAAGGCTTCGATAGCCTCTTTAATCCACTTGAAGGAGGCCCTCTTCAGTAACGTAGTAAGAGGCTTATTGATGGCGTTATAATTTCTAGAAAATATTTTATAATGCCCTGTGAGACCACAGAACCCCCTAAGTTATTTGGTTGTAATAGGAAATGGCTAATTTATTATAGTCTCATTCTTCTTATGATCTGTAGCTACCCCTTTGTTAGAGATAAAATGTCCCAAGTACTTCACCTTGTCTCCCCCAAACTCACATTTAGTCTTCTTGTCAAAAAGCTTATGTGGCCTCAGGGCCTTCAGTGCAGTATGTAAATGGGTGGCATAATTTATGCCATTATTGTTGTAAACCCTTTGAACATTTTTATGGTCGTAGCTTTATCAGAAATAAAATTTTCATAACAATAATTACTACACCACCAATTTTTGGATAATTATTATGAAAAGTAAAATCAATCTAAAATAGGTTTAGCGTTATTACTAAAAATGTTTTTAATTGGTTTAGATAACTAAATTTAATGACTTCTTTTCAAAATAAGAGATACATGATTCAAGTGGACCACATCCTTGTACTATAAATATGAAATTTAGTCAAATTATATTTGCAAAATGTTGTTTAACTTTAAAAGATGATATCATTTCCTCAAATATGGCTTAAAAATAGAATTCATGAGGCTTTGGAAGGTAGCTAAGGTGTTTATGAGTTTAAAAGGTATTATTAAGAATTTAAAGTGTTCGTAGTGAGTTTTAATTGGAGACATTTGAATTTGATGGTAACCTAACGTTATGTCAATCTTAGTAAATGTTAGATCAATAAGGCTCCTCTAATAATTCATCCACTAAGGGAATTGGAAACTTGTCTGCCTTATAATCCACACAAACCTTTATTAATTATCCCTCTTTTTAACTGAAATAACTGTAGAGGAAAAAGAGTAAGTTCTAGGTTATATTATTCTATAACTTAACATTTGTTCTACCAACTCTTCAGTCATATCCCTTTAGATTCTTGAATATCTATAGGGCCTCTTATTAATAAACTGAAAGCATGGACACAAGGGGATGTTATGATCATGCTCCCTAATTGATGGTAATCCCTTTGGCTCTTTAAAACATTAGAGAACTTATCTTTTTTTCATTGCCTTTTACTCCACTTATTCCATCGATTTCTTCTGTAATAACTCCCCCTCCTTCATCTTGTCCTTGTCCTTAAGGACAAAGTTAAGGAATCTCAATTTAAATTAATTAGTTCACTCCCAGGTTACCTCCATAGGGAATAATCCCTTCCAATGAATCGACTACTGTGCCATTGCCTCACCCTTATGCTTCACCATTCTTTTGTCCATAACTACTAGCAGTTAAGGAATTAAAGAGCTATTCAAATTAGGAAGTGTAGAGAAGAGGAGAAGCTTGCCTAGAGATTGCTTGAGTAAGGAAACATGAAAAACAAGATGGATATCAGATTCCTTGGCAATCTCAAACTAAATGTAGAAATGGTAATAGGCCAGGTTGGGCCCGAGTCAGGTCAAGGCTGCCTGGCTCGTTTTATCATTTTTCTTAAATTTTAGAAAATGACATCATTTTATTACCTTTGATCAGCCACGTATCATGCTGGGCTTAGACAGCTCTAGCTCGTGCATGACCCGTGGCCTGGTTAACTCAGGCCAAGTCTATTGGTGTATACCCCACGAACCAATTATATAATGTACTCTAATTGATCAGTTGTGATTTAGGTAGTGTTATATTATGACCTTATTTAATGTTAGATAGTTATTATGTCTTGCTAGAGACTGCTTATAACTTGTTAACCTAAAAGATGTTTGGGCCTCCTACTAATATTAAATAAGCCTACAGGGTCGCACTCTAAACATATTAAATTTTCATTTGGCCTTAATCAGATTTAGGCTTTGGACTTTAGGGTTTTACTATATATATGGATATATAGTATGACCTGAAGACATAAGAGACTCATCTGCTTAAAACCCTAAAAGGAGACGTCCTCTGCTAGAGATAGAGAGAGAGAGGTCTCATAAAGTGGTGATAGCACATCAAAAGGTTGTTCAGTCCTGGGAGAGTGTGGATACTAGTAGAGGTGTGACATTTGATGTGCTCTTCCTGACACTACCAATTCTTCTGCATATTTCAGCGTAAAAGGTATGGCCTGATCTGGATTTGGTTTCAATATTGATATAGGGCTTGGTGTTTCAGATTGTCAAAGATGATAATGTTATTGCTACTAACAGTCTGAAAATTTTATTAGAGTCAGGTTGGGCTGGGCCTGCGGGCCCAGGCTGAATTATCATCCCTAGCTATATGCTACTTTATCAAGTTTTTCTTCAATTACAAATGGTTCATAGAATTTCAAAGAAAGTTTATGGTTATTCAAATAGATATTGTCTATTGTTTATATGGTTATAGCTTAAGATAGACTATATCCCCTACTTTGAATTCTCTTTTTGTGCATCCTTTTCTGCTAATTATTTAATGTGATTTTGAGCCCAGTGAAGATGAATTTTAAGCTTTTAAACATCTCTTCCCTGTAAGTTAAAAATTGGTCCTCAACTGCCATATGAGACTCTTTAGGGGAATATGGAAAATGTTTGGGAGGTAGAATATCATATAAAGCTTCATAGGGTGTAGTTTAGGTCAAAGTATGGTAGTTTGTATTAAACCACCATTTTATAAGATATAGCCACTAATTCCATTTTGTAGGATATTTGTACACCTTAGGAAAGTAGTTAAGCATTTGTTAACTACCTCAATTTGGCCATTCGTTTAAAGATGGTAAGTTGTGGAATAGAACAACTTAACTCCATACAAGGAGAAAAACTCTTTCCAAAATTGGCAAAGGAATACAACCTTCTGTCTATGATGATGGTGCTATGTAACTTGAAAACAATATCTAAGTGTAATTTTACCACTTGTTCAATTGAACAAGGATAGGCCAAACTCAAGTGAGCATACTTAATGAGCCTATCTACCACCATAAGAATCACTTCCTTCCCTTGAGATTTAGGTGACCCTTCCAAGAAATCTATAGTGATATTAAGAAAGAGAGTTTGAGGGACCGATAGTAGTTGTAATATCCCTAGAAAGCTACTATCTAAATGTTATTTTATTGCTACTTTACTACCTCTTATAGCCCTTCTAGTAGAATAAGCGACCCACCTTCTTTAGGTTTATTGTATGCCAGAATGTCTAGTAATTAGAAAATTGTAAATGTAGGAGATTAGTTGTTGTTGGTGCTTAGAATTATTACCCACAACTAGTCTCCCCTTCTCAATTAAGGAATTCCCTTTCTAGTAGTATTGAGGATGAGATTTTGGGTCAGCTTCTAGGCCTTTGATGATACCCTAAATGCTAGCATCTTTTTTCCAGTTATCTTAAATGTGATGCAAAGTATCTATAAAATAAGTAAAGACAGCTAGTTGACTAAGTTTTAAACTAGACATCCTTGAGAGAGCATTGATCACCATATTGCCTTTTCTGTTTTTGTAAATAATTTCATAGTCTAAACCTATAAGCTTGGACACCTAGGTGTGTTGACTATTATTAGAAACCTAATACTCATGATACTTTCAAACCTAAAAATCATCATGCTACATGTCTATATGAATTAAGTAATTCTTTTATAAATATGTCATCTTATCGTACTTACCTATTCAAGAAATTCATAGTCTAAACCCATAAGCTTGGACACCTAAGTCTGTTGACTATTATTAAAAACCTAATACTCATGATATTTTCAAACCTAAAAATCATCATACTATATGTCTATATGGATTACGTAATTTTTTTAATAAATATGTCATCTTATTGTACTCACCTATCTAAGAAAAAATAAAATGTGTGTTCTTGTTGCTCTTATCCTATAAATATCATTCAATTTTATCCTATGTTTTATAAGGCTATCCATAATCCAATATTGCCTTATAGATATTGGATTTCTTGAAACTATTTCATAGTTATGGGCATCTTCAAACTTTACTATAGTTCAAGTACCTTCAATCACACGGTAACAAATCTGAGCATTCAACCAATTCTTCCAATTGGCTTGATTTCATTTTATGCATCCCTTGCAATTTATGTAACTGAGCTTTAAACTCTCCATTTTCATCTTTCCATCCTCCCTTTTTGGAAATTGCAAATCATAACAATTAGACACATTTCTTGTACACATCAAAAACCATTTTCAAAATTTCAAATTTCATTCTCATTTCCAACCACATCTTTATCACAAGATACTTCAAACAACTATATTAAGCCGTCATATCTAAAGAGAACTAATTCTAGAAATCACCGCTTATCTACAATATAGGCAACTTAGATACATATTCCATTCCAAATAAATGATACACTTGAAAATCAATAAACCCTTACAACCAAACCACATAACATCAATATAAATAAATTATTATTCACACTAAAAGCATTAACAAAATACAAATTCTCTTCGATTAATTCATTTCACCATATTCAGCAACTAACAACATAATTATAGCAGTGTCCTCCCACAGAAAAATAATTAAAATATCAATAAAAAGAGACTCACTCACAAGTATTATGTATTATGTATTATGTTGGGATCATCTCGTACTGATAAAAAAATTTAGAGAACAATTAAAATAAAAATCAAGAAAAATTTAGATCATAAAAATTTATATAACTAAGCTCCGTGTCAAATGAAAAATTATGGTTTTAAACTCTCCATCTTCATCTTTCTATCCTCCCTTTTTAGAAATTGCAAATCATGACACTTGACACATTTCTTGTACACATCAAAAACCATTTTCAAATTTCATTCTCATTTCCAACCACATCTTTATCACAAGATACTTCAAACAACTATATTAAGCCGTCATATCTAAAGAGAACTAATTCTAGAAATCACCGCTTATCTACAATATAGGCAACTTAGATACATATTCCATTCCAAATAAATGATACACTTGAAAATCAATATACCCTTACAACCAAACCACATAACATCAACATAAATAAATTATTATTCACACTAAAAGCATTAAGAAAATATAAGTTCTCTTCGATTAATTCATTTCACCATATTCAGCAACTAACAACATAATTATAGCAGTGTCCTCCTACAGAAAACTAATTAAAATATCAATAAAAAGAGACTCACTCACAAGTATTATGTATTATGTTGGGATCATCTCGTACTGATAAAAAAATTTAGAGAACAATTAAAAAAAAATTTAGATCATAAAAATTTATATAACTAAGCTCCGTGTCAAATGAAAAATTATGGTTTTAAACTCTCCATCTTCATCTTTCTATCCTCCCTTTTTAGAAATTGCAAATCATGACACTTGACACATTTCTTGTACATATCAAAAACTATTTTCAAATTTTCAAATTTCATTCTCATTTCCAACCACATCTTTATCTCAAGATACTTTAAACAACTATCTGGAACCATTATATCTAAAGAGAACTCATTCTGGCAATCATCACAATATAGGCAACTTAGATAAATATTCCATTCCAAATAAATCTTACACTTGAAAATCAATAAACACTTACAACCAAACCACATGACATCAACATAATTAAACTATTACTCACACTAAAAACATTATCATAATACAAGTTCTCTTTGGGTAATTCATTTCACCATATTCAGCAACTAATAACATAATTAGTAGTGTTCTCCTACAAAAAAACAATTGAAATATGAATAAAAAAAGAGACTCACTTACAAGCCTTGTGTATTATGTTGGGATCACCTCATATTGATAAAAAAATTTCGAGAACAATTAGAAATAGAAATGAAGAACAAAATTTTAGATCATAAAAGCTGAAAGGCATGAATTATTAAAAAATTTAATGTGATGCATCATACAGATTAATCAAGAGAGGTTGGAAGGGATAGAGATCATTTGAGCTAGCCCCATCTTCTCTTTGTATCATTGGGGCAGAGGGCGAAAACGCCTTCTTAAGTCAACCTAAATAAAAGAAATCCTGGCTTTGCGTTCATTTGCAGTTTGATTAGGCAACTGATATTAATTGGCTATATAACTAAAATAATTGGTTAAAATTAGTAATATATATATATTTTAAAATTCGTTAATTCTACAAGAATCAAGATTCCCGTTAAGCTTTTTGCGACAAACTCAGATAGCAAAATCTCTAATCCGCATTAAAAAAAAAAAACTTATCTTCTTCAATTTGCATTAACAAATAGATCCTTCTACATTGTTGGAATGTTTATCCTTTTACGCACGAAAATCTCCTTAGACTTTCGTCTTCTCCGTGATGGGTTACTCTCTGTTCGATGGATTGGTTTTGTTGCATGATGTTTCTGCTTTGTTCACCGAAATCTTTCTCATCATATTGGTTTTTGTTTATTGCAGAAGGGTAAAGATTTGTGCTCACCAAAAATTCTTTAGTTTTCGACCTTGACTTCTCAGTGCCAGGCAGTGTTAGATAGGAAAAGATAAATTCAAGCACGTTTTTAATAAATTGCCTAAATTATCCTTCCACATCACATAACGTGCCCTAACAGGATGTGGTGGCTCCTGAAGGTCACTAAAGTTTGGACCATGTAGCTTTTTCCTTTTCTAAGACTCATGATGCCATATACTAAAGCAAACTTTAGACCAATAATTCAAATGGGAGACCTATGCTACTTGATTGCCAAGACCCCAATATTATCGTTCTTAGTCTCTTTGCTTTTGGTTAACAAAGAAAACTTGTTTGTTTGATTGGTCTTGGCGTATTGACTGCGTCATGAGAGCAAGTACGACTACGGTTGTTGGTCCATAAGCATAGACCAACTGATGCTGAAACGATGTTTATATGGGCCATTCAAGGTTGGTCATCGGTCAACTACGATTTGTTCCATTTTCCTGCCCTAACACGATATAGAACTTTGTTCTGTCTTGGATGCCAGGATTTGATAATGAAGTGTAACCAAGAAGATTTCTCTTCTTATTGCTGTCCTATCCAAATGATTTTGGACGCTATGGACAGAAATCAAATGCGGACATCGCGCTCCTCATTCGAATGACTGGCGTTTGATGATTCAGTAGTGAAAAAATTGCCAACAGAAAATAAAACAGAAGATCTTATGCAAGTGATATTGGTTTATGCCCTGTACCCGATTGCTTTTGATTGGAGTTTAGTTACAAAATAATTTAAAAGCATTTTTATTATATGTTGAGATGTGCATGATAAAGCCTATGTGATAATTGTGCATTACAAATAAAATTATAATTATGAGATTCATATTGCATTTATGTGTTATCCCTAAATTGTCTATTGTCATTGCTTTATAAAGACTGGATATAAATAGAACATAAAAAGACTAGCACATATTTATTTTTTCTTTATGAAGGAAGTAATCGATCTAATTGACTAAAGTATAGAGATATTTAAACAACATGTGAGTGCTTGTTAGAGAACAAGTTCATTGAACAAGTCCGACATGAGAAATCCATTTGGAATATTACTTGTATGTCTATGGAATTTTCATTGTGATGATTGTATAAATAATTATTTAACTTGAGGTCACAAAAATTATCTTGCATAGGGATTGTTATGTTTTCATACTACTTATGGCCTATTTAATCATGGGTCGGTCAATCGATAGTTATTAGATGTAGCATATGAACTATATGAAGGTAGTTGTATAATCAAGATACGATTCATCACCCTAAAGTAATTAAGGAGAATGTTCAGTTGTTCTCGATTAGTATTGATTCAGGAAAGTTTTGGCCAAAGTGGAATGATATTTTGTAAATAATTTACAAATGTTATTAATTGAATCAATAGCTAATGGCAAACAACTAATATGATTGGACTTAAAATAGAGTAAACACTAATTCTATGCCTTGTGTTTAATCGGAACATTGTATGATGAAAGGATTGAATTATATGGAAAAATTATACATGGAAAGATTAGTCAAAACTACTTTGACATTCCTAAATATTTGGGTGGTCATAATGTATTACTAGACGTCAATCTTGATCTATTATTATAAATTGTTTAATTGAAGAATTAAAAAAAGTTTTAATTTATCTAATTTTAATTATTAATTAGAATTATAATTTATAATCATTGCCAATATATTTGCGAACCTAATGGATCTCACATATAGAATGAGTTGAAGAAAACAAAGTTATTTTAATTAAGTTGAACTTAATTGTAAAATTTGAGAAACTTTATGATTAAATATGAGATATTTAATAAATAAGAATCAATATAAGATATTGAATCTTATTTGAACATAATTGATATTTAATTAGAACTATTTGTAATTCTAATTAAATTTTAATTGAAATTATAATTTAGTTGAAAATCTTATTTGAAAATAATTGATATTTAATTAGAATTATTTGTAATTCTAATTAAATTTTAATTAAAATTATAATTTAATTTCAATTAAATTACTAAAACGTCTAAAAATTATTATAAATAGATTTAAGTTCTATGGAGTTAACACTTCTTGCTTAACCTACTCTATAAGACTTACAAAATTCTCTCAATTCATTTTGTAAAAAATGTTAGAGGCTAGATATTTTTGTAGCTACAGTGGTTGAGACGAATCGATTTTGAAAACGATTCGAGAGATTTAACAAGATAAGGATCAAGATTTGAAATAAAATACGAGTTAAATCTCCGCCTTATTATAATTTATGTTAATCATTTTATAGAATTAAAGTGATATTGATTTACGAGAAATCAAAAGACGAAAAAGTTTCGTCATTATTTTGTTATAGTCGAGATCGAATTGCGATTCACTTTTCCAACGAGTGATTTCTAATACAAATTTGTTCGCGTCTGAGTTTCGTTAAAGCAAAGGGAGAAGGACAACGAAATGCGTCAAAGTACTGGCTAAAGGAGCGGATAAAATAAACAGTTATTGGGTGAAAACTCCATAGTTCATAGAACAAGAATCCACTAGCTATGCACCATAACTTTTTACAGAAAGCAGAATGGTCCTCTTGGCCGGACAACAATTGCTCTTCTAAACATGTATTCCGAAGGAGCAATTATGTAGGACCAGTGTGCTTTTAGATTGACGTGGTGACCAATGGTGGAATTGCAGAAAGGGAATTGTGGCCCATTGCAATGTCACCCACACTTCAAATGAAAAAGTAGTAGAAGTAGCCTTAGAAGATTTCCATTTTCTTTTCGCAGAGAATAAAACGCAACAGGCGGTGGTGTTGGTGGTGGAGAAGAAAGATATGTCTATCATGCCGTCTTCAAGCTCCAACAAGTTAGTGGCATTATTATGATAAGATTCTGAGAATGGTGCTAGAGATAATGTTGATGTTCATCCTCCTCTAGCTGAATCTCTTTTAAGTGCTTGTCCCTTTCAATATCTATACTGAATATTCTAGTTCCTACTTCCTATACACATATTGCCCTCTTTTATTGTATACTTCTTTTAAAGAATCTCCTATTAAATTGTGACTTGGGATAAAGAAGAAAAAAATGCATATAATTAATAATTTGGTGGAAAGTATTTATTCTGTTAATAAAGGCAAAAAAAATTAATACAAAAATAAGTGAAATTTTAATTTTTTCGTAACAAGTGTCTTAATTGCATATAGCTCCTCGTGTTAGATAATTTGTAAGCAGCTACACGACTATTTATAGAGGGAAAGGTTTGCAACTTACTGAGCCTAATCATAAGTAATAATTTCTTTTCTTTCTTTGTTAATTCAATAATTTTTTCAAATATTCAGATACGAAATTTTTTACAGAGTTTGATCAGTAAAAAAAGAAAGAAAGAAAGGAAAACTCCATTATCTTATACCATGTATATATTGTGTTCGTTATCTGCACTCAGTACTGGTTAAGAAACGATGAGCTAACAAAGAATAACTTTCGATCTCAGAGTCTGCATTGATACTTCAACGCAGGACATATAATTCAGGGCAGCAATCTTTCATGGCTATCAATAATCAGAGCAAGTGCAACTGACTTGAATGATCATTATTAAAGAAGATGATGCCTCTAAAACTCATTATTGATATGCTGTACTCCTTTTTCGCGACTTTGATTTTATGCCTTATTCTGACGTTTCTTTAATTCCAAACATGAATGATTGCTTTTTGTCCTTTCTATGTTTTTGCCTTACTCTTTGTCAATCCTTATCATTTTGTAGTGCTAGCCATACAACCGGATATTGTCCAATCACAAAGAGAAATTATCGGTTAAAGCAGGAGGAGGAAAGAAGAAAACTGGGTGTTTAAGAGGATAATTCAAGAAAGAAAAAGTTACATAGTCACTACTTTGGAGATCCTTCCATGACTATCAAAGTTTAATATTGTTTTTGTTATTCCTGTACCCCTTAAATAATTTAGTGGTGTATACGAGTATTTTGAATAACATTAAAAATTCGTAAATTATACTTTCATTAAAAGTATTTGCGTCAACTTTTTCTATTCTATTTAAATAATTTTATTTTTTAGAACAATCCCCTTTTTTAAGAATAAGTTAAAAATAATGTTAAAATACATGTGACATAAATATTATATACAAGCTAATCAAATGCTACTTATATGATGATCTAACTCAATATTTAAATTTAAATCGAACTAATTCAATTAACAATTGATTATAATTATTTTAAATTAAATTAAATTATTACTTTATGTTAAATTTTATATAATTGGGCTTACGTAAACTGAGCACATATAAGCTCAAATGAAGTTCTATCCTAAAACTAATTGGTGATAGGAGGAGTAACTCACTAGGCTTATATGCATGCTCAAGGCCTTGTATTTTTTAAATGTGAGAAAAACTCCTACTTATATTCCAACACGCCCCCTCACGTGTGGGCTAATTTATGACCCAACACGTTACACAGTTTATCGTGTCGAGGTGGTGACGTGCATCTCAAGAGCAATCTGCTCTGATACCATGTAAGCGGCCGTTTCACCACAATAGCTTAAGTTGTTGTGTGAGGCCAACTTAATTAGTTTTATATATTCACTGACACTTTAGTTATCTTTTATTAGTATATTAATGTATATAGGTGTGTAATTGAAGTTTTAGTCATTATTTTGTAATTAAAATTTAAGAGGAAGACTCTTTTAATTAAAAATATAAGATTTTGCTCGAGAAAACACAAATAATTGTAAAAAGGAAAAGAAAAATAAAAGAAAGGGATAAAAGGAGGAAAATTATCACCCTAACTTGAAGATAGTGTTCCCAGCTAAATTTCTTTTTATTTCCCTCCACATATACTATCAGCTTTTTCTCGGAGAAGATTCCAAAGTTTAATTTTTATCAAAGACATTTGGAAACTAAAGTCACCACATCTCGAATAGCCACTGAAGCCTCCTTTCCTTTTCCTCTCCAGTAGCCAAACACTAGCCTCCACTTCAACCATGAACTCATCATTCCTGCCAAGAAATCTCTCTACTCCAACCTCTCATATCAATGAAGATACTATAGATTTTGGAATCTTCTTTTTGTTCTTTCTAAGATTTAGTTAACATCAATCGTCATTTTTTAGAGATGGAGAGTTGCTGAAGATGGTGGTGAAAGTCGAGTTGTTGTGATTTGTTATTCTTACGCAATTCTTCTTTTTTCATAGTCTATTAGAACGAAGATCACAATTGGTGTTTCAAGAAATCTCTTTGCCTATTTCGAGCTTTTGTTTTGATTTTTGGTGTCAAACTCAGCTATCCATTTGCTCAAACTTAGTGCCAAATTAGTTTTGACTACAATATGTTGATTTCTCAAGTGCAAAATCACATAATACTCTTATCTTTTTACACTGATATAGTGTTTAGGAGTCACGAAGATTCATTCAATTAACGATTCAAAGGAAACTAGTTGATTTATTATTTAATCGGCCAGATTTCTTTCTCATCAATTAAAAGTAAAAAATCAAACTAAAAATCAGTTCGATTCATAGTTAACTCGATCAAATTAGTTGGTCCGATCTGATTTTTACATCATTGATTTAGACATAATGATTGTGTAAGATTATTAAACACCTTGATAATAGAATCCAAAATTTTGACTTCTTTCTTACCATTTTATATAATATATAGGATTTACGTACAAATTTCAAATTCAACAATGATATCTTCTAATTAATTATTACGAGTTCTATATTACTATTAATTATTAAATTGCATAAAATATTAAATAATTTTATAATCGCTACGGGTAATTTTCTTCATGAATAATATCCAAGGATCGCTAGTGGTCAAGAACGTACTTGAAGAGTTTAAATCTATTAACCTAAAACCTAAGTTATCATGGTTTTGGAGGAGATGGGGCAATTTGAAGCATAAGATATGCAACAATCATTTAGATTTTGACTAATTTGTAACTACCAATTGGAATGGGAAAGAATTTTGCTTACTTTTTACTGTTGGGCATTATAAGACTTGTCGTCTTGTGCTTAGTTTAGTGGGAAGAACTATTATCCTTTAATTAAAGTTAACGATAAAGTTACATTATTTTGTGAAGAAACAATAACTATACGACTGTTTGTTTGTTAATCAAAATGCATAAGCCTAAATTATACGTACGACGGAGACATTGGTGAGAATGAAATATTAAACACTAAAGGGACGTCGCCGGGAGAGAACTCAGGTGACAGAAGCTTGTTTAAGCTCTAAAATGATATAATCTAAATAATTTATGATAAAACTAAAAAGAAGTTAAATAATTCTGAATCCGAGACAGACTTTTTTTAATTAAAAAGAATATTATAAAAAATCTGAATAATCAGCATATTTAAAAAATAAAATTTTAAATAGGTGATAAGAGAAAATTTTCCTATTCAATTTGTAAACTTTTGAACTTACTGCGAACGATTCACATTGACTTTGCAAATAATTCTTAAACCATATTGTATTATAAATCAAATATCATATTCTACAAAAAAAAATTAATTATATATGGTTTTTTTTGTTTGATTTTTTTTAGTTAATGGTGCATATGAATGTTTGTTTAAAATTTTATTTACAAGTTGTTGACATTCATATAGTTTTTAAATTATTTAAGATAAGAGTGTTAATTAAATTAAATAAATAAATCATGCGCATATTTTATATTTCAGTATATTGTTTTCTTATTTTCAAAATATAATGCATTTATATTTATATTTGAAAATTTATTATTTATGACCTACTTTATACTCACTTCTATGCAAGAAATTAAGGGGTCATTTGGTTTGATTTTACTTTTATTTTATTTTTCATTTTTTACTTAATTTTTAATAAAAAAATTTAGTTGCTAATGTTAATGTGATTTGATCTTTATTATTAATAAAGATAAACTAATTTTAATAAAATAATTAAATTTAAAATCTTATACTTATCCATAAATATGAGTAAAAAATTATCAAATTTTATTAAATAAATAATTTAATAAGTAACATTTATTGTTAATATATTGTTTAATTATTAAAAGTAGATTTAAGATATTTTAATTATAGTTATTAAACAATTATTAAGTTAAAAATATTAAAATAATATCAGTATGAATAAAAATAAAATTACAAAGTAAAAATTAGTTTTATAATTTTTTGTAAAATATGAAGAGTTGAAAGAAACAATGATTAAAATAAAAGCTTGATAAACAAAAAATTTAACATAAAACAACGTTATATTGGGAATAAAAATAGAGTTTAAACAGAGGATCTGAACCGGCGCCGAGTGGTGAGTGCAAGTAACGATATACGTGTCTAAAACCAAACGTCTCCTGTGTAGCCACTAGCCCACTCACTCGTACTCGTACCTCTTTATCAAATTTCCGCCGCTTGTGTATCCATCTGCTGGTCACACTCGCACTCACGCTCTCCCTTTCCATCAGATCCCTGCTCATACACTCTTTTTCATTTTTCCAAAAACCATGATCTCATTAATTCTTCTATACTATAGATAAAATTTAGTTCTTTCTTATTCATTAGAATATTTTAACTCCATGCGTAGTTAATCTTGCAACGTCAACAACCTGTCTCTTACTTTTATTGTTTCCTACTTATTTTTAATTAGATATCAGTTAAAAATACAATAAAAAGGTATAATATGATCATCTTTATACTCCATATATATGTAACAATTCACAACTTTCTATCTCAAATATTAATATACACAAGTAATGAATCATTAATATGAAATCATACTATCTTAACAATTATTTATTCAAATTCGGAATCAATGTAAGCATTCCGCTGGAAGTGAATATAGAACACACCATCTTAATTAGTTTCTGTGATTATTTGGTAGAGAAACACTAAATTCATTTTTTTCAATAAAAATTCCTCAGCGAGCCCTACTTGATATTTCATTTACATTGTTTCATTCAACTTTATATAATATACAGATTTGCGTCGTAAAAGATCGTGACTGACTTCCTTCATTTCAGCACTATTAGATTTGGAAATACATTTTATGTGATGACTCATTCAAATTAAAAAAATTGTTGGCTAACCATTAGTAATTATTAATTCATGCTTATCAATATGTAATAAAGTATCATTTTTATAAAATATATGATAGTTATTAATAATTAATAAGCTATCCTTGAAAAGCGTACTTTTGGTCAAATATACACCCTTGTCTTGTCATTCCACATTGTCTTTAATTAGCAAATTTAGGAATCCATTTTGATAAGGTTACATCTTTCTCTTTGTTTCTCTCACTTAGCTTTCCTTTGGACAAAGTATTTGTTGCCCCTTTAGCGGTGGCACAATTTAACTGATTGATCAGGTGAAGCCTTCCATAAAAACTAGTGGCATTTGCTCGTACACATGAACATGACATTCTCGACAATGGAGCCCGACGACGCTTGTAGTGGCATCCACTCCCATTGCGTAGAAATAACACCAGTAGAAGCACAGAAAGTTGCCCAACCACCCCGCAGAAGCACCTTACAGAAACTCAAAACCAGACTCAAAGAGACTTTCTTCCCTGATGACCCTTTTCGCCAATTCAAAGGACAAACCTTTAACAGCAAATGGATTCTTGCTGCTCAATATATTTTTCCTATTCTTCAATGGGGTCCTAATTACAGCTTCAAGCTCTTCAAATCAGATATCATCTCTGGCCTTACAATTGCCAGCTTAGCCATTCCCCAGGTTGCTTACTTTAATGAGCAGTTTTTGCTTTCTTACTTCTTTTAGGGTCAGGTTTAGCAAAAGAAGATTTATTTTGCCTACTTGACTAACCCTTTTAATCATCACCTTTCAGGGTATCAGCTATGCAAAGCTTGCTAGTCTACCTCCTATAGTAGGTCTATGTGAGTGTATCTCAACTTCTTCTCTCTCTCTCTCTCTCTTTGATTTACAATTACAACTCCTACTTTGCTATCCATTGAACAAAAGTTTTTGATGGTTTTTATACAATATTTATGCAGATTCAAGCTTTGTACCTCCTCTTGTGTATGCTGTTCTTGGAAGTTCCAGGGACTTGGCGGTGGGACCTGTTTCTATTGCTTCACTAGTACTGGGATCGATGCTTAGACAAGAAGTGTCCCCTTCTCATGACCCTGTCTTGTATCTGCAACTCGCTTTTACTTCAACATTTTTCGCTGGTGTACTTCAAGCCTCCCTTGGACTGCTGAGGTAACTTGTTTATTTTCCATTTTTGTTTTCATTTCCTTGCCACTGAAGTCACTGCTTCACCGTAAATGATGATCTAAACAACTGCTGCAGGCTTGGGTTTATTATTGATTTTCTCTCCAAGGCTACTTTAATTGGATTCATGGCAGGAGCAGCTATTATTGTCTCTCTGCAACAGCTTAAGGGCCTGCTTGGAATAACTCATTTTACCACACAAATGAGCCTGGTTCCTGTTGTAAGCTCTGTTTTTCACAGAACTGATGAGGTAAACAGGTTGATATTATTGGTATCCTCTAACTATTACAACAACCAGAACCCTACCCTTGGATTTCGTCCACACATAATGATGGAGAAACGACTTTTCTGGTTTTTTAGCATCTACTATATATATAAAGGAATTTGCTTGCTTTACAATGTATTCTCCTAGTAGTTCTCAAAAAAAAACAACAATATGTGAAAACTCTTTATGTAAAAAGGGACTAAAAGAGTCAAAAAGAGTAAAGACTTGAGAGGTGCAAAAGGACTTCCTGTCCATTTATGCGTTTACAGACTTTCGAGACGAAAAAAGATGGATATACAGAGAGTTGTATCCAACACTAACTTACTTAAAATGTTGGGCACATTTTCTCTGTTAATATTAGTTTACTTTCCGAAAAACTACATATATTTTTTCCTAAAGCATCATTTGGATATCGTTCCAAAATAACTCTATCTAACCCTGTTCAATGCTCGAAACGTTGTTCAATGTCCAAAACGTCTAGACAGAGGATCGAATTCCGATATGTAAGGCTATCAAATATGAGAAGTCATGCCCATTGTTGTAACACATGCAATATTAATATTAGTTGTTATTGTGCAGTGGTCATGGCAAACAATATTAATGGGCGTCTGCTTTCTCGCCTTTCTTCTGCTGGCAAGATACATTGTAAGTTACACCCTCCAGTCCATTCCCCTCTATTTATCATCATCTGTATCGTAAGGATACGTTTAGTTTAATAATAGAATGAAATATTATCCTATCATTTAAGAGGAGAGTTATTATTCTATCATTTGAAAGGAGAATTTATAATATAATAAAATAGAATAAGATAGATAGTTTATAATATAATAAAATAGAATGAGATAGATGATAGGAATTTTATATTTTATCCCGTTTTATTTTAAAGAGTTAAAATAAAAAACTTTTGATTTGAAAACTATAGGATGAAATATAAAATGATAAATAACTTTACATTATATTATATTATAAACTCTTCGTTAACTATATATATTATAAATATTTCTAAATAATAATTTTTTAATATCACATTTATTTATATTCTATTTTATTATAAATTATTTCATTATATTTCATTTCATTCTATTTCATTAAAAACTTTAGTTTCAACTAAACATAACCTAACAGAATAACCTTACGTGTTCCTCCTTTGCACGTCTAACTGTAAACGAGCGTTTTTGGGTAATTCACTAAAGGTATTTTCTAGAAACGTCTCGATTGAAGTCAGGTTGGCCCCACAGAAAGAATAAATGTAAACAGACACATATATTATTCAGAGGTTTTGGTCACACCCAAAGCCCTATTAAACATCAGTCATTCTTCCACCAATTAACACCGACTACTGAACACATTGTTAGATGGTCTTCCGCGTACATATCATTGTACTTGTATTTTTTACAAAAAATACTGCTTTCTGATTCGAACCTATAATTTTTAATGTTTATCAATTTAAAAAATGACCCTACCTAAAATTAAATGTGCATTGACCTTGGAGTGCGTGGCATGCAGAGCATGAGAAAACCAAAGTTTTATTGGATTTCAGCTGGGGCCCCTCTTACCTCTGTGATCCTATCTACAATCCTGGTTTTTGCATTCAAGGGTCAACGTCATGGCATCAGTATAGTAAGTCCTCGGTCCCGGTAGCATAACAGAATATATATCTATTCATATCACATATTAGCCCTTAATTTGGGATGCTGTTGTTGTTAGATAGGAAAACTGCAAGAAGGATTAAACCCTCCGTCATGGAACATGTTGCGTTTCCATGGAACCCACCTTGGACTTGTTATAAAAACTGGCTTGGTAACTGCCATTTTGTCCCTCACTGTGAGTTTCTCTTGTCCATCACCTGGTACTAGTTAATTGTATGAGTGGTTTCTACCCTCAAAATTGCAATTCATTATCAATTTGCACAAAAATTAAAATTACTTTCTTGTTCGTTTAATTTTACAGAGAAATGGGTCTCTGCAAACAATTTTTGCTATTTTTCTACTTTTGCATTAATGAGATACATGCACATAAGTAGTAGATGTGCAGCAATTAAGTTTTACAATTTAATTAGACCTGAACATAAAGCCAAAAAAAGTACAAGTCTCCAGAAATAGTTGCTCTGTTCTAGTACGGTAGTATCTGCTGATGTTTTACATTGCTTGAAACAGGAGGGAATTGCAGTGGGAAGAACTTTCGCTGCTCTGAGAAACTACCAAGTGGATGGAAATAAGGAGATGATGGCAATTGGGATAATGAACATAATTGGATCAGCCACTTCCTGTTATGTTACAACAGGTGAACATTTACTCTCTAAGGTGCTCTTATTCCCACAAAAGATGCTTATAACTACAGATTTTAAGGGTATTAGTATCACATTAATGTACAAGTAAGTGAAATATTGCAGGTGCTTTTTCTCGATCAGCAGTTAATCATAATGCAGGGGCAAAAACAGCAGTTTCTAACATTGTAATGGCAGTAACAGTAATGGTGACACTCCTCTTCCTGATGCCTCTATTCCAATACACACCAAATGTTGTGTTGGCGGCCATCATAATAACAGCAGTAGTTGGTCTGATAGATATTCCAGCTGCTTACAATATCTGGAAGATTGACAAATTTGATTTCATCGTCCTGTTATCTGCATTTTTTGGCGTTGTATTCATCTCTGTCCAAGAAGGCCTTGCTATTGCCGTGAGTTTTCAGTTCTCTGCTTTTTGAAATTCCATTTATCCGATGTTTGTATAACACACTTAGATTTATACTAACAACACTATACAAGTCAAATCATAACGATGTGAAGGTGGTAACAGATTGGTATATCTATATTCAAGATCCTACTACAAGTTACAAGGCCAAAGACAGTAATATTGGGCAACATACCTGGGACTGACATATATCGCAATCTTGATCATTACAAGGAAGCCCTGAGCATCCCTGGTTTCCTCGTATTTAGCATTGAAGCTCCAATCAATTTCACTAATACAACATATCTGAAAGAAAGGTTGATTGTTCTTTCAACCATCAAATGATCTATGATGGAAATTTGTGTTTTCCCATAATTGTTTCCAATACTGTGGAAGTTGTTGCTTTTCTAATAGGACCCTGAGATGGATAGAAGAATTCCAAGAAGATAAAATGGGCAAGAAGAAATCAAGTATCAAGTTCCTGATCCTAGATCTGTCAGGTAATCTATCTACAATACCTAAATAGAACTCGCATCAAGCAAATAGATTGAACATCAAAGGAGTAAAGTAAGTTCTACATACAAGGACTAGCATGCTATACTTGACTGCTATGCATCCAAAATTTTACGTTTCAGGTGTGAGTTCCATAGATACCACAGGAGTCTCTCTCTTCAAGGATTTGAAGAAAGCATTAGAAAACAGGGGAATTCAGGCAAGCAATTATGTTTCAATTCCTTAGCCTTTTTAGTTGCCACGAGCACACTTAGCTGATATGTTTGGTTGGACGTTGCCACAGCTTGTGCTAGTGAATCCTGTTGGAGAGGTGATGGAAAAACTGCAAAGGTCTGAAGAAGCCAGAGATTTAATGGCACATGGTACCCTTTACTTGACGATTGGAGAAGCTGTTGCTGGGCTTTCGTCAACACTCAAGGCTCAATCATCGAGTCCTGTATAACAAGATCTGAGGCCAGTGTTTCCATATGTAAAAAAGAGACAATAAGATGAAACAAGCCAAGTTTAATAATATATATATATAGTAATAAGGCCATAAACATGGTTCTAAAACTTTAATGTAGCTTCATTTGCTTACACAGTTGATTGTTACGGGTCACAGTAATTACTTGATCTCCTTTAATGACATGGATTGAAGAACATTCTTCATCCTTGTATATATTCAACAGCGCGCAACTAATTATAATTATAAACAAGTTGGCAAAGATTGTAGTATGGATGAAGGTTTTATAACCTCCTTTTTCTTTGGGTTCCAAAGCTAATTAATATGCATAAGTAACTAATATACACAAAATGAATCATTAGTAATTGATATGGCCAAAATGAAGCACAAGAGATAAACAAAATAACCTATCAATCATAATTATTTACATACAAATCAACCATTTTTATAGAAAATCATGTAGATAATACGAGCACATAACTAATCTTGCAACTATTAACCTAATTGATATGAGATATAGTATAATTCTTGAAAATTGAAAGTATTAAAAGTTTCGCAAACTTTTCGGTAACTCCTTTGGCACGAACAAAAATAAAATCAGGCAAAGTGAAATAACAAGAACACCAAAAATTTGTTAACGCAGTTCGGCACTTCTTGCCTACGTCTGCGGGGTCCTCACCCAGATTAAATCTTTCACTGAAAATATAATAGGTTTACTCAAGACTTTACAGAGCCTACTTCACTCACTCTTGAAACTATCTCTCTAACTCACTACCCGTGAAAGATTTTCATACTCGATAACACGACCGCCTCGTGTTAACCTCGTCAGATGATTTTTCTAACTATTTTCACTCAAAAACAATCAATAAAAATAACTCAAGTATTTAACCAAATAAGAACTGAACAATAAAATACTTTAGATAAAAAGAAAGATTTCTCTATGTCGGAGACCCACTGTGTTTTCTCACAAAAAACATGACACAACCTAGATGAAGATGTCTTGAAGAAACTGATGAGTTGAGCCACTTCACATCTATAACACCACACACGATATTCAGCTTTTCACGTCTCCTTGGAGATAGACTTCTGCTGTAGAAAGAAAAAATGCGGATAACACACACCGGATAATTTTTGCAATGGCTCCTTTATGTCAACATGTATGAGACCCACGCAAACGAAGAAAAACAATTCCAATAACCAGAACACGCCAACCAAAATGACGCACACCTCCCAACTTCGTTTCAGCCTCTAGCCATGTATTGCATCAGCAACAACGAAACTCACTCTCACCAAACTTGCCAACACACACACACATAACTTCAGATATGCAAATTTCCATTCAAACCAGAACATCTATCGTAGAGTTAGGATAAGGATAAATCTCTCAGCTGATAAAAGTCCCACATCAATTCAAATATAAGAGTTCCACTTCAACACCATCACTTCAACAGCTTCAGTAATTTTTACCTCATCAGTAACATCCCAAATACTCACATGTCCAACCATTTTAATAATTAATTCTGTACGTCCAATTAAAATGCCAAAACAAAATAAACAATATATATATATATATATATCCTAATAATCTCCCCCTTTTTGGCATTTTTGTCACAACTCTTGAACTCCACATGAAAAATCATAATTGGACATATAAAGTGTGCAATGCTCCCCCTCAATGTAATATCCAATTAAATATTACATAATCATAAGTCAACTGCAGTCAACAAAACACATAAAAAAATACAGACTTATTTGAACTGTTCTCCTCTTTTGGGACAATACATGCCAAAAAGTCATTTTTAGGAGTTACCGGAGAAACGAAGAACACATTGCTTCAAATTTCGGAGAGACTCAGTGGCTACCTGAAGAATGCCTTCAATCCTCTCAATTTCTGTAAACAAAACTGCATAAGGATTGACCGTCGACCCTAAAGCATTCGAGGGACTAGGCGTGACGTATGGTAAGTCCACCATCGGGATTGATGGAAAATCCAGCGATTTATATTCATTAAAGCTGCCAATTCAAGAACACTCGACTCTACCTTGGGCATTTGATTTGCATATAAAAACTGTGTTATTAAACATGGAAAGTAGAGTGGAGAGTGCGACTTACTTTCAATCGCCAACATCACATCAATGATAAGCTTGCCAAGGTTGAACCTCATTCTAGTCCTGATAGCATAAAGTAACTTAGCCTGTGCCAAGTAGATAGAAACTACATGCGTACTTGGCATCCAGTTTGTCACCACCAATTTAAAAAGGATGAAATACTTTTGGGTAAGCATTGAAGAACGAAAAAATATAACTAGTTGGCCAAGCAGTCAATTTGCCACAAATTAAGACCGTAGCAATCAGGTCATTTGACATAGTCCACTCATCATCATAAACCAAATCACCAATCAAGTTATCAAACCCCAGAAACAAATTTAAACAAGTAGCATCAAACTGTACTACCCAACCCCGCACATAAACAACTCCAAAAGACACAGCATCCACATTTAGAATATCTTGAGTTAGATTACAATAAAATTCCTTTACCAGTTCGAAGTCATAATGATGAGGTAGCGTAGAAGCTTGCAATGAGGAACGCTCCGATAATAAAACAGCTAAACCTTGTTGTTGAAACTCCTCGAGATTGATCGGACAATCAATAACTAAACCGACGTTGTGGAGAGTTTCCCATTTATGTTCGGCCTCAGATGAATAAAACTTGAATGAAACAACATTATTTGCAGTCAAGTGGGTAGAGGAATGACGTCTTGGTAGTCGAGTTGATTTACGAGCCTGCGTCTTTGTTTACCTCGAAGAAGCCACAGGAGGCATAGGTGAGGGAGCAGGCACGGCAGGAGTATCACCGGTATCGGAACCAAATTCTTCAATCATAGGTAAAATTACCTGATGGGCATCGTAGTCAGGGTCCCGAGTAGAGACAGTGTCTGGAATGTCAATTAGTGCATCAGACGATGACCTTTCCCCACTAATTTTCTTCTTAGATGCCGAAGTGAACATCAATCTGCTTGAGCGACAAGTTGGGGCTGCTGATTTCTTTTCCGACATCGAAGAGACTGATTTTCCCTTATTCTTTACCATATTTTCAAAAATAACAAACAGCCCAGTTAATCTCAACAAATCACCAGAACACAGTATCGTGTATCCCAGTTAAAAGCTCACAACACAAAATCTAGCCAATCTTCATAGTAGAAAAATACGGAAACAAGCAAAAATCTTCATAGGAAATTTTAAAGTTCACAGCGGTACCAACTTGCAGATAACAACTAAGATCAATTTCAATTTCGTGAAACACCCAATCAAATTCTGCAAATAGTTCAGATTAGAATCGAAAGAAGGCAATGTCGTAGAAAATGGGTCTTCAAGACAATCACAACATTCACAAAAATACCCAATCCATGGTTCAAACTCAAAGTCGTGGGTAGTATTAAAGCAATCCCAATCAGAACCCACAAAAGAAATAGAACCAACCTTGACTAAGTAGTACCGTGAGATGACGATCCACTGAACAGATAGCTTAAAAATAGCAGAAGAGCAGAGAATAAGCAAGTACAATCCACCATCTTCAATCTTTGTGAGAGAAGCAAGCAATAAGATGTATTTGTAAGTGAAGCAGAGGAGACGCAAACAAGTTGAGAGGAGGGGCTGCGGCAGAGACAAAGGAGAGAGGCAACAAAATAAAACAAGGTAGGGATTTTAAATCCCTTTAGCGAAATGTAGCACAACTCCTTTTTTTATCTTTTTATTTTTATTTTTCTTTTTATTTTTTTTTTAAAAATAAAAATAAAAAATAAATACACTAATAATGTAAGGTACAGAGTCCCAAAGCTCCTCTGAGAAGTTCAAACCTTACTGCATCAAGATGTTTTCTGAAGATATCTGCCAATGGCTTTTCCGTAGATATATGTGATAGGATGACTGTTTTGCTTTCCACAAGCTCTCGGATGAAATGATACCAGAGGTCAATAAGTTTCGTTCTTGAATGCTGAACTGGATTCTTTGAAATATCTATGGCACTTTTGTTGTCGCATCAGATAGTCAACTCGTTCTGATCAATCCCATAGTCTGCTAGTATCTGTTTCATCTAAAGAAGTTGTGAACAACAACTACCTGTAGCGATGTATTATGCCTCAGCGGTGGATAGTGAGATTGAATTATGCTTTTTGCTGTACCAAGAGATCAAATTGTTTCCTAGGAAGAAACAACCTCTTGAATTGCTTTTCCGATTGTCTAAGTTTCCAACCCAATCCGCATCACTATATCCAGCTAGATAAGGTGTTGAGTCAGATGAATACCATATCCCGAAATCAAATGTTCCCTAACATACTTGATGATCCTCTTTACCGCCGTCAAATGTGTTTCTTTTAGATTGGCTTGACAGCGAGCACATACCTAACGCTAAAACAGATATCTGGCCTGCTTGCAGTCAAGTATAATAAGCCTCCAATCATACTTCGATATAAACTCTCATCAACACCTTTTCCATTCTCATCTCTGTTTAATTTTGTTGAAACACTCATAGGTGTTCTTGCATGTCTAGCATTCTCGAGACCGAACTTCTTGATTAAACTCTTAGTATATTTGGTTTGCGATATAAAAATTCCTTCCTTCACTTGTTTAACTTGCAAACCTAAAAATAAATTCAGCTCGCCTACCATACTCATTTCAAATTCAGATGTCATCAGTTTGACAAACTCATCTACCATCGTTGAATGTGTAGCTCCAAACACAATATCGTCAACATAAATTTGAGCAATCACAAAATCAGATTTGAACTTTTTAATAAACAGACTTTTGTCGATGCTACCTCATTTATAGCCTTGCCTGATGAGGAATTGTGTAAGCCTTTCGTACCAAGCTCTTGGTGCTTGTTTGAGACCATAAAGAGCTTTCTTTAGCTTAAGGACATGATCTGCATGAGTTGAATCAACAAATCCTTTTAGTTGCTAGACATACACTTCTTCTTGAATAAATCCGTTTAAAAATGCACTTTTTACATTCATTTGATAAAGCTTAAACCGCTTTACACATGCTATGTCCAATAATAGTCTGATAGATTCAAGTCGTGCCACCGGTGCAAAAGTTTCGTCGAAGTCGATACCTTCAACCTGAGAGTATCCCTGAGCTACCAGCCTTGCTTTATTTCTAGTAACATTACCCTGCTCATCTGTTTTATTCTGAAACACCCATTTTGTTCCAATTACATTGGTATCCGATGGTCTTGACACTAATTCCCATACATAATTCTGTGCAAAATGAATCAATTCTTCTTGCATAGCTGCTATCCAAAATTCATCTTGTAGTGCTTCTTTAACGCTCTTTGGCTCGAATGAAGACGTGTAACACAAGTAGCCTGCAAGTTCTTGATAATCAACCCTTTTTCTTTCTCTTGTTTTTCTTCTTTCGCTAACATCTCTAATGACATTTTCTACTGGATGATTTCTTCGGATTCGAGATGAAGAATCTTGGTTCAAATCAGCTTCTAGTGTTTTGGGTGATTCATCATCCGAAGTAATTGAAAGTTCTTCAGTTCATCCAGTTACTTCTTCAGCAGCAACTAACTGTGGATCAGTTCCTGCACTTACTTCCTCAGCAGCAACTAACTGCAGATCTGGGCAATTCTTCAAACTCGTTTCATTTCTTGTTTAAGCTAATTCAGATGGTTGGTTACGTTAATTTTCTTCTGCCACTTGTTCATTCAACAAAGATATATCATTTATCACAACATTTATGGACTCTTGCACTTTCTTTGTTCTTTGATTGTATACTCGGTAAGCTTTACTATGAGTTGAACAGCCAATGAAAATTCTTTCGTCACTTTTGCTCTCGAATTTTCCAAGTTGTTCTCAATATCTAAGAATATAGCATTTACTTCCGAAGATATGAAAGTAACCTACATCTGGTTTTTTTCCTTTCCAAAGTTCATATGACGTCTTGTTCAAAAAGCTTCGAAGATACACTCTGTTACATATGTAACGTGTTGTGTTAACCACTTCGGCCCAAAATTGCATAGACACATTACTTCCATTCAGTATAGATCTGGCCATTTCTTGAAGTGTTCTATTTTTCCTTTCGGCAACTCCATTTTGCTGTGGAGTTTTGGGTGTTGAAAATTCTTGTACAATGCTATACTCACCACAAAAGTCATTGAAGCTTGTATTCTCAAATTCTCTTCCGTGATCCTATCGAATTCTCAATACAGTCAAATTTTTTAGATTCATGACCTGCACACATAGGCTTCTAAAAGCCTTGAAAGCATATGATTTTTCTTTCAAAAATGATACCTAAGTATATCTTGAATAATCATCAACACAAGTTAGAAAGTATCTCATTCCACCAATACTTTCATGTTGCGTTGGACCAACCAAATCCATGTGAATTAATTCAAGTATGCGAGATGAGGTAACATGTCTAACCTTTTTATGTGGCACTCTTAGCTGTTTTCCCATTTGACACGCCCTGTAAATCAAATTTCCTACTTTGTTCATTTTGGCTAGACCCTTCACAGCCTCCAATTTTGTTAATTTGCTGATGAGCTCAAAATTTGCATGCCCAAGCCTTTGATGCCATAAATCAATGTCATTCTCATAGGTAGCTGACTTACACGTAGTTATGACTTGCAATATGTAACAATTGTCGGCTGATCGCTTGCCACTCACAATACATTCTCCTTGTTCAAAAAGTACCCTACATTCATCACTTGTGAATTTAACTAGCAAACCATCGTCACAAAGTTGGCTTATACTTACCAAATTTGCTTTTAATCCATCGACATGGAGCACATTCTTGAGAGGAGGCAAACCATCCATGCATAATGTTCGTCTAACAATCACGGAAGCTTTCTTTCCATCTCCAAAAGTCATATGACTATCCATACAATTTTGATAATCAGTTAAGTAAGCCTTTTCCCCTGTCGTATGGCGTGAACATCCGCTATCAAAATACCAACCATGTTGCAAAGTTGCCTTCATTGATGTACGAACTACGAGAGCTTGCAATTCACTTCTTTTTACCCAAGTAGATTTCGGTATTGAAGATTGATGTTGAAATATTTGTGTAGGATGTATACTTTTTTGGCTTTTGTCTTCTTTGAAACAGCATCTGTAATAGCTGATAACATCTTGGCCTTATATGCCCAATTACTCCATAAAAATGACATGTAGGTATAAATCTTCGAGCCTTTTTTGATGCTTCTACCTCTTGGGTTGATATGGACATATCAACTTTTTCCTCATTCACTTTCGAGCACCCACCTTTATAGCCTATGCCTTCGAAATTCCCTTTAACCTTACCAGTTTCTATCAACTTATCTAGTTTTTCGGTGCCTCCATTCAACATTCTCAATCTCTTTTCAGTACTTATCAATTTCATTCTAGCTTCACCAAGCTCATCCGACGTTAACATCAACTTCTTCTCTAGCTCTTATATGATGTTCTTCATGGAAAGATTCTCTTCCTTCAATCTTTCATTCTTTCTACACATTTTCACCCATTTTTTATACATAGATTCGTAGTACTCATAGATATGCCCCTTTTTATCATCTAGGCCACTTCCGTCACTGTCATAATATGATATTGAATCTTGAGCTGAATTGTTTTCGAAATTTCCTGATTTCCCTTTTTCTAGCCTTCAATTACTTCCTTCTCAGTTACTGTTAAGCAAGTAATTGGACTTTTGCTATGTAAGACAACCAAGGCAGCGCTATTTGCTATTTCTTCTTCACTACCATATTCACTCTCAGAATCATTCTCACTCCAGGTGCTTGTGAAGGACTTTCCTTTTTTTTTTTCTTCAAAGTATTGGCACATTCGGATTGAATGTGTCCAAAACCTTGACATTCATGACATTGAATTCTTCTTGCCTTTTGTTCACCCTTTTGTGTCTTGACTTGTTGTCTTGAATTGTTACTCGATGAACTTCCGCCATATTGTCTAAAGCTGGGTCTATCCTTCTTCATTCTTTTCAGCCATTTACCAAAATTTCGTGTGAGAAGTACCAAGTCTTTGTTTTCATTTGATTCATCTGCCGCATCATTCACACTCTTTCCAGTTTCCACCTGTAGTGCCAAACTTTTGCTTCTTTCTTGTTTACTTCTTAAAAAATTCATCTCGAAGTTTGTAAGAATTCCAATAATTTTTTCCAATGACAGATTATCAATGTCGTGGGCCTCCTCAATTGCTGCAATTTTTGGAATAAATCTTGGAGGTAGCGATCTCAGTGTTTTCTTGACTAATTTCACGTTGGAGTATTTCTTCCCCAGTTGGTGAGCCTGATTTGCTATGTCTCACAATTTTTCATGAAATTCTCCAATAGTCTCATTCTCATCCATCTTCAGCTCTTCAAATCGCATAGCTAACATCTATAGTTTCGATGCTATCACGAATTTTGACCCTTTATGAATAACTTGCAAGGCATCCCACGCTTCTTTCGCCTATTCATAGGTCGAAATCATTGAGAAGCGTCCCTTATCAACAGCACTAAATATCACATGCGTCGTTTGAGAATTTCCAAGTGCACTTTCTTCTTCGACTCTTGTCCATTCAGAGGGATCTTTTTGAACTGCCTCTCCTTTATCATTAGTGATCATCGAATGCGTCCAACCGTGTACTACTGAATGCCAAGCTCTCGTGCCTTGAGCTTGGATGAAGATTTTCATCCGTGATTTTCATGCAGGATAGTTGGATCCATCCAATAGTGGTGGTCTGGTAATGAATGCACCCTCTCTTGTCGCCATGTTTACGAAACTAGGATCTGCACCAACTTGCTATCAAGTTCTGAATCGGTGACCTTGCTCTGATACCAATTGAAAAATTGAAAGTATTAAAAGTTTTGCAAACTTTTCAGTAAACTCCTTTGGCACGAACAAAAATAAAATCAAGCAAAGCGAAATAACAACACCAAAAATTTATTAACGCAGTTTGGCACTTCTTGCCTACGTCTACGGGGCCCTCACCCAGATTAAATCTTTCACTGAAAATATAATAGGTTTACTCAAGACTTTACAGAGCCTACTCCACTCATTCTTGAAACTATC
>JAOQMS010000178.1:8668408-8695580 GCA_027563885.1 Erythroxylum longipes
GACAATAAAAGACAAAAATGAGATAACTTAAAATCATCTTACTTATGGCATTGTCGACTTGGCCATATAAGTGAGAAGCGCATGACTAAGCTATATAAGAGTGGCAGCTTAGGTTCATTTGATTATGAATTATATGACACATGTGAATCTTACTTGTTAGGCAAGATGACTAAATCACCTTTTAAAGGAAAGAGTGAGCGAGCGAATGAGTTATTAGACCTAATACATTCTGATATTTGTGGTCCGATGTCCATTTATGTCATAGGTGATTTTATGTACTTCATTATCTTTATTGATGATTATTCACGATATAGGTATGTGTATCTAGTGAGATACAAGTCTAAAGCATTTGAAATGTTCAAACAATTTAGACTTGAAGTAGAGAAACAGCTTGGTAGAAGTATTAAGACACTTTATCTGATCGAGATGGTGAATACTTGAACAAGGAGTTTCTAACTTATCTTAGGGATAATGAGATTGTATCCCATTGGACTCCACCTTGTACACCACAATATAATGGTGT
Organism: Erythroxylum longipes; assembly: GCA_027563885.1. Classification (NCBI taxonomy): domain Eukaryota; kingdom Viridiplantae; phylum Streptophyta; class Magnoliopsida; order Malpighiales; family Erythroxylaceae; genus Erythroxylum; species Erythroxylum longipes. The sequence goes on from JAOQMS010000178.1 coordinate 8,668,932, forward strand.
GGCTGAAAGGAGAAGCCGAACCTTGTTGGACATGGTAAGGTTAATGATGGGCTTAGCAAATCTACCGAAATCCTTTTGGGATCATGCACTCAAGAATGCTATTTTTGTGATAAACAGAGTCTCTTTAGAAGCAGTTGATCTTACTCCATATGAGATATGGACTAACAAAAAGCCCTACCTTTCTTACATGAAAGTCTAGGGTTGTCCTACTTATATGAAGCAAAATCTAATAAATGTCTATTTATAGGATATCTTAAGGAAACAATTGGATATCAGTTCTATAATGCTTTAGAGAAAAAGGTGTTTATCTCAAAGCATATTGTTTTTTCTAAGAAAGAGTTTCTTCTAAGAGAAGACAACGGGAGCAAAGTTGAACTTGATGAAGTTTATGATACTCAAATAGACACAAATCAGTTGCCTGAACCTAAAATTGTTGTTCATAGAGATGAAACAACAATTGAATCTTCTGAAACACAAAATGTTCGTAGGTCAATTAGGATATGCAATGTTCTATAGAGAAATGGATTTCTTGTAAATGAACAAAATGTTGTATTGCCCATAGAGGATGATGAGCCTACAACCTATTAAGAGACCCTGAAGAGTTCAGAATATGAAAAATGGCTTCAATCCATGAAGTATGAAATGGATTTCATGTTTGAAAACCAAGTATAGACTTTGGTTGACCCACCCAAAGGGCTAAAACCCATAGGGTGCAAGTGAATTTTCAAGAAGAAAATCGAAATGGATGGTAATGTGATTATCTATAAAGTGAGGCTACTTGCTAAAGAATATCGTCAATGATAAGGAGTTGACTATGATGAGACATTTAGCCCCATAGTCATGCTTAAATCCATTATAATACTCTTAGCCATTGATGCTCATTATGATTATGAAATATGGAAAATGGATATGAAGATAGCTTTCCTGAATGGAAACCTAGTTGAGGAAGTGTATATGATACAACCTAAGGGCTTCATATCAAAAGATGGCAAAAAGGTATGCAAGCTTTAAAAATCCATTTATAGATTGAAGCAAGCATCTAGGAGTTGAAACATCTGATTTGATGAGACAATCAAAGAGCTTGGTTTCTCACAAAATCCTATTTAATAAACCTTGTGTGTGGAAGAAGGTTAGTGGGAGTGTTATCATATTCCTTGTGTTATATGTGGATGACATATTACTAATAGGAAATGATGTCTCAAGTTTGCAATCAGTCAATTTTTGGTTGTCACAGAATTTTTCCATGAAAGACCTTGGAGAAGCAACTTATATATTGGGAATAAAGATCTATAGAAATAGATCAAAGAAGTTGCTAGGTCTTTCACAGTTGACATACATAGATAAAGTACTAAAGAGGTTTAGCATGGAGTAGTCCAAAAGAGGGTTTCTTCCTATAACTCATAGGATAAAACTCTTGAAATCTATCTGTCCCAAGACACAAGATGAGAGGACTTGCATGAGTATGATCCCGTATGCTTTGGCAATAGGATCAATCATATATGCTATGTTATGTATAAGACCTAATATATCGTATGCTCTAAATGTTACTAGCAGATATCAATTGGATTCTGGTGAGTGTCACTGGGTGTCTGTAAAGAATATCCTAAAGTACTTGAGAAGGACTAATGATGTATTCTTGATATATGGAAATGGAGATCTCGTAGTGAAATGTGACATACGATGCCAGTTTTCAATCTAACCAGGATGACTCCAAATCCTGGTCAAGTTATATTGTGACACTGAATGGTGGCGCAGTTAGTTGGAAGAGCTCCAAACAAGAGACGACTGCAGATTCAACGACTGAGTTAGAGTACATTGCAGCGGCAAAAGCGGCAAAATAAGCTGTTTGGATCAAGAAGTTCATCATGGAATTTGGAGTGGTTCCGAGCATTGTAGACCAGTACTATTGTATTGTGACAACAATGGGGCTATTACTTAAGCTAAGGAACCAAGGTCTCATCAGAGGTCCAAGTACATACTCAGTAGATATCACCTGATCAGTGAGATAATTGAAAAAGGTAATGTGAAGATAGAGATAGTGCCCACAGATCAAAACATCGTTAATCCTTTGACTAAGCCAGTTCCTCAAATGAAATTTGATTCTAGTGTACTCGCCTATGGTATTAGATACAAAGGCGATTGACTTTAGTGCAAGTGAGAGATTGTTAGAGTAGTGCTCTAAAGGTAATCGCCTTTAGCACTTTTGTACAAACTTTATTTTGATTAATAAAGTGAAAGGCAATTTTCATTAATTTGATGTTTGTTTATATCTGAATTGATGTCGATCTTAAATTGAATTAATGAAGTCCATAATGAAAAACATAGCATGAAAGAAATTATGATGAGATCATGATAATAAGATTCCTACCATATGCAATTATATTAGTATCTAAATAATCTCTAGTCATAGGATTAATCAGACAAGACATTATTAATCCAGATAAACTAGCACATGTTATACTCCTTGATTTAATCAAGCAGTGGATCTCACAAACTGTAAGCATGAGATGTTTAGAGTTAACATGTGGATGCTTACTAAGAGTAGTAAGTACATCGGATGACCCTCTATGAGATTATCATATGGATGATCTATCAAACGTCAATGATTAATCTCATCATAGCAATGGTACAAATATTCTTAGACTTAAGGTACACAAGGATATCTTGAATACTAATCCTATGCTCTGACATCATTCCTGGTTACCTCAAGAAGAGGTCGCTCTTACAGTGGTAATTAGGTATAGCTATCGATATTTAAAGGTAATTGGATAGCCAATAATGGATTCACCACTCCTGATAGAAGGAGATGATACCTATGACCTCTTGTCATGGTCATTACTTAGGAGTCTCTGGCCAGAGCAATTATATGTCATAAAGAGAGTCTTCAATAACACATAGAGTAATGAGATCTTAGGATAAGAACTAACATCACTTGGAATAGATGTGACGTAGTCAGTCTAGTGGGAGTTAACACATAGCCCATACTCCGAACCAAGTAGGGTATAGAATGGTAAAGAGACGAATTGCATGATAATTTTCTATGGAAAGGTTTGTAAGTTGGATAATTAACTATCAAAGAGTTCTTGTGTTAATCCACTTAAATTCTAGTAAATTGGCTTAATGAAACCCTTCATGATTTGCTTAAATTAAAAGTTAATTCAAGTAGCATGAAACCATCCATGATTTGCTCAAATTAACAGCTGATTCAAGTGCCTAAAATAATTGGGAACCTAAGAGTCGCACGTATAAAAGATCAGGTGAAACACAAAGTGTGTATGGTTGTTTTAAGAAGACCATGATCCTAGCTTAAGGCTCATATGCCACGATCGTGGCTTAGGATCGTGGCTTAAGGCACGACAGATGTACATAAGTGAGTTCTTCACTTATGTACTAAAGAGAGGTCTAACATGTTGTAACACACTCAAGTGAGAGCATAAGGGGTCTAGAGGAGTTTTAGAGAGAGAGAGAAGTGGTCTTGAGTCTTCTTTATGTAATTTATGCAATTGTTGCATAAATCTAATTACATGCAAGATATTCTTAATCTATCTCTCCATTTGAACATCTACTTGAACTCATCAAGTTTGATGTTCTAACCACCCCTACACACTGCTTCTTCTTCTTCTTTGCGTGTTCTTAGATAATCAAGGAAGGGTTTGGTGTTTGCTAGAACCCAAACAAGGAGAATAATCAAAAAAGGAGGAGAACAAAAGGTACAAGTGTTTAAATTTCATGTTCTTATGGTCTGTCTATGCATGCATGTGTGTTTCTAGATTTTCAAGGTTGTCATATGGTCATAATTTAGATTCCGACACTTCCGCTGCATTGTCATGCATGTGATGCATGAATTCATGGAAACCCAACATTATCTAATTAGAAGATCCATATAATCAAGATCTACAAGGTCAAATATTGCATTGCTGACAAGAGGATGGTTAGTGCATATTCACATATAATTTCAAGTAATTTACACCAAATTAGTTAACAACATAATTATTCGTGTTTCTACGAGAAACTAAAGGATACAGAGTCACACTTGGAGAAGTTAGTAGGAACATATATTTTGTGGTTTGTTACTTACATACATTTTTATAATGCTTATGTGCAATTATATCGTAAGTGATATCATTGTGCTTTTTTAGTTTTGATATTTCATTGATGGGTTATAATAAAGAAATAACCTTGCATCACTATGGCCTCAACTCGATTAACTAGCATCTTTTAAAAGCACCACCTACATTTTTTTCCTCTAAACTTGGATAAACATTATATTCATGAGTAAATAATTAAGACATAGTATCCAGACATTAAAGAAGAGTCGTATGGAGTAGAATCTTCATCTTCATAGAAATTTAATGCAATGCATAAATTATATTAATATTCCCTAATTTGTCCTAATGTAAATAAAAAATCAACCAATATAATTCCAAAACCTACTGGACATCTAAGAATGTGTCAATATTGGAGCCATGTATATCAGACGCCTGAGAAATGTAGTCATATGGGACCTAAAGAATAAAGACAAATAAAAATATTACACTTAATATCAAATTTGCATTATTTAAATGAATTAATATATATACTCATCTCTTATGAGTAACAATGAATTTTGTGGACAAGGTTATTATCCCAACACATAAAAGATGTCTAAAACAATTTTTTAACACTAATAAACCTTCAACTCATTAACCATCACTAAATACATACCAGACACCTATAATTTGAGTGCTCATTTAAGATTTGTATAATAATGTAATTTCTAAAAATATAATTGAAATACTCACTTTTGTATTAATATATTGATAAAAATAGAGACTAATAATTGCTTACTATTTGTTATCCGTAACTTCACCTTGTCATTACAATTGAAACAATCTATATAGGGACTTTGAAATATAAATATTGACTATAATAACCATTAAAATTAAATACAATCAATACAAAATATATAGGAATAACAGAAAATATCAAAATAGTTTTTATGTTGAACATAGTGATTTCTCTCAATAAAATTGAGAATACATCGCTTTAGCTAAGTCGAAACAGTGATAAACATCATTATTAAATCCATTAGCAAAACATTTTTGGTCTATGTCTTTTTATTATATGTATTATTAATCAATCATATGATCATATTTGTTAGAATATGAAAACCGTGAAACAATTTTGTTTTGAAAAAGAACAGAACCATGTAATGTCTTTGGTTTTGTATATTGAAAATAAAATGTTATAGATTATTTCATGCTTCTTAAATATATGTATAATACTTCTAATAAAATAAAACGAATAGAAAAACACAGAAAACGTAGGACAAAAAGGCGGTTATTGACATTTGACAGTAGTGCAGTAGCGTCTAGTGCCACGTGAGAGCTACCCATCGCCACCGTAAACCACTACCGTCGCATGGCAAAAAGCAAGATTCCGAACCATCCGAACCTTCAAAAATACGGCATTCCTTTCTATGCGGCCGCTTGGGCTCCCTACAAGGAGATCAGCTCAAAACTTACATCCAAGGCCGATGATAACGACGACCGTCCCTCTGGTGAATCTTCTTCGGCGGGGGATGGGATCTCCTCCCAGAATTCTGCTCAGTACTTCGTCGTCTTGGCTGGCGGTGGTGGCGAAGGTCACAACGGTATTCCTAACGCCGTTGTACTCTCTCTCTTCGACTTCGCGTCCAACTCTCTCTCTCCTCCTGTACGTACGATCCAACTATTTGCATAATTAATTTTTCATTTCAGGACGGAGAATTGTAGTCTCAATCCTTGTGCGTTTACTTGTCTATGTGAAATTTGATATTGGAATTAGCTGTTGGAGCCTCGCAAGTTGATGTGTTTTTATCTTGGTTATTTAATGCATTATTATCATTATTGTGTTTTGTTTAGGTAGCGAAGCTTGGATTCGGTTCTGATTTGCCCTATAGAATGGTTGTTCATCCAGGAGGAGATGGTGTAATTTGTGCATTCCCAAATAGTTGCAAGTATTTATCTCATCTGTGTTTTCTGTTGTTGTTAAAAGAAATTTTTTTCAGGAGATTGCGTTTGGTCAATTAATCTAGTTTAACAAACCTAAATCAAGCTATTTGTTGAATCAAGCTATCTTTATTGTCAACAGTAAATGTTCCTTATGTCATTCTATTTGACCTACGATTATTGTGATGCCAAGGTTATGTTAGTATGTCACTGTTGCTATCATTTCTTCAGGGTTTTTATTATGAAAGTGTTTTACTCGCTTTGTTATCCTTTAAGATTAATAATCTTAATTGGTTTAAATTGATTTTGTATCAAGTTTCAGACACAAGACATACATTGCCACTTTAATTGGGGATTGGAAACGGTAAATGGATTGTGGGAGAATTGGAGTAACTTACTGACTGAAAATAAAATGGTTTGCATTACATAATGATTGATAGTGCAATATGTTTTGTGAAAATTCATGGCTTAGATGTTCTGGTCAAAGCATAATGCTAGCATTGTTTGGATAATGCATCTGAATAGCTATAAGCGCTACACTTCTTGTATTCTGTGTAGACTACTGTGTTAAAATCAATGACCTGACTGAAAACTATTACTTTACCTGAGTTGAGCTGCAGTTCATTCTTCTGGGCTGCTGAATCATCTTTCATCTTTCATCCACAGGTTTTTGCTATTAATGTTGCTCTCTGTGGAGTTCTTAGGCATTACTTACCCACTATCTTAATATGTTTTTACAGGTTTTATAAGTGGGAGGAAGTCAAGGAATGTGGCACCAATGAACTGGGCCTGAATCTCAGGCAATTACAAGACAAAGGACAACAGTTGGCATTGACTTTTAACAGTGAAGGTTCTGTACTTGCAGTTGGTGGTGAGGTAGAGACATCCTTTACATTTTTAAATTTTGAATAGAATCATCATCATCATCAACACCCATTTGAAATCCCGCACCAACGCGAGTTTGGGGAGGTATGATAGTAGCCTTACCCCTACCTAATAGAGAGGTTATTTATGATATATCCACATGCAAATGTGACATGAAGATATTTAAAAATTTTTGAATGGAATTATTCACCAAAATTATTGTGCGGTAACCGTAAGGAAGACACACTTCTTTATCTATTTCTCTATATTTTTATTTGCATTCAGTTTAAGAAAATGTGATATTGTTTTTCTGATATTTGATGCATTACAGGATGGAAATTTAGGGGTTTTCAAGTGGCCTAGCATGGAAATTATTCTAGATGAGGCTGAAGCTCATACTTCTTTGAAGGATTTATGCTTTAGGTCTGACAGTAATTGTCACGAAGTTAGAGCTCTTATTTTTGAAGTATTTGTGAACCTTATAGATCTTTGGCTTATGGTTCAGCCCTGATGGAAAATTTCTCGTATCATTGGGAAGCCGTGGCCCTGGTAGGGTTTGGGATATGAGTTCGACAACAGTTGTTGCTTCTTTGTCTAAAGAAAATGTAAGAAATGAAATTTTACATGAAATCCTTGTATAACGACTTAAGTCAATTGTCTCAGTTGTCACTTCACTTTTAGATTTTTTTTCTTCGTGTTATCATGAACTTCATATTTATCCCAAACTTCATCTATCAGGCAATCATATTTCCAGGTTGCCTAATTCATTTTGACTTCTACTTATTGCTGAAACTTAATGATATCTTCATATGTAGCCCAATATGATGTTTTTCCAACCAAGTATACTTTATCCCTAAAAATCTTTTTAGTTGACTGGATTCACGTAACTTTTACCCGCAGGATGAGGTTTTTGCCTCCTGCAGATTCTCACAAAACAGTGAGAAGAATCAGGTTCTGTTTATTGTTGCAATAACAGGTAAATACTTAGAATTTTGAGCAAATTCTCTCCTTACCTGGATGGGAAATAACTTACTATTTTGTGACTTGGAATTCTTGTACATAGGCAAAGGAGGAAGTATTTTGACTTGGAATACAAGCTCATGGGAGAGGATAAGCTCAAAACATGTAGTCAAAGAACCAGCTTCTTCTTTTGATGTCTCACCTGATGGAAAGCACCTGGCAATGTAACCTCTTCACATCTTTACTTTTTGAACGCTTAAGCTAATATATAAGCATCTTTATGATCCTGCAATGCTCATTGTATCCATTGCAAACAGTGGCACAATTCAAGGAGATGTTTTACTTGTCAATTCGACTGATATGCGGGTCCAAATGATGGTTAGGAAAGCACATCTTGGCATCGTGACGGCATTGAGATTTTCTCATGACTCAAGGTGGGAATTTGTCGGGTCACATAACATGCCTCTAAATTATGTACATAAATGACAGACACGTACAAATAGATGCTGAAGTAGGATGGTAAATTGGAAATTAAAATAATTGTCATATTTAGTAATGATGGTGGTGATGATGACGATGTTACTAATAATAATAATTATTATGATAATCACTATAATGTTATAATAGCATTTCCAGTTGTCATCCCCTTTTATGAACAATAATTGGCAGTGAACTATGTTGTACTTTGAATACAGGGCTTTGGTCTCTGCATCCATGGACTCAAGTGCAAGGGTGACTCTTGTCAAAGACAACAAGAGGGGTATGTATTATTGCATTTAGTAAATGTAGTCCATGATCAAAGAGTGTAGTAGGAGGGCCTATGATAGAATAAATCTTAGTAGGAGGGCCTATGACAGAATAACTCTTATCACCGCCAATGTCTAAGATCCTAGATAGGCTCTGATCTAGGTCCGCATGGGTACAACCCTGCTTAATGGATATGAAAAACCAGTAACTTTTGTCCAAGCACTGTGTTAGACGGTGCACATCATAAAGAAGTTTGCAAAAGTATAGGTCTTCTTTAACTTTTGAGCATGCTCTGTGCTCTCTGAGTCTATTATGTGAAATTCATCTTGATATGAGATGCAAGCAAAAAATGAGAAGCTTCTAAACCCTTTAAGCACCGTCCTCATTGTGGATCACTACTAGAAGCTTCGTACGAAAAGTTTTCTATTAGGCGTCACTAGAAAGAAAGACAGGCTTTGGAAGCAGAAGATTTGCACTGAATTGAACTAAACTAAATCCTCCGGAAAACAACCTGAATTTTTGGGTTACAGACTTAAGCTTTTCGCTTTCTTTTTCTTTTGTTTCTGCTATTGTTTAATGCTAGTCACGTAATTTTACATTTCTCGCAATGCAAACTACATTTTCTTGATTTTTATTTTCTTACAGGAGGATTGAGTTGGTTGATTATTATATTCATCATTATACTTGCAATGGCTGCATATATCCTGAAGAATGAAGGACTTATTCCCCCCGTTGCCTAGAAAATCCCTGCTATACGACCAATTGATTTTGAGGTGTTTTTTTACAATTATTAATTGGGGATTTTGCCAGTGCGGTCACTACATCATCCTCTGAGATGGGTTTTGTTATTGTGCATGGTTGCCGGTTAGTCTGGACTATGGGTGGAGATCTAGGATTTGCATATAAATTAACCCCTCCGAGGTGTATTTCGGATGTGGGCTGACACAAGCCAAATACAGAACCAAACTGCTTCATGTTGAAAATGTACTGCTGCCCTTCCGTTAAAGTATCACCTTTCCGATGCAATCCTCCGTAGTCTGCTATGTCAGTAACTAATGTTATCTTCTTTTTGACGTGCCACTTGCCATTATATATCTGAACTATGTTTTGTATACAATGGATAGAGCAAACCTACAGGTTGAAACACTTTCCATTAATAACCAAGAAACTTCAATTATCTTGATTTGCGCTACTAGTGTATCGCGCAGGCAAGAACAGGGAAAAAACGAGACATCATTCATAACAGCCGAGCTAGAGAAGACGACGTGTGCAGGCTATGATCATTTGTCATTGGCTGAGAATATAAAAGAAGTCCGAAGAAAAGGAGAGAAGAAAACGTGTGCAGGCTATGATCATTTGTCATTGGTTAAGAATATAAAAGATACCAGAGTACTGCTCATAATTTGTTCATGTACTTTCAAGAAACAAGCAGGAAAGAAATCGTAGTCAATTCCAGGAAACACCTGTATTATTGACAACTTGTAACATTCCTCCAAATTATTATTTACATATGGGAGAAAAACAATAGCCCACAGATGATAATTGAGAAAAACAAAGGGCAATCTTGAAGACAAGGAAAAAGAAAAAGGGGGAACTAGGTATAATTGTTGATTTTAACCTAAGAACGTGCAACTTTGGTTAGAAGTTCATGTGAGATTTGTCATTCAAGAAGAAGAGCGCGTCAAATGCAGCAAAAGGTTATTTCATTGACGTTTCCGTTGGTAAAGAGAATAGCCAACAAGCGCAGACATGAGGAAAGTCCAAAGCACCTGCCGCACAGTATAAAACTTTAGAAATAGTATCAGGTAAGAGGATTAACTTGTATTGAGTTTTGTCTGAAAGATTTGAATTAGTAGAATTCAAGCATCTAACCTATATTTTCACTCAATCCAACCAAAAGCATCAAATGAATTACTAAAAGTACCGTATTGATGGCTTGCCATCTTTCTAGTCTTTTGATTCTTGACTGCATGTCCTCAATTATGCTTTCCATGGGAACCACCTCCCTAGTCGGTGATGATTCTGAAGCTGAGCAACAGCCCTGTGAGTTTGGTCATCATAATTACAGATCAGACGAACACAAAATCAAGAGAATAATGTTTCCATCACCCCTAATGCCTTATCTCCTACCACATAAAAAAATTAAAACATCAATGTAAAATACATATCAAAGCCCTAAATGATGCAATGTGATAAAACTAATTTTATCAGCTCACAGCACAAACCACATATAATAGTGTAGCAGAAACGGAACATTACTAAGTACACAGCAATTACAGACTTAAGCCACGCAGGAAGATCCATATTCCACAGGTCTTTATAATAACTGGGCCAAACAAACATATACAGGAAACAAAGTATATCATTTTGTCATCTAGTTGCCTTGCTAAGAGTAAACAAGTCCATCTACTCGTGCCTTCATAACTAGATGTCCCATGATATGGAAGCAACATACCTGTGACTGTATGAACTCAATAAGTTCGTGCAACCGTGCAGCTTGCTGAGAATGGATCCCATTAAAACTACCCTCCATTGCTGGTAATCTTTCCAATACAATTTGCAGATAACTCTAAATCGTTTAGCAAGAGAACCAGTCAAGTTAATGAGTTCTCCCAATGTCAGGAAACAACGAGAGCGCAGAATAGAAAATAGGATAATGAGTCCTAAAATCAAAACCTTAGTTGTATATGAACCATCAAGTTTAAGTGTTGAACCAGCAGCTGCGACAGCCTCTTTATTGACCCCTTTAATTTGCAAGTAAGGAGTAGCTGTATCTTGAAGATGATCAACCTCGATAAGAATCTAAAGATCAAACAAAATTCATATGAGATTTAGGAAGTTGAATCTATAATATGGGCATTTGATAGAAGTACGATAAGCAAATAAATCATACATAATAATCCACTTAAGAGTTCAGCTCAATTGAACGCTTTACTGTTGTTTCTTACTAGACTTGAGTCATAGAAGCAAAATAAAGTCCGATAGAATGTGAGCCAAGAGTCAAAATTATAGTTATTCTATATCTAATTAGCATATAAGCTGAGAAATTGTATAGCCAAATATCACCTTTCCATCTTGATAGATAAATGCCGATGCTTCAATATAAGCTACAGCTTGATACCTGTCATCATGAGTAATAAAATAGGCATGTAAATGACTTACAGTTATATAACTAGGAAATGATACAGGAGATGAAAATAAGTAATCCAACTAAATAATGACATACATATTGAAAAAAAGATTGAGCTAAGCTTAAATATGGACAGACAAGGCTTTTGTTTTTCTTTTCGTGTGAAAAAGTATACATTAACCACGAACAACAAAATTGTGTCCGCTGACTACTTACCAGAAAACTATCGAACATAAAACAAATATTAGTCTCAAGTGCCGACATGTTGATGGGGAAGTTTGCATTCAATTCTACCTTTGAAACATAGGGCATAATAGGAAAGGTATCCACTCCACAATAATGCTTTTCATAAAAATGAGGCCTTCTCTCCACTATCTGACAGATGCATGTGCAATACCCAGATTCTCAAATCAAAATCACATAATGCCCATCACTTGAGTGCAATTGAATAGAAAAGATGCATTAGTTTGAAATGAGTCAATATTTGGAATGACTATGCTGATAGATCTAAGCCAAGCAACTCTGTGGTTAAAAGGTACCCCTTCAAGGTTGTACATTCTGTTTGTGTAGTAGGGGCTATGTTCTTCGCAAGGAAGGTAGAGTAGGTCCTTTAGTTGACAGTTTTGATACACGGGACAAGAAAATGAACTTGTTGATCATTGCATACATATGCATATCTACAAATAAGCATTCATGCATACAAATTTCCGATACCTTTAACCAAGACTTAGTACATGGACATGTATTATCTCTGTCAACTCAATGAAGGACAAAAGAGGTTCTATGATAATGAGAACAAACTCACGACAATTGGATCATAGATATCCATTATATGTTGCTTACCCAAGATTAAGTAGGCCAGCAACTGTACTGATGCTAATATCAAAGTCCACTTTTGGTTGAATGATGAAATTCCCTTCTCTGATAGGCTAGCACATGAGACAGCAAGAATCAGAAGACAGTATATAATACATACTAAAACTGTCTTGTTCAAACTAAAACACAGTAAATGCAAACCTCTCGTATTAGCAGTGCAAATCTGCCTTCGCAGATTCTGACACGGATACAGTCACTGTCTGCAAGCTGCCCGTTGGTTGGAATTCCAGGGAGCCTCAAATATAGATCAATAAAATTCTGAACAGAACTACATAATTTTGCAGAATCAAGAATTTTCAAAATGTCTTGATAAGCCACCTGTACATTAAAAATGGAAAATGTCAGGCGGAAACTGCTGCAATGAATCTAAAGAAGAAGCATTATACTGGACTTACTTGCTTATTGCTCTTTAGAACAAACAATGAACTCTCGGGGGAAAGTACAGGATCAAAGTCATTTCGAATTTTAAGCTGCAAAAATTTTTATTAACAATGGAAAACCAAGGTTAAAATTTGAAGTTCCAAAGGAAACTTAAAAGATCACATTAATATGGTATCAGTACTAGTGCTGATGCATTGACATGTACTGCCTTCCAAAAATGTAAACCTGATGACAGAAAGGGTATTGGCCGGTTCAATTTTGTTCCAATAGTGATGTATTTTGATCTCACAATCACAAGCCTTTTGCAATTATGTCAAAAAATTGAAGTATCAAAGTTCATCTTTTTCATAATATAAAGTCGAAATGAGGCTAATCAACAGTGGAAATCATACTGATAAGCTTTATAGCCCATGCAGGAATTAGCATAGATACTTACATACTATAAATATCTACAACCATTTAAATGTTTTTCTGCTGCCCTAGTGATGTAAAATACAAGAAATATTTTGAAGTCTACTAACATGTGCATGAACAAGATGTGGTTCAATATACTGCTGGAACATTGGAAAAACTGTCATCATGATTTCATTTTGGGACATAAAGCACCCTGCTCTACTCTTGTCCCTTTGAACTCGAGAAATTAGATGTGAATGAACACCACCCACCTGTTTTGTGAAAAAATAAAAAGAAATATCACTCCTAGTTGTCCCTTGTCTCTGCCAGGGACTTTTCATAAGTACTTATAACAGGAAGAAAATTAAAGTCTCAAGCAGGAAGGAGCAAAGTCATCTTACAACAGCAATCCACAAATCAAGTGACCTGCAGATCTCAGGATGCAGCGCATAGACCCCCTCGAAAATAATCTATCCATTAAAAAAGAAACTATGTTCAAGTGCTAAAGAGTTGATGAAGATGTGAACAAAAAGCATGACTAATCATAGAATTAATAATATTACAAAGTTATTTGCTTATGATGGTATCAGATCTAATGCCACCAAAAAGTGTGAAGACTGCTAGAACTGAGTAAAACTTCCAGCTACAAAGGTACCAGATCTACTGTAGAGCATGAACCCAAAAAATGCAAGACAAAAGCAGATCAGTCATAACGTTTGACAGATAGCATATTCAATAGGATCTATTTATCACCAGAATAAAAGTTGGATAGCATAAAAGCTACCAAAAACACCAATTTTAGTTAGATAGCATAAAAGCTACCCAAAAACACCAACTTTAACATCAAAAGAACACTAGCAACTGCATAGTACAGTCATTGTAGTTTAAACCTCCAAGACTCAACTTTGATTTTCAACTCTTCAGAAAACTACATGCTTTTGAAAAAATATAACCTTGTTTTGCAAGATGTTTGTACTTCAGAAGACAAATTTTCTCCCTTCAAACAGTGGTCCTAGAACACCTATCTTAACTTTAAAGAGACTAAGCAACATAAAACACGATTTAATAACTGAATATTACAAGTTGATTGCTCGTTTTTAAATATCTGACAATGCTTTCTAGAAGCTGTGGCATGCATGCCCAAGAAAAGAGTAATATGGCCTCAGAAAAGCCGTACTCAAAAAAATGCATGGTCTACTGCACCAAAGTGCAAATTTATTCTAATGAATTCCTACGTAGATGGAGCAGGGAAAGTTCCAAGTAGTAGCATATAGTAAGAGTGGAAACAAACCACGCCACAATCTTCAGAAACTTGTAGTTCCTTAAAGCCCCTACGAGCACCAGTCTCGAGATCAAATATGGGTACTTTTGTTCTATGGTCACGCCTTATATCGTCAATATTCTGGCGAAAAGATGATTGAAAATAATAAACTACCAACTAAGGATATAAAAATGCCATAAGGCAAACCAATAAGAGAACTACTAAACTAAGAAGTGCAATGAATAAAATTCACTCCTACCTTTGAAAGCAATGATAGATCAAGGGAGCTAAAGTCATCATATTTAAAATCCTTCACTTGCTCAGCCTTAAAGTAGCTTTCTAGGGAGACTACTTCACAACCAACAATATTAGCCATTTTATGAGCCATACTAGTTTTCCCCGAACCACTTGGTCCACCTACAACAGAAAAAACAATAGATGAGTGGGAAGAAAGCTTCAAGTATATGGTCTAACAAAGACAACCCCAGGGCAGGGCATGAAATCAAAACCACAGAACAGGCATGAAATCAATCACCATATGTTATTTGTTCTGCTTACAACAGATATAAGATCCAAGTAGTTCATATCAGTTGCCCTTTCACTATATTTGACTAGCTAGTCTTATTTATTATCAAAAGCAAAAAGATAGTGATATTTCGAAGGCTTCAGCTTTGTTTGAATTCATATATTAAAAATTTGGATGACAATGTTAACCGGAGACATAGAAGTCGCATACATTGGAGTATCCTAGCAATTCAACAATCAAATAGCCAACGACAATATTATTTGGACATCTTATTTTAATTAGGCCTATAATTAAAATGTGATTTTAAGTTGCCATTAACAGAATAAGCAAGACAAAAAAGGTGTAGAAAACTTGTCACCAAGAAAAATTAAACATGATTTCAATATTTAAAGAACTCTAGAAAGGCATGTCCACAACATTAAAGGTAACTCTATCCTAAGCTTATTTTTCAGGCTAAACAACTTCACACACATCAAAGTTTTATTTAATTCTCCTATGACTAGTCATCCATTAAACTGCATCATTCAGACTTGAATAGCATAAGAACCCATCTTGTTAATTCAAATAAACAAACTCCACACTTTTTCTCTGGCATGTGCTTGTGTATCCAAAGACACAAAGTGCAAAAGAATTGACGACGTCTTACCAATTCCAACAATGATGGGGGGGCCTCTATTCTCCAGCAAAGCCTGAAACAATCATAAAGAGAGCATAAATGGGCAAGATTTCAGAACTGAATGCAGAACTGTTACAATCCAGCACAAGTTATCAAAAAACTTAATTGGAATTCCTTACCTGAATAGCTTGAACAGCAAGAAGTAATCCTCTATCCAAGTCATATGAATCAGGCATGGGAGCGAGCTTCATTGCATCCCTGGAAGAGGAAGAATCTGTGGTTGCTTCATGAGAGATGTCAAACAAGAACAGATTGACCGCCCTATCCAAGCATAGTTGATAAACTACAAAGACTGAAGTTAATTAATATATTCTGTAGCTAAAAGACTTACCTATGATCGAGGTGCTAGTATGTGGTGGTTCTGGTGAAATAAATTGCCAAGTTGCTATTACAGGTTCCATTTTGGATTTTGTTGGGGAGCGAGTCCATGGCTGAGACAGATCTTCAAGTCGAATAACCAGGTTTGGAGTAGTACGGATTGGCCTTGGCGCAGCAATTTGCCTTTCCTGGTCACTAGGCACAGGAGCACTAAACACAGGTGGGGGTGTATTGAGACGTGGTACAGCTGCAATTGGAGTTAGTTAATTGGAGAGAGTAATAACAAGCAATCATAATCAAGAAGTGGCCACATAAACAAAGCAAAGCCAAACTGATTACATTCCCAACCTTGTGTCTCGAGAATCATTTCCAAATATGATTTAGTAATCCATGGTCTAGTAATACCCATTCTTAGTGCCTCTGCTCCAACAGTCTATACATCAGCAGAGTAAGGGGTGTAAAACTAAACAGAAAATAATTTTGGTGCCAAAGAAAAAATTAACAAAATGTTTGGTCATTTAGAAGCTTTAAAATGGTAAAGGGTGTGTTATCTAAATTCCTTATGCCAAAAGGCCCTTCACTATGCACAAGACCAATTAGAAACAAGAGAATTCGTCCCAATTAACCAAACAATACACCCTTCACAAGAAACTTATAAATACAAAAGTTGACAGCTATCAATTTTCCCTATCAATGGGTCCTCCTTGGCACAAAAACAAAAGGCTGCAACTATCTCTACCTTTCTCTTATTTTCATTTGCAATACTGAATAGACACAAAAACCAGCTGAAATCACATATATAGTACTCAAAAGACTATATCAAACAACCAACCAAACAGTTCTCTAAACTTTCTCAGGATTGTAGGGGTCACAATTTGTGAATGTTCAGATCATGATGAGCAGTAATAACATAGTGCATATACAAAATATAAGCAACTTGAACTGTTCAATGTTAAGAGTAAATATAAGCATTTAAATATTGAGGGCACTACACTTTCTCATTTTCCTTTCATTCTCCTATCACTAGGCTTTCTATCTAGCATGATTGTTGCAGTAAGATTGGCGTAAGAGCATATTCTTAAATAATATTTCCTTCTTATTCAAATCATCAAGAAGCACCACAAGGTAATACATACCAAGCAAAAATCTATTCTTTTCTTCTACTTTACTTGACATAATTTCTTATCGTAAAACAATGTTCAGATATCAATTTTTCAGCTCATCATCTGAAACTTGGTTCAAACCTATAGCAAACAAAATGACAACTAAAAGTCAAACAATGAGATTCTGCACATCCCTAGATGTTATCTTAGTAAGAAAGGAGGATTCATACTTTCCTATCCATGCCCCTCAGCACCATGAATGTCTCACCAAGTGTGTCGATGGTCTCCAAAGAGAGTGACAGATTGCCGATACTGATGGATGCAGATGCCCGTTTATAGCTAACTACAACAATGTATCCTAAACGCAATAACCCACCAAGTGTTGTTCGGCCAACCTGAACCAAGATTGAGGTAATAAAATTGGTAATTGAAACTTATACAACTAACCTTTTAATTAAATCAACAATCCACATCTAAATGTGTTTCAGAGGAAACATTTTCAAGTAACAAGATCAACTTTTAGAAACTGATTACTATCAGCCCCTCAAGCAAGTAGCTTAAGACGCATGCTCTCCTAAAAGTTCACTGACGGTGAAGAATAAATTTATCTAAGACTGCAAACCACGACCTATCTGATAGGGAAATAAATTGATGCAATTACTGTTTCAAATCCAATAAGCATCTAGTTAACTCTTTTAACTATAAAGGTTTCCAAAAAATAGTAAACCAGACACTTAATATATGCCTAGAATAAGAGATTCTCACCATAAAATCAATGGCCTTCAGAGCTCAGAAATATCAAAACTTAAGTGCATTTCCTAAAATCAAGCAAGCTTATAATATTAGGTGAGGCCCAAGACTAGATTAAATGCTAGTTCTAACACACTGCCTCACGCAAAAAATCACCAATTCCAAAGTAAAGAGACAGGAAAGGACATATGTTAATTTATGCTAAGCATAGAATCTAATTTTCGCTCAAGATGAGGCTAAATGTGATTTGACTTCATGACATCTGAGTCATAAAAGCCACGCTACATGTCAAGCAACTATTAAACCCAAACCTTGAATTACTAGCTAAGACCCAACTAGTAGGATCACATTTCAATTCAAACATTCCCAAACCACTAATCAAGAGAGCAAACTATATCCATGATAAGTTCACTAATTATATAATGTATTTATGTTCACATTGCAGCTATATATGAGGTTCCCACCTCAAACTCTGCTTTCGGCCTTATAATGAAATTCTTGTCAACAATCCGTTGGTCGCCAAGTGACAGATAGTATCGAATACCAGATTGTCGCACCTTAATCCAATCATTTATTCTGGCTTCTTCACTTGCTGAAGGGGGCCTAAGATACATCTCAATAAAACTGTATGAAAAAAGAATGAAAAAGCAATTATTCTGCAATCAACCTCGGTAAACAGACTAAGCTTAGTTCTAAAATGATTAAAATTAGCTAAAACTAGCAAGAACCACTGACTTATCTTTCTGTGGTTCAGTTCCTTGAAAGACATCAGTGGAATCCTCATCCGGAGGCTGTAAAGAGATTTTTTGACATTTTATTTACATTTGGTCCAAGTATGCACTTAAGTAAATCCAACAAAGGGCTGCAAATCTTAAATAAGAAACTTGGCTAGGGGGAAACTGACTACCATCAGCTATACCACGAAAGTTGTCATGAAACAAATGCACAAACAACAATTACAGTCATGCGCTTGCATTCAATTACACGCCATCAATGCTATAAAGCAACTTATTTTGTAAAAACTCAATTATGGGTATCACTAAACTTTTCTTTCTCTATTTTGGTCAAAAAGTATATATCTGAACTGATGCAAGAATCGTACCAACCCATTATGTAAAAAATTGAAGATTGTAACTATAGGGATGTCAATAAAACAGAAAGAAGCCCTATTGCAAACTATAAGAAGTAAGAGTCATGAATCACATTGCCACAGTATGAATGCTAGAGAGAGGAATGCCATTAAAAAGTAGTCGCAGTAAAGAAATTGTTGCTTGTTATGTATAATTAGTAATTAAGGGTAATAGTGTATTTTTCATATATTAGGTTAAGTGTATAGGTTATCTGTATATAACCCTTTGTAATCTTATGTTTAACGTAATTGAGTGATAAGAAGATTATTGATTCCTCAAAAATCAACAGAAATCGATTCAGAACAATTTGGATTCCCAGCTCCCTTATGGTGTACTGCATCAAGAGTTCTTGATGGAGGTGCTGTAGTTGATTCTGACTGAGCTCAAGTGTGCTAACACCTTTCTTTGGTATTGACTCCTTGATTTATATCTTCTTCCAATATCATATGTAATAAGGGTGAACTAGTCATAGTTGTGCTCTTTCCAGATATTGCTTTTCTAAAAACTTTTATAATGAATCCCAGACTTAATTAGGATCATGGAGATTTAGGACCAAATGCAGCAAAAAACTGTGAGATTAACATGAAGAAAATGAGTCTTTCTCAATTCATGAAAGCAAACTTTTGCAGAAAAGCGAGTTATAATGCGAGCACCGACCTCATATCTGCATTTCAGCTTGTAGATTGCTTCTCTAAATGACGAGACAAAGCTGTTATTTATTCTAATCTGCAGAATAGACTCTCAATATAAAGAACTAGAATAACAAAGCACAAACATTAGAAGGAATTGGATTACCAAAAGTAGAAGGAATAGGATTACCAACCTGAGCATGATGAAGATCTGGCTCAATGTGATTCCTAAAAAATGGGAAAATGCTGTCTATAAGGGAATCCAATGAACAAGAATCCCCAATATCATATCGAACTTTTGAAAGAAGACTAAAATGAACTCCACCAACCTGATTATACATATAAAATAATTGATAATGCTTAAATCCCTGATCCAAAGAAAACCTTAATTCCATAAGGATTAGAAAGTTACCACAGCAACCCGAATGTCCAACAAAGACCGCAACCTTGCATGTAGAGCATAAGTGCCATCAACTATTACCTGGGAATGAAAAGTAAGAAACTGCATAAAAGAAAGAAATTATCACAACAATGTCAGTTATTGAGGCTTACTACTCCAGATGAAGTACTCTTTATTGCTTGAGAACCAACACGTCTCTTTTGTTGATAATCAAACACCGGTATCCAAGTATCCTTACGTTTTGTTAGATCCTATTTTCAACAACGCCATAAATTAGAAAAGAAGTTGATTGATCTGTCACCAGTCTTTACAGAGTGAATAGTCTATATTTTGTGAAACCAAAATAGAAGTTCAAACTGAAAGTGTAACTCCTTGGAATAACAAAAGAAACAGTCGGTGTAGTTGAGCAACATCCTAAGATATGCCAAGGAGATACATACCTCAAGATTTTGGACCAATGCATCAAAATCAATTGAATCCAATTCATTCCCATCATCAACTCCATCGCGATAGTTCTCCATTGATATAACAGTACAACCAATTACAGATGCTACCTTCTCTGCTAAGCTTTATGGATCCTCGAATAAGCAGAATCAGTCGGAAAGTAACAAAAGAAGAAAACACATATAGAACACTTCTCCTTTGTTCTCCCTAACTTCAGCTCCATCAAAAATTTACATAAAGGTAGAACTACCAAATTTTTCACACGTAATATGTTTATGTAGACCAATATGCATTCATATAGAGATTATAAGAGTGTGAGAGAAAGTAATTACCTTGTCTTGCCAGAACCACTAGGACCGCCAATACCAACTGTAACAATACCCTGTTTTTTCTCCCTAAGTTCTTGGATGGATTTCACTAATAGGTAATATCCATGGTCAAAAGACTGCACCATCAGAACACACTCACCACACCAAAAAGACAAAAAGAGAAAGACATTAGTTCTCTCAATAAACTCAGATGAAAAAAAGAACAATAACCAAAAAACAAATGCCTCCTCAACAAGGGTCAGAATGCACTTCATGATTGCAAATTTACTTGAGCATTGCATTACTGATTCAACTGCCAAAATAAAATTCGACATTCACAACAAACCAAAAGATCAATACTCCAGTTTCACTAGTCAAACACAACTACACAATCATGAGAGGAAATTAACAGAGAAAGAAAACCAAAGAAGTTCTTGCATCCAAATTCAAGGAAATCATTTAACGAAGAAAAACACCAATTACCTGTACAAAATTGGAGATTACCGGGAAAAAAAAAATAAGAAGAAGAAGATATACGGGCAAACCTTACAAACAAAAGCAATGAAAAAGATGAAATCTTTATGTGAGTATACAACATTAAAGAAACGAGGACACACCACATGAAGAGGGAGAGATTGGAGGATTGAGGAGGAGGAGGAGGTGGCGGTGGAAGTGGAGGGTTGTTGCTGGAAGAAATCGCGACCACCTTCTTGGAAGACTCGCTGCACCACCTCATCTTCCATTGTTTCCCTGTCTCTACCTGAGCCAACAACAATAATAATACTGTACTACTGTTATCTCAATCAAAAACACCTCACATCAAACCCATCTCCAGCAATCCCCAGATTAGTATGAGCTTTGCGAAGTCTGAATTTTGTTCTCTCTTTCTAAAATAAGATTGATGTTATTATGTATAAATAAGGGACTCAAGGAATCTATTGGAATAAAGAAGAAAGAGAAAGCGGGAGAGAGAGAGAATCTGATTTGTCTGTCTAGTGATTGTTACCAATGTAAGTATAGACTTCTTCTGCAGTTCTGCTTGTGCTCTTTTTTTTGCATTGGGAAAATGGCTTCGGAAATATTTACTTTAGATCTTAGACGACCATCCAATGTTTAGGACACGACAGAAAAGGCGTCTTGAAGACATTTCAAATGTTAGAAGAGTAGGTGTGAAGCAAGCCTTCGGAAAAGTGCACTATACTTTGTAGCTTATCTGTGATAATAGAATGTATAGTAAAGAGATGGCATCATCACTTTTTGGATTGGGGTATCTTTGTGCTTGCGTAAATACATAAAAATCCATTATTGGATGAGGTAACATATGAAGTGCTTCGAACAAATGGCCTGCAGAATGAGAAGCATGAGTTGATATGAGACCGGCGTTGGAGGAGGCAATGGCATTGGAGTTGGATGCCATTGGGTAGACGTGGGCGTGAGAGCTTTCTGCGTTCCAACTCTTTTATCATTCATGACTTCAATATTTTGTACTTTTGGCTCTTACAAAAATTAGCTTACTAAAATTTTGTGATGTGTGCTCTCTCCCATTTCCGATTTGAGTTTGTTTGGGATTATATTAAGCAGTTTGATAGAAATATAGAATTGGAATTATAATGTAATTAGAAATATGTCAAATATATTTTATTAAATAACCATATACTATGATTAGAAATACAATTATTATAATTAGCTTTTGTCTATATACATACAAGCAATACTTCATATGAAATTCTTATATTAGTTTAGTTTAGTGAACTTGCTCTTTAACAAATATTCACACTTTAATTTAGTTTAGTAAACTTGTTCTTTAACAAATATTTACACGTTTATTAAAGTATCTCCATACTTTACTCTATAAGATAAGCTACTTCTTTCAAAAGGAAGAAACATACTATATGTTAATCTTTTTATTTTATTAATGTCCAAATTTAATAGAGTAGCTACTAAAAACAATTTAAGAATACTATATAAATACAATATAAATTTTATAATTATGATTGCATCATAAATTTATTTATAAAGAGCATTTATCCTGTAGGCTTTAACTTATATATTAGTCTATTAAACAAACATATATAAGATAAACAATCTCTTTAGTTAATTATCTAATAAATGCACAATCAACAAATTGATTACAAAGTATAAACCAACAATTTTCAATTTGTTCTGAGTTAATAACTTAATTATCTCATATTATATCTCCATATAATGATCATGCTACTGTTATCTTAATTATATCAAGGTTCTCTTTAGTACAATTTTCATCTTAATTATCATCATATTTAAGATGAATTATCTAAATACATACTTGAATCCTTGATAAAACCTGAGCTCCTTCATATTTACAATGGCTTTAATGTTCCACGTGACAATATTAATGGAACAATGAAAGGAACTATATCAAGTTCATTAAAGATCTTCTTGATCTAAATAATTATTTCGATCAAATAAAAAATTATTAAGAATGATGGAACCTTTCAAATTAAAATAACGTTATTTTAATTAAAATGCGGATTAACTAAAACTTGCTTTTATCCTAACCAAAGTTAAAGTCATATAATATTAAACTCAAATATCAATCTTTGCATCTAATAATGGCTATCTTTAAGACTTCATAAGTCATCTCAAATATTAAACACCTTTAGTACATTATCTATGTAATTGGATTATAATAAGTAAGCAATTTTTATATCTAACTTTATAGATCTCTATTATTAGAATTTAAGTTGTTATCTTTTCATATTCAATTGAGAGTAGTTCTTAGATTATCATATCTTTAACAATTGAAAATATAAATTGTTGTTCCCTAGGAACAGTATGTCATCTACTACTTTTATTGAAGAGTATAACTATATACTCACTAACCTTCATACAAACATAATAAATCCACAATCATTTTCAAAAACAAACTCTTTGAATTCATCAAGAAAGTAAAATTTTCAACACTTTGACAACATATCAAATGTATCAGATAGAGGCAATAGTTCTAATTCAATGTTTTGTTATGAATTTTGAAACACCCATCTTACTTTCACTATTCATCTTGATAATCATTCTCCTAAAAGTATATATTGAAGCAAATATTTGTTTAAACGCTTGTAAGATACAATCCAACCTATTTGGATATCTCGTAACTTTTTATTATCCAATTCAATTCTAAACTTATTAGACAATGTATGGTCCAATTAAGTATCACATCTAAATTCATTAACTTTGACTCTTTTAGAGTCTTACCATTTCATATCTTATATGAAATCTTGCTAATTAATTTTAATGGGACTATGAAAACTAAGTTAGTATATTAAAATATGGCCATAGAAGAAATATATATTACATGACACAATATTCCATATTATAAAATTCCTTTTAAAAATAATCCATATTATTTTGGAATTTAGATATGGAGGTAGTCACTAAGAAATATCATTCTCTATAGATAACTAGGAAAATTTTGTGTAAAACTCATCTTGTCAATCTTATTGATTTGTTTTGACATTCTTAATATCTAATTTCTATTTAGATTTAAATACTCTAAACTTTTCAAAAAATTAAATCAACATATTATTTTATATATATGACCATATCATATAAATTGATCAGTAAATTTAATGAAATACAAGTATCCATTCTTTTATGAATTATTATTACATCTCATACATCATATGTATAAGATTTAACAATTTAATACCATAATCATCTTTTTCCATAAAAAGTAGTTTTGGTTATCCTTCAACTTAGAAGTTTCACATGATTCATAATCAAAGAGATACATATATCCTTATATGCAACTTTATAATTCTCATTATGTTGATTTAACCAATATGACATAAAATGTAGTCTTATTTGTCTAACTTTGTGTTCTTCTCACTTATATTAAGACACGCTTGATTAAATTATTTGTATAAATTTAGATCAATTAATTTTACTAAAAAATATATTTCTTATCTTATTATGGATATTGTGCTAATGTTAAATCTAGATTCGTATCATATACCCAAAAGTATGAATTTAAAATATATAGATTTTTATCATATCTAATATTGGGAACAAAAAGTCATAAATTATCTTCTTCTAATGGAAATGATTGATTGTGTATATGCTTATAAGAATTGTAAGTTTTAACCACAAGTGCATGGTGTAGCTGTATCTAATACTAACAAGTGCGAGTCGATCCCACGAGGACTATAAATAATAGTATTAACCCCTTTTTCTATTATCTAACTGTAAAATCAGGTTGTTAATTTAATTGAAAATAAAACTAAAAAAACTAAACTAAAGTTAACACAATAATAAACTAGGATAAAGAAAGTACTACAATTAGAAAATATTAAATAAGTAGTACATAGATGATGAATTCTCTTAAGATATCTTAAACACTAACCATTTACCATGCAATTAAATTATTGATTATTGGACTATAGAAATTCCCATCCTAAGTTAATATCTTTCTCAAGACTCGTAACAACTAACCTTAGGTTTTAAAAATGAAATCTCTTTCTAATTAAGACCCCTAAGATTGTATTACTCAATTGGTGAATTTCATTATTAGATTTGGCTCCAATATGGAGGATTTATATCCACCTATCTCTAGGTTTGTATGTAACCCCTTCCGATTATAGTAGATCTATTTATACGAAAGGATTTCTCATTCTCAATCATATGAAATTAAATATTGGACTATTATTCCAGATACATTAGCTCAAGAATATAAACACATAATTGAATTCTAATAAAGCAATATATAAAATTGCATTGAATAAAAGACTATATTATACTATTCATCCCGATTTAAGGTTTATGACACCTAGGAACTAAATAATTTAGTTCCTAAACATAGAAAACAAATCCATCATCAAATATTCAGAACAAATAGAAATAAAAGAATTAATAATCTATATCCCCTTTTGTATCTAATGAAGTCTTCTTGAAATTTGGAATAAAGATGGCTCTCTATTAGATCTTGTGATGTAATCTTAGTATTTTCTTTTGTCCTTCTTTCATAACCACTTCTTCTTCAGGTGTCTAACCTGACTCCAGTCATTTTTCTTTTCTTTTAACCTTAATAATTTCGTTTTATAGAAAAAAAACTAGGGTTTTTGAAATATACAAGACCGTGTAGGTGACCACATATCTCAAAATATTCTCTAAATCGCGACTTTACATGATCGCAGAAGATTACACATGCACCACATAGGGCCGCGTATGTCAACATACATGGGTGTGTATCTTCACATAGGTATAAATAGCATTTTCAAAGCTTCACTTGGTTACAATGACTTACATGATCCCTATACATGCCTGTGTATCTCCAAAGTTGCTTCAATTCTTCTATTTTATGCCTTAATTTCACTCGAATTCTTCTCATTTTTGTTTATGAAGGCAATTATTACCTAAAAATACAATCGAAGAAAAATAAATACCAAAAATACTAATAAATAAATAAATAACAAGCAAAACACACTAAATATGGATATATAAATATAGTCAATTAATTATTATCAAACATCTCCATACTTAAGTTTTTGCTTGTCCTTAAGTAAATCATAATCCAAATTATTAACTTAAAAACATCATCCCTTATTAACATGAAGTTGTCCATCCACACCCTAAATTATCATGACATATTACTCAAATTAACATACAATTAGATTCAAGTCCTCCTAAAATCAACCTTTATGTTGGACCCCAAAAATTTTTTCAATTATTATCAATTTATTTGTTTAATTATTTAATTACGATTTGTTTGTTTATTTATTTATCTTAGAATTGGGTCATTAAATTTAGTAA
>JAOQMS010000178.1:8695680-8751036 GCA_027563885.1 Erythroxylum longipes
TGTACAGATAATTTCGTGTGCACATATCACTGTTCACAAATGCATGAGCATGAGATGTGTTTTCCTAATTTCTCTTATTTACCTCACTTGGACCCGTTTCTCTGGTCCGACCCGTTCTACGGAAACGGGATGTTACAAAGACCGCCCTCTCTTCTATCTTAAAACCTTATGTTCTGTTCTTAAAACCTCAAAAACCTCCAAAAAAACTCGTTGCTTCTGTGTTTTATCTTTTTGTCACTGTGCGTTTTTATTTCTTGCCCACGATAGCGTTTCATCTCTCCCAGCAACTGATATTTTGCTCTCACTCTATCCCCCTTTGCTGTGTTTTGGTCCAGGTGGTGCATCTGTGTTTCATTCTCTGGGCTATGTGTTTTGCTGCTCCTTGCCTATCAATGTCCATATGTTTTATTCAAGCTTTGGGCTGCTACGTTGTTTCTTACTTATGCTACCTCTTGGATTCTGTTTTGCTCCTACCAACAGCCTCTTACATTGCAGTTTTGGTCCAACATTTCTTGGTTGGGCTGCTGGTGTTTTCTTTATATGGTGTTGTCATTTTGCTCCTTTTCCAACTACTTTTTGGTTGTCTTCTTTTAGAGTGAATTTTTTTTCTTCTTGTTCTAATTTTTCTCATTCTTTCTCCATAAAGTCAAGTGAATATTAATCTTCAGGAAATGGCCCAAATATCGTGCTTTTGACTCACTTTAACTTCTCTACTTCTGAATTGTGCCTAAAATCACATATGAGTCAAAGTGAGTATCTTAAGCAATTTCATGTCATTAATCGTTAAGTGTTATGAAATAATTATACAATAAATTAAGTACATGTCAATTTCTCCCACACTTAGCTTTTGTTCATCCTTAAGCAAAACATCAAGATTAAGGTCACAGACCCAAAAACATTTACTCAATTTTCATATGTTCCAAGAATATATAATCATAAGCCAAGATGAATGACTTTCAAAAATCATAGCAAGAACTCAACATTCCAAGCTTTTACTCATGATCAATCAACCTTCAATACCTTTAAAAATTGAGCAATCTAATGTTAGACTTGGAAAATGTGTTTAAACAAGATATGTTCATAGGTATACTCAACACCATTCATGATTATGTCATTCCATAATTTTGCATATCCTTTTATTTCTCCATCACTAAAGTTCACATATAAAATCATGAATTAAAGGACTTTGCAAGTTATAATGTGGGCAAAGTTAAGGTGACATGTATTTAGGTCAAGTAGTAAGAAAGTCATTAAAGCTAGTAAAACAAAAGTAACACTCAATGAGATATCAAGTGCACGAGTTAACATTCATACAAAACTATATACTGTCAGCTATGACGAATGCAACACTTATACTTCATAACTCAAATTCAAGTTATCATACACAAACCACATGAAGCATATACCAATCCGAAGGGATCACTTATACAATTGATGACAATACATTGAAACCACAAAGAGTGAACCTTTTAATCCAACATCTACCTCATATCCAACATACTCAAATAACCTATTCAATACAACTTTAGGAGGATGCATTAATAATAAACAACTTTTCAACACATATGCACTTCCTCCTTAATACATTTATTTTTAAAAAAATTCTTTTTCTTTTCTCTTTTTTGTCTATTTTCTTCTTTTTTTATAGACATTAAAAGAAAATACATTAATAAGGGAATTTCAATGATATGACATAAAATACCATCCCACACCACACTTAGAATTTTGTACATCCACAAACTAAACAATCATAAATGTTCCACTAGCTTTATGGCTTAGGTAGGCCATTTGGTTAAGTTTAAAGCTTATAATGTGGTTTACACAAAAAGAAAGGTATAAAACTTAAAGGGGAATATCAAGGGAAAAATCATGTCAATAGGGTAGGCTATTTGGCTAATATAGCTTATGAAACAAAGAATGCCTAGTCATCTACATATTAATGCATGTGATAAAAATGTGATCTCGAATAGAAAATCAAAGTAAAATCAAGATGTACAGGTCATGAAGGTCACATATTATCAAAAGACAAGAGACTAATATAGATGTGTCAGTCTATAAAGGCTCAAAATCTCACTGGCCTTGTCTACCACTAGTCACTACTCTTCCAAAGAAAATGCATATTGACTAATCATAAGAGTAAATGTACATGCTAAAGTTGTTACAAAATTCTCTAGTCAATTCACCCTCTAATCATGACTATATAATCCTAGAAGCAACAGAAAAACGAGAAATTATTTGTTTGTTTGTTTTATTCTTTCTCTCATTTTGATTAAAAACTTAAAAACAAGTGAAAAAAAACAAACCAAAAACACACATACATATAAAAACTAAATGCGAAAATTTAAAGAAAAGAAATTAACTTCCCTTGGGTTGCCTCCCAAGAAATGCCTTTGTTTAGTGTCGCTAGCTCGACTCTATACTTTTCCTTACGTTACAAAATTATGATCTTCTGGTGGCACATGCGGTTCCTCCACGTTAGGTTCATCGGGATAGGGCCTTAGTTGATAATCAATTTCATTCAACGTCTTCCCTATCCTCAAACTCTTAATCTCTACTGAGTTTATGCACTCTGGAAAGATCTTGAATATCTCTTCACCTTTTTCTTCCTTGTTTAATTCCTTTAACCTACTAGGTAAAAGTAAAGAGTCATTCTTAAAAATAAAATGGAACTCAGTATTTACCTACGAGATAAAAGATATAGCTTTTTCTGCCTTGAGCTCCTCCTCAACTTCTTCCACACAAGCAATTCCTTGAGTATTACTCTCAAAATTTTCAAGCTCCTCTTCACTCTGTAAGGTTTATGCACTAACGTCCATTAGGTACTCCTCAAGTTGATATAGTTGCTCTTCTTCCATTTGTGATTCTTGGCAATCGATCCTTGTTACCATCTCACCCATTTGGCTTGCCACGTTCTGGAGTCTAAATTTTGTATCTTGATGAACTTGCATCAATTCCTGCTAAAACTGCTACTATAAATCCTGTTGAAATTGGAAAGTATTAGCATTCATAATATTAACCAATTCTTTTAGAGATGTACCTGAATTTGGTTGACTCTCCACATTTTGGACACTATACCTTATATCATGTCAAAATTGACATCCATCCTTCTAGAATTGTTGTACACTTTATTGCAATTGCAAAGTATTAGCATTCACAATATTAATCGATTATTTTAGAGATGTACCTGAGTGTTGCTGGCTCTCCCAATTTTGGAAACTAGACTAAAATTACCTTTCAACCTACTGGAATTGTTGGATATCCTATTGGGCCTGCTGTATACTCTCTTGAATCTACTGCATACCCTGTTGAAATTGAAGATTGTTAGGATTACAAGCCTTAATATAGTCGTCCAAAGGTGTACCTGAGTCGTAATAAGAATCTTCTGGTCTATACGAGAATTGTTGTGCATCCTGCATACTATCAAGGATGTAATTATGATGGTTATCCCATCCATAACTAATATTAGGTTGATCGGTCCAAATTTGGTTATAAGATTGAGAATACAAGTTATAAAAGAAATTGCTTCAGTCCATGCAATTTTTTTAGCACAAGAAACACTAAACAAAAAGTAAGATTGAGAGCTTTGCCCCTTCTCTTCATTAAAATCAAGAGCTCCCCAGAAATTTTGCTTTAGCCACCACTACTGAAACACATTTGAAGACCGCTCCCTCTTAGATCTTAAAACCTTTTGTTTTATTCTTAAAACCCCAAAAATTCGCCTAAAAAAAGTCGTTGCTTCTGTGTTTTATCTTTTTTCCAATGAGTGTTTTTATTTCCTACCCACAACAACGTTTCATCTCTCCCAGCAGCTGGCTTTTTTCTCTCACTTTGTCCTCCTATGCTGTGTTTTGGTTCATGGTTGTGTGTCTGCATTTCATTCTCTTGGCTGTGCATTTCGTTGTTCCTTACCTATCAACGTCTATGTTGCACCTCATTTTATTCATGCTTTAGGTTGTTGCGTTGCTTCTTACTTATGTTGCCTCTTAGATTGTCGTTTTGCTCCAGCCAGCAACCTTTTGCATTACCGTTTTGTTCCAATGTTTCTTAGCTGGGTTATTGGCGTTTTCTTCATATGGTGTTATTTTTTTGCTGCTTTTCCAGCTATTTCTTGGTTGTCTTCTTTTGGACTAAATTTGTTTTCTTCTTATTCTAATTTTTCTCACTCTTGCTCAATAAAGACAAGTGAATATTAATCTTCAGGAAATGGCCCAAATAACGTGCTTTCGAATCACTTTAACTTATTTGCTTCCAAATTGTACTTAAAATTACATATGAGTCAAAGTGAGTATCTCAAGCAATTTCATGTCATTAATCGCTAAGTGTTATGAAATAATTATACAATCAATTAAGCACATGTCAGAAGCCAAATATAGATGACATTTGCAACAAGATGCTTGGTACACAATTTGGCTGCATCAAAGGTTTTGGGTTTGGGCCTAAGCCAACCGCTTCATCCTCATCAAGACCACCGTATGTTAAACATCTTAAAGAGGACTGCCAGTCGCTCAATGCTAAATTAGAACGTAATGAAAAAAAGTTGGCCAACCTAGAAAAGTTGGTCAGAAAATTACTTAGCCCGAATTATATAAACAGTGAAGATGAAAATGAGTCCTAGTTGTTAAACTAATATTTGTATTTTCTATTTTGTATATAAGTATGTTTGAAATTGTAATTAACATCGTGTACATGATCAAATTTAATGATATTTTATTTTCTTTATACAATACTTCTAATTTTCAATTATTTTTGTTATATTTTTGCATAATAAACTATACAATAGAACTTCTAAATATCACATACAATGATATCGATTAAAAATGTCACCCATAATTATAATTTACATGATCTAATATTTAGTTATAATGTATATTAAAATTTTCAAAATGTCACCAAATATTTTTAGCTATGTTTTTAAAGATGCTGCTAAAAACATTTGGCTACGATTCAGGAAACGTAGCCAATATTAAAAACATCGACTCATTTTTAGCCACACTTTCCTTTCGTAGCTAAAATGTATTAGCTAAGATTTTGAAAACAAAGCTAATAAGTTTTAGCGACAAAAATGAAGCATAACAAAAGTTTATTGGCAACGATTTAAGAAACATTACCTATATTTTTTCACTACGAAAACTACTTATAGAAAAAAAACAATTAGCGAAAACTTGGTGAAAATATCGCCTATATTTTTTTACTACAAAAATTTGGTAACGATTTTAGCAACGAATAAGTCATTAGCGATGATTTTGGGACTTTTATTGACGAAAATTTTCACCCCTAAAAGCTCCTTTAGTTGTAGTGTTTCTTAAGCTATTCTTTATGTGTGACTCATTAAGTTCCTAAATATGTTGGTAATGGATATAAATTATAAGTCTAAGCTATATTTAGGATTAAATAAATTAAACTCCTTTAATTTATCTTTAATTCTATAATTAAATAATTTATATCCATAAATCAAGATTGGAGTCTAACTACATATCATGATCACTTGAATATTAAAAATGTCAAAGTGGTTTTGTCTAACCTTTGGTTGCATGATTTTTTGTATAATTTGATAATTTTATTATACAATGTTACAATTAGACATAAAACGTAGAATTAATGTCTATTCTATATTAGGTCTCTAGCATTAGAATCAATTCCTTTAAAGACATTTAAAAGCTATTTTCAAACGCCATTCCACCTTAACCACATATTTTTAAATTAATACAAATTAAGAATAACAGAACATTATCTCTAATATTTTAGGGTGAAGAATCATGTATTAATCACTGATGTGTCATCATTTTATGTAATTTTTAGCATTCAAATCCTCTATAATCTTGTCTTAATATATTCAAACTTAATACTTTTACTAGAAAAAGATTGGCTCATAATTCAAATTCAGAAGTTTAAAATAAAAAAGCAATATCACTTTTAATCAAAGGGAATTAAGAAGATTTAGGCTGACAAAATATTTTATTTTGTTGATTCGAATAAGCAAGATTTAGGCTGACAAAATATTTTATTTTGTTGATTCGAATCAGATTATTGGAATTAAATTGAAATTAGCAGTCTGACAGCAAACCATCCAAGTTTTTGATTGAAAATTCTAGCTTTTCACAAAGTCCTCTTTCGTTTCTTTAGTATACATTATAGTAGTATTTTTCTTTCACATGTTAGCAGTTATGGCCATTTTTGGCTAATTTTCTTTATCTTGATTGAAGGAAGTGGAACCTTTTTGAAACTTTGAAGATTGGGAGGCAATTAGGTCTTAATATGAAGTATTTCTTTCATTCATATATTAGATTGCTTTTATGTGCTTTAATTTTATGATTATTTCAATTAATGTCACAAATTAAGCATTTCTCCTGGTCTTTTATCCAATTGCTAAAGATGAGGCACCTGATCTACCCCTATATCAAACATGGAGTTCATGGAGGTGAGGATATATAGATATGGTATGATAATTGGCTTAATTATAGTCCACTTATGAACAATCCAATCTTTGTACATCTGATCCATCGATTGTTGGTGGAGTCATGAGTCTCTGACTTAATTCATAATGGTGTATGGCATGGCAACTTTCAAGGTTTCCAAACACTGGTGGAGCATCTTTGACAACTGGGGGACACGGGAATAGCAGATGAGATCTGTTCGTTTTTAAATCCACACGGTCACTTCACCAATAAGTCCTGTCATAAGTTATTATGGTATGAATCTGTGGAGGTCCCTTGTTATAACCTTATCTAGTATAAGTCCTTTAATCCAAAAGCATCCTTCATTACTTATCTAGCTGTCAAAAATAAGCTGAGGACTAAATGCAGATGGTTTAGGCCAGCTGATACTTCATGTGTCCCATATCATAATGTTGATGAGGATTGAAACCATTTGTTCTTTACTTGTGAGTATAGTAAAGCCATATAGAATTCTATACATGGTGGATGCAGCTCGTTATGCCTACGAGTGAGAGCATACTTTGAGATGGTTTATAAGCTATTCCAAACCTGGAAAATTGACTGCCCTCTTAAAGAAAATGGTCTTCATCACTACCATATTCATGATATGGAAGGAAAGAAACAGTCATCTATATAAACAAATTGAGGAATATAAATACCAAATAGCTGAAAAAATAGTGAAATAGGTTTGAGCTACTTTGTTAGCCAAGAGAGTTAACCATCTTCTACATGCATCTATGAAAGCTAAATGGCACCTATGACTGGGTAAAGGTAAAAGTAGGTGTTGAGATTTGTTGTAAAATGCAAACTTTTGTATTTTAAATGGCTAATCCTATTAGAAATTCCTAGTTAATCATAACTAGCTGAACTTTGTTGTATTGTAATATTGTAGTAGCTTTTGCTATAGTAATATATTTGTTCTTTCATTTTCCAAAAAAATATATGATTAAGGAAATAATTATTTTATGCCAATGATCAATTATAGTTTCAAAATATGAAAGCGAAAATCAATGTTCGTTCTATTGATAACTCTTAGTTTATTATTTCCTTTATTTTATTTGACAATAAAATTCATATTACCATAACCCGTATTTTATTTGGTAACATTGGCCAAACTAGAATTCCTTGTAGGATCAACCCCTACTTCTTTATATAATGTTTTTCAATTGAAGGAATTTAGGATTTAATTTAGGGTGTAAATGACAATTCCACTAGCTACCTTCATATAGTTTATGTCATATTTAAGTATTTCTAATCAAGTTACCTTAGATTAGGATAGGTCCTAAGTAGTAGTATCACAATCTAAAGATCCCTATACAAGATATGTTAGATATCTTAAGTCAAAAGATCATCTATATAATAATTGTAATAAGCTCGTTAAGCATGTAAGTAATATTCCTTATGAAATTCTCATATCAAGTCAAACTAGTGAACTTTTTCTAAAATAAGCATTCGTACATTTTTTTAAGCAACTCCATACTTTAGTCTATAAAATTAACTATGTCTTTCATAAGGAAGAAACATAACATATATGTTCTTTCTACATTATTAAGGTCAAGTCTTAATATAGTAACAAATAAAAAATTATGGATTGCATATAAATAAAACAGAAATCTCATAATTATAATCTTATCATAATTTCATTTATAAAGTACATTTATCTCATACACTGTATCTTATGTTAGTTAATTAAATAAACTTGCATAAGTTAAAGAATATCTTTAATTGATTATTATTGTAAATGCACAACTAACCAATTGATTGTGATGTATAAACCAACACCTAGTTCATCTTCCCAAGCCTTTCCATCTTCTTCTTATTCTTCTTGTATATCATCTTCAATTTTTTTTCTCTTTAACTATCTTTTGGGGTTATTTCAAACTAGTTTACTTATTGCAAAGGCTACTACCTCTCTAATTGAATCATTAACAATCCTATCGTGTTTATGGGATTCACGGTCATGGCATCACTAGTATATGTTGAACCCTCAATCTTACCATTTACCTTGTATAAACATTAAGTTGTTACAGATAAGAGTACGTCTTTAAATCTTTGGTCTATTCTTGTTGATTTTTTTCACTTTTTTGAAGTACTTATTTATTTTCTGAAATTTGTCTTTACATATCTTTGCACTCTTATTGTATTTAAGATAGTAGTTCTATATTTTACTTATAGTTTGGAACTTTTATAACAATATTATATGAGTTTTTTTTTATATTTTTCAATGTTTAGATCCTTGTCTTATAGGTGATGAATTTGAGGATATAATATGAGATTTAACGCTTACTTTATCTATATTTATCCAATTAATGAGATTTTGGAGTTATTAGGAATAAAAAAAGATAGACAACAAATTCATAAAAGACATGGAGAGCTAATTCTAATTTAAAGATGTCTACAAATGGAGAAGCTAATGGAACAAGGCACAACAAAAACCAGTGTTGCTTATAGAAAGGCACCTATCTTACACAAAGGTACAAAAAGTTGAAAAGAATAATAAGACCAACAATGAAATTGATCATAAACCTTTACCGAACTAATCATAAATTTATAAAGAGAAGTAATACAAAACCAATATCAATTACAATTTGATGTCAAGTGTAAGGATGGCATTGCGACGGCCAGGGCCTGGGCCACTCCTAACCTAACCTGGCCTGACCTACGAGTTGGGTGGTTTATGGCCTGCCTACCCTGCCAAATTTTAAATTTTTAAAAAAATTAAAAATAAGATCGTTTTATACTTTACCATCAGACCCTGAGCACTTTTGGCTCGTAGCCTAGTCAATCCAGGTTGAAGTCGGGCTAGGCCAATTTTACCATTCCTAGTCAGGCGTCAGTTATACCTTGACACATGATGCCTAAAACTTTTAAAACAAGATTGGTGCTAGCTCGGTGTTGATACTTCAATTACAAGGATAGGTTATTTCTTAAGTTTAAATTATATATAATTCTATTTTTGTCACCCTAATTATAAATATTGATATTAGAATTAACCTAGAGGACTTAACTTCTTGAGAGATTTCCTTTTTTTAAAGAGATTTCATTTTCTTTGGGAATTAGAGGAAGATTAAAGATTAAAGTTAAAGACGACAGTGACAACTTCAATCAATTATTGTCTCCTATTCTTTTCTTCATGTTAATATTTATTAGTTTGCGTTTAGTTTTTATAATGTTTAGTAGCTAGAAACCCTAGTTAGTTAGTTATGTAGTTTATATGGATCTTTTAGTTTTCAATACATAATTTGATTATTGGTTAGTTAAATTTATTCTCTTATTCTCAATTATTAAGTTTATACATATAATCATTATAGATTTAATCATATGAATTGCATGAAGGACTGACAATTGAATTATAATCTGTGTACTATAAGAATAAACACTTTAGTATAGAGAACAATGGTATCCTACACTTTTGTTATAACAATATAGATTAACTATATTAAACGAATTTGATTAGGTTAAATTATATATTATGATATGGTAGTTACCTAATTAGATATATCTATGTGCCTCATAGGATACATAGATACTCTAGGTTTATTGTTATTTTAACCTAGATAATTAAACTTGTAATATAATTATAAGTCCATATAAGTCAACCTTGAATCTCTAATGTTTATTATTAATCCTTCTTAATTACTTTATTTACTTTGTTTTTTTTTAGTTTAGCAATTAAATCCTTTTCATCAATTGTTTAATTTATTTAGTTTATTTGTTTAACTAAGATTAATAGAATTACTAACTAGTTCTATGTGGAATTGATGCTCTAGAATCATTATAGTTTTAGTAAGATATCTATGATTGATTATATGATTGTAGCAAAAAGTAGATCAAGTTTTTTGCACCATTGTCAAAGAACTATGTTTACTATTCTTGTTCACATTAGTTTTTCTTTATTTTATCTTATTTTGCCTGTGATTCCCTTCATTTATTTTAGTTAGTCAAGGCAAAATAGGGAATCCAGAAGTGATACTCAGATAGCTTATTTTAAAACAAATTTGTAAAAAGAATATAATAAAAAGGAGAAAATAAATGGTTGCATATCAAGATGATATAATTCTGGGAATGGAGCAATAACAACCATCAAGGATGTATATAAGAGATAATTGCTTATGATTAATGCCATTCCCTCATGCATTAGACTGAGCTATAATTTGAAGCATTTACATCTTTACTTGCTCCCTAATTTTAGTGGATCACTTTGTGAAGGTAGAATTACATTTATCAAGGAGTTATGTTTTGTGACGGTCCAAAATTCTTAAACCACAATTTAGCCAAAAATTTTCACAATTAATTACCAAAATCTCATTCATCTAAAAAATGATGCTCATCAGTCACAAAAGATTATCTACACCAACTTAACAATCTCAAATTGTAACATTCAAAAGTATATATAATAAATCAATTGCACTCA
Organism: Erythroxylum longipes; assembly: GCA_027563885.1. NCBI lineage: Eukaryota > Viridiplantae > Streptophyta > Magnoliopsida > Malpighiales > Erythroxylaceae > Erythroxylum > Erythroxylum longipes. The sequence goes on from JAOQMS010000178.1 coordinate 8,706,529, forward strand.
ATTTGATTTGCTAGTCCCATCTAGACTCCACACTATCAATCATGTATACTAGTTTACCAGCAATCTCTCTATCTCTTAAAAAGATATAATGGTAAGAAATGAACTACCTACTCAGTAAGGGTGACCTGACTCTACCCTTAAAATCAATTAACTGAATATATGTTGAAAAAATCAAACGATAATATATATATGTATAAAATACTAAAATACAAAAACAATACTCAGTTTATCTCGAAACTAAATAAACATCTAAAATTTTATTATTATTCATTATAAATATATATTTTTTTTTACCATTTATTTTTTACCTCTTTATTAACTAAATTAACTAGGCTCTACTTAACCTAGTAGGCTTACATTCAATAGTCTGTTAGCTCATCTTTACTCACCATAATCACTCGCTAAGTACAAACATAATCAGATGTGTAACTATCAGCACAAGGTACCTCAGTTCCTCAATCTAATCTAGTACCTGGATATTACTCTAGTACTAGCCATCGATATAAGATATTCCCAAGACTTAGGATACCTCGGTATCACTCAGGTACCTAGCCATTAGCACAAAAGCATCCCTGAGACCCAATTTGCTCATATCTCATCAACCTATCAATCTATAATCATCGAATATAACTTATCCTAGGTAAGCCATAAATTTGCAACTTTCATATTCTATTCTCTATAAACTAGTCTCTATCTAATTTCATGAATGTGATTTATCTTATCCTAATTTTCTTAATTATACACGTAAATAATTGAAAATTATAAATAGCATATATTTCCCCGAATTTTCAAGCAATACACATTATAACACTTAACAAAATATAAACATTGAACATTTTGTACCTCGCTAATTATTTATTTAATAAATAAACTTCTTAAAAATTTTTATATTTTAGAAATCCACATATTTAATTATTAATCATTAATTTAATTAATTACTAATTTAAAATATAATTTACCATAAAATAATTTATTAAAAATTCACAAATTTTGTTATTCATACACAAATATAACGATATATTTTAAAGTGATCCTTACCTAATTTTCAGACTCAACTATTTTGATTAGTCCAATCTACTTTCTAATCTATCCTTTGGACTAGATATTTATAAAATTTTATTGGACTTTATTTAATAAAATTTTTCAAACTCAATTACAATTAATAATCCAAATTTACTCCCGTTTTACAACTTTATTCTTAATTATTAACAATATCCTTACTTTATCTTACCATCAAAATTACTAAAATACCTTTAACTATTAAAAAATTCATATTTTATGTATGCATTCTTTTATTATTACTAAAATACCCTTCTAGGACTAAAATTTCAAATTTACCCTTAAATATATTTTTCCCCTTAGTAAATCTTAAATTTCCTAAAATTGTCTTCTTCTTTACCATTTCCTCTTCTCCTAACTCATTTTTTCTCATTTTTTGAACCACCTTTCTCCAATTTGTATTTTTCCAATTTCATCAAAATTGTTGTCACAAATAATCATAACATAATTCTAACTAAAAACTACTTTAGGATGATTGAAAATCAATAATAAAAAGGATAGAATTTAGTTGGAAATATTTCCTATGTCAAGTTGTATGCCTTTTTAATAGAGTTTTGGATTTTTATTCTCTATAATTTCCTCTCTAATCTACTATAAAATAAACAAAACAAGGAAATACATGAGAAAAGCTTCACATGCAGGAGAAAGAAAGTGTTTTTATACACTTAATAGCTAGAAATATAGAGAAGACGAATAAAACGAAAGCTATTTTTGTTGATTTTCTTCCAACTTACCTATTGCTTTGATATCTCTACTCCTCTCTTTTATTTTCAATAGGCTAGGTTGGTTTCTTATTAAAGTTTGGGTTTATGGGCTTTATATATTTGGTGATCCAAACACTTCTATTGAATGGCTTTATAGAAGATGAGTTTTAGATGAGGTGCTTTTTGTATTGCATAAAAAAAAAGCAAGCAAGAAACTGGCTTCTATCAATTGATATAAACTCTTGTGAGGAATGGAATCAAGTTTACTTTCATGATTAGCCTTTTTGCTCAATACAAGATAACTAAATTAAGGGGTAGATTTAAAGCTTACACAAAATAAATGGGAAGCATTTTATGAAGCTTAGGAAAGATATAGAGCTATGCTTAGCCAATGCTTGTATTACCAATACTTATTGTACCTATTAATGCAATTCTTCTATCAAGGTCTTGCCCTGACATATCAGACTCTAGTTAACACTACTGTTCAAAGGACTATCCACATAAAAATTATTCAAGAGTTTAAGGAAATTATTAAGACCTTAGTAAGGAACTCATTAACTAAAGTGGTAAGGAGAAAATTAAGACCACCTCTTTACAGGTTTTAGGTAGTTTTAGATAGCATCACAAGTAACTAATCTGTATTATTAGATGAAGATTTTTTTTTAACCTTGACATGAGTAATAAAGAGGCGTGTTATCATTGTTGCATATGTGCTCTTCTTACACTTATATTTTTGAATATGGATAATGGAATCAACCTTAAACTAATACAAAACGGCAACTTATAAGTCTTTATATGGAGAAAAGTAAGTAATGAATGACACTTTTTCCTACACACATAATTTAAGATGGATGAATCATTTAAATCGCTTTTAGAAAGAGTAAGGAGCTAAAGTAAGTAAGCCTATAAGACCACCTAGGTTCCAAAAGAGACTTATTTCTAGGATCGCCATTATTATAAGGCAATATAGTGAAAGAGATGCTCAAACAATTTCTCTTTTGTAAGTGCACAATTAAAAGAATCTGATAATTTAGAGAAGCTTAAAAAAGTGAAGCAGTCAAACATTGAGTCTTCTTATAATTTGGAGATACAAGTTACCCAATTGGCCAAGATGAAAAGAGATAGAGGTAAAGGACACCCTTCTAGTAGTAATAAGGTTGACTCTACAACTTAGGTGTCTGCCATTAACTTGAGTAGTGGTAAATCACTTGACATTGATACTAGTAGAAAGAAGGAAGTATAACATCATAAAAACATGAGGAACATAAACCTCTATAAAACCCTACATTCCTTCCATTTTGTACAATCAGAGGTTGAAGAAAAGAAAAGACGACGGCAATTTCAAGAAGTTCTTAGAGACGTTGTACAACATCTTCTTCACCAAAGCATTATCTCAAATGGCATCTTATGCAAAGCTTTGAATGATTTTTTATTCAAAAAAATCAAAATTCAGAAGTATGCCATAGTGCCTTTAATTAAGGAGTTTAGTGCAATAATACAAAATAAGTTACCTCCAAAGTTAAAATATTTAGGCAGCTTTATGATTCCTTGCTATTTGGTGCTTTTGGCTATTACAAAATATTATATGAATGATACGCTAGCGTTAATCTAATTCCTTTTATCTTTTTAGAAAGTTTGGAATAATGTCTCTCTAAATAGTGGATCTATCCATTAGGTACCTATATAGGGTAGTGGAAAACCTATTTGTTAAAGTAAGAAAATTCATCTTTCTTGTCAATTTCCTAATAATAGACATGAAGTATGACTTTAGGATCTCTATCATCTTAAGGAGACCATTTTTAACTACTATAAGGGTGATCATTAATTTAGTTGAGGGTAAGTTGACATTAAAAGTGAGGGATAATAAGGATGAGCTCATCATATTAAAGGCTTTTAAAGGTTTACAGGATTGATATCATTGACTCTATTGTGTATAAGACCTTGCCTAAAGTTACTTATAAAGATCCTTTAGAAGTGTCTTTAACTTTAGGAATGGATGATAAAAAGATGAGTCTAACATAGTGGATTGTGCTTTGAGGCTGGAAGGGGAGAGCTATGATCTTTAACTTATTTTAGATTTTAAAGATTTAGGATAAGGAAAGCTTAGACCCTTTCCCTCTACATAAAAGAACCTGCATTTGAATTGGAACAATTACTCCCTTTATTGATGATATGTATATCTAAAATAAGATAATATGCATCTTATTATTATTTCTTTTTTTAAGTTTTATAGAGTTTCTTAGGGTTCTAAGAGAGCATACGATATGGCAATTGCATTAACCATCTTTAATATTTATTAGATTTGTCTATCTTTATGCTTCTATCAAATCCTTATATAGGATAATCATAAGCCTAGTATGGAGAATCAATGACATCTTGACCCCAATATGAAAGAAGTTGCACGCTCTAAGGTAATTAAACTCTTAAATATAGGAATCATATACCCTATCTTGATATTTCTTGGGTGAGTTCTATGCAGGTGGTACTAAAGAAAGGTGACATAACTATGGTAACTAATAAGAAGGATAAGTTTATCCATATTAGGACTGTCACTAGGAGGAAAGTGTGCATTGATTATATGAAGTTGAATGTGGCCACTCAAAAAGATTTCTTCATTTTACCGTTCATTAATCAGATGTTGGAAAGATAGGTAAGATATGAATTGTTACTATTTTCTTTAATGGATACTTGGGATGTAATAAAATCCCTATTGCACTAGAAGATCAAGAAAAAATTATGTTTACATATTCTTATGGCATTTTAGCTTGCTAAAGAATTCCCTTTAGATTATGTAACACTCTAACCACTTTCCAACCTGATATGATGGCTATTTTCTCAAACATTGTGGAAAAATCAATCAAAAGGTATTCATGGATGATTTTTCAATTTTTAGGTCTTCTTTTGATTTTTGTTTGCTTAATCTAAAGCAGGTGTTGCAACAACTTAAAGACACTAGTTTGGTGCTTAATTAGTAAAATATCATTTTAAGGTACAAGAAGGAATTACATTGGGGTATAAAAATTCTAAAAATGAGATTAAGATGGATAGAGCTAAAGTGAAAGTTATAGAAAGATTTCTACCACTGACTTTAGTTCGTGCATTTAGGAGTTTATTTCGACACATTAGATTCTATGGGCATTTTATAAATGATTTCTTTAAAATTCCTCAATCTTTATGTCACTTATTATAAAAATATGTTCCTTTTGAATTAACTAATGATTGTCTTATTGCTTTTAATAGGTTGAAGGAGCTAACTTCAACTCTTATCATGGCTAGTCCTAATTGAAACCTCCCCTTTGAACTGAGGCGTGATGCTAGTGACTATATACTAGGTGTGGTCTTAGGCCAAAGTAGGATATAAAACTTTATATTATTTATTATACCAGTAAAGTTCTTAATGAAGCATATATTAACTATGCTACCACTTAGATAGGACTTCTAGATGTCAATTTTTTTTAAAAAAGTTTATTTCTTATCCTGTTGGCTCAAAAGTTAACATATATATCAATCATTCAATATTGAGATATTTATTATCTAAAAATGATGCCAATCTAAGACTAATTCAACAGATTCTTCTTTTTGCAATTAGAAATTTGAGACAAGAAAGGGTTAAAAATTTTAGTAATAGATTACTTGTCAAGAATAGACCAAGCAAACTATTTAGATGAGGAACCTATCGATGAAAAACTTATAAAAAGTGACTTTGGGCTATCTCATTATAATGAAACCCTAACTTGCTAATTTTTGAATTTTCTTGTGTTAGGAATTGTCCTAAAAGAATTCCCCATCACCATCAACAAAAATTTCTTTAATAGGATCATCCCATTATATTCCAAAGACATTCTGATGAGATTATATGACATATGCACTTGAAAAGAAAATGAGACAAATTTTATATAACTGTCACTCATTACCCTATAACAAACATTATAGTGTCGATTAGACTGCTGCTAAAGTCTTGAAATATGGATTTTATTGGCCTATATTGTTCAAATATGTCTAAAGCTTTGTGTTATATATAACTAATGCCAAAAGTTAGAAAATTTTAGTAGATGGCATGAGATGCCTCAAAATATCATTCTAAAACTAGAGATATTTGATGTAAGAGGCATAGATTTTACAAGATCATATCATTCTTTGTATGAAAATATTTTGCCTCTTGGTAGTATTCTACTGTGTTTCAAAGTGAATAGAGGTAGTAACTTTATCCAATAACACTTATGCTAATATAGTTAAATTTATGAAAACGAACATCTTCTCGTGTTTTGGTCTATCTTGAGTTATCATTGGTAACAATAGGATCTAGTTTAAGAATTATAAATTTTGGTCACTTTTGAAGAAGAATGGTTGTATCCTCAAAATATCAACAACTTATCATCCTCAAATAAGTGAACAAGTTGAGGTATCTAACTAGGAGATTAATTTTGGAGAAAATGGTTTAGATTTCTAAAAAGAACTAGACATTGAAACTTGATGATGCTCTTTAGGCTTATAGGATAACTTTTAACAATCCTTAAACATGTTCCTTTATAGAATGGTATTTGGCAAATCTTATCACCTTTTAGTTAAGAATAAGTGTAAGCCTGTATGGGCCATAAGGAAACTCAACTATTACCTTAATTTAGTTAGTGAAAAGAGGTTGCTCCAATTAAATAGGTTAGATGAGTTACAAGGAGATTCTTTCAAGAATTCAAAATCTACAAGCAGAGGTTAAAGGCATTTCATGATGAAAATATCCTAAGGAGAGAATTTAAAGTGTAAAAGAAGTTTTAAATTATTATTTTAAATTATATTCAGGAAAATTGAAGTTGAGATGATATAAGTTGTTCGTTGTAACAAAGGTATAATTGTATAATAATATTAAAATTCAAGGTATAGAGGAGTGATCATACACGGTCAATAGGAAGTAATTGAAGCATATTTCAAGAGTGATATTATAGGTGACATTCACATAATTTTTTTCAACAATACTTCACACAATTCAATCCAACTACAAAACTTATAAAGAAGTGCTTATTGGGAGGCATGTCAATGTTCTAAACTTAAATTCTTCTATTTTATTAGTTTGCTACTTAACAATGTTAAGTTGAATTCATTTTATAGGTAGTTATTTGATATATTTTTTTGAGATTTTACCTTGCCAAACTCTTATTCAATTAGGAGAGAAGTCTAAACCTTAATTTCCCCATTTGATTGAGTTTAACATCCTATATGTTTTTCATTGAGGGTAAAATACAATATTTAAATGGGGGATTGAAACTTATGAGATTTTTCATTAGTTTTTATGTTAACAAACATATGTTCTTTTCATAGTTTTGGTTTGATGTGTTTATGTTGTATTTTTTGCATTTTTTATTAAACTATGAAATATATCATATTTTATGACCCAAAGGTCATAAGGACGAGACGTAGTCAGAAGAACACAGAAGAAATCAATTTTAAGCATCAATTTGGGGTTACTAAGAAAAACCAATGCCAGTTTACAAAAAGAGATATGCATCGATGTTGAACAGAGCAAGAGAGTGTCTAGACATAAAACCAGATTAATGTCAATAGTAAAGTATGTCTAATATAGATCTTAATCATGAGGAAAACTCTAAATGAGTAGAACAAAACCAACAATGGTTATAAAGAATGTTAGACATTAGTCTTGATTGGGAATCCAACAGTCTAAAGGCCAAACTTGAACCTACCATTGCCCCAATAACTATTGCATGAATTCAGTAGTTAGGTTTAGGATGTTTATAATGTTTTTGCTTAAGTATTATGTCAACTAATTTTTACTTTTGCTTTAGTTCCATAACTTAAGAATATTAAAACTTTTAGTATATGTTAGATTTTATTAGTTATCACCTTTCTTTGTTTAGTATTGTGCAAATTATGAGTATAAAAAAGTACTTTATGAGAAAATATCTATTTCAACTATCTAGGTTTCAAGGGAGTTTCTTAAAATATTTTTTAATACTTAACTCATAATGCACAATATTGAGGAAAATATTGTTCTAAATCTGATTACGAAATTGAGTTAAACTAATTGCATGAGGTTTTCAATTTTTGTGTTTTTAGTTTGGATTTAAGTTGTATGTTGAAGAACTCATGAGTACTTTAAATTGATAACATAAGTATATATATATGAATTCGATTTGAGAATGAATGTAAGAATTAGATGCATAATATAATTAAGTGAATTATATGAAAAAATTTGACTTTGTGAATGCTAAGAAATTAAATTTGTTAAATGATGGTGCTTTGATTTAACTTGAGCTTTCATATTTCTTTCTTTCTTATATGGATTTCTTCTTAGAATTTTAAATTTCTAGAAATTGAATTTCATTTTTTTAATATTACATGTAAGATGTGTATAAGTATTAAAATGATAAAGACACTTAGTATTTAGTTTAAGCCAAATGGCCTACCATTTTACATTAATCCATTAATGAGCCCATTTAAGCTTATTATGAAATTTTATCCTTTTTCTTGGTAACCATTTCTTAAATAATCTTGAGCCTAAAAAAAGAACAAGTATGTACTTTCCATCAAATATTAGTAGCTTTTAATTGTGTTTTTGAAGTTTTTTAGAATGTGATGTAAGAAACTAAGTATGGGAGAATGAGTAAAGTGTACAAAAGTGGCAATATAAAAGGGAAACCTTTTTTTTTTAAATGTAATATAAAAGGGGAACCTTGTGCTTAAAAAAAGAAAAAAGTATTAATAAAGTGTTAAAAATTAACTGGTATGGATTCTTGTATTTTAAAGTATGAAAGAAAAGGGGTAAGTGCAATAATATGAGGAGCTAGAGGAATAATATTTTATTTATTTTCTATAGATTTATTTGTTATTGCTCTACTAATTGTGAATATGTCTATTTTCCTTATTCCCTTTCCTTGATTGACTTATTTAACATTTTGGCCCATTATAATCCTATTTCAGTTCTTTTGATTTTTTTCTTGTACTTATCTATTTAAGTAGTGGAGAATAGATGGTTTTCAAGCCTATGGTAAGTTCACATTCATAAGAAGATAAAGAGAGCACCTCACTTAAATTTTAAGCACTTGTGTGAACTAGTGATATCTTGTGAGAAAATGTCAAATTGAAATGTTTGAACTTGGCAAAGGAGGTAGAATAGTGTTTGTAATGTCATGTTTGTATAGTAATTTATTCAAGAAATATTATGTGTTTTAAGTTTTAAAATTCAACTAAGACTTGAATTTGTATATCTTGCGTTGTTAACGATGGAGCTAATTAGTAATCTTAGTCAATATTAATGGGTAGTACTTAAGTAAACTCTTACGGACCATAACTCATCCACAAGGGATATTTGGGGTTTAAAAGCTTGTAACATATGCTAAATGTTAGTGCACACCAATGAAAGTGAAATTATTTTTATTTTAATAGTTGAGTCTAAGTTTGTAATTATGGTTTATTTGCTTAAGACAAACAGTGAATTAAATGTAAGGGAATTTAATATGTTTACAATTTATATGTTATTTAGGATTAATTCACTTGGTATTTGACACTTTTATAAAATGTTTAAAATGAAGCTTATTATATTTTTCTATGTTTAGTTCATTATGTTATAAGTGATGAATTTGAGGAGATAACGCGAGATTTAGTGTAACTTTCTTCATAGTTGTCTAATTTATAAGATTTTAGAGCCATTAAGAAGATAAGAAGCTGGATAACAACTTTATAGAAGACATGGGGAACTAATTCTTACTCGAAGATCTTTAAAAGTGAAGTTAGTAAAATAACACACAATAAGTATTGAGGTCACTTGTAAGCAAGTGCCTTTCTTATGCAAACAAGACCATTGCAGTTGATCTCAAATTAGCATTAAACTCATCTTAAACCTATGAAAAATCAATACAAAATCGGTATCAGTTACAACTTTCTATCAAGTGCCTTTTACACCTTGACTCGTGATGGCTAGGAGTTCTAGAACAAGAACAACGACAGTGTTAATGCTAATTCAATGTTGGTTCGCGAATGCAATTTACGAGGACAAATTGTTTCTCAAATTTGAACCATTAAAAACTCTTACTGTAACTATAAATACTGGTATTATAGTTAATCAATAAGAATTTTACCAAACTTCTTGGTAGATTTCTTATTTTCTTTTGAGAGATTTCATTCTTTGTTAAAATTGGAGATCAAAATTCAGAAAGTCAATGACAACTTATATCAATTATTTCTCCTAATCTTTTCTTTATATTAAGATTTATTGGCTTGTAATTAGTTTATTAGATCTAGTAGTTAAAAACCCTAGTTAGGAGTAGGGCATCAATACATGATTCAATTATTGGTTAGTTGAACTTATCCTCTTGTTCTTAATTGTGAGTTTATGACTAGTCACCATTAACTAAATCATAGGGATTGTATGAAGGACTGACATATAAAGTATAATTTATACGTTAAAAGAATAAACTCTTTAGTGTAAAGAATGACTATATATCTTAGACTTTAATGATAAATATATAGATTAACTATACTTAATGAGTTTAATTAAGTAAAATTATGCGTCAAAAAGTGGTAGTTACCTAATTAGATTTTTTTTAATAAAAGGTCGTTCATTTAAACAATTGGTAGTGTACACAAAATCTATAACTGGAAATATATCCTTAGAGGCTAATTCCATCAAGGATACAAAAGCTAAACAAGAGTATACATCATACTGGAATTGGTGCAATGCTAATCGTATAACAAAATTGCTTCTGAAGCAGAAGCTCGTAGAAGTCCCTATCAATTTTGGCATTGATTCAGCTGTGATAGATTCCAATATCGTGAAGCTTTATAGCTGAGTATGTGCTTATGCTTATAAAGGAAAATATGCAATCTAATGTAGTCTTGTATGATCCTTGAGTTCTATTGTGGTGTGCTAATGGTGGACTTAAAAATTCTATTGTTCCTCTCAGTCCAAATACCTGCTACAAGATAAGGTAAAGCTATGAATATTATCCATATATCTCCCTTTTGTGAGTGCTTACGTAATGCCGGATTTTCTAAGCCCTTTTATATTGGTCGGTACTTGGAGATGCTACTGTATATTGACATATATATGGTTGTGTATGAGTTCAAAATTGTATTTATATATGCCAGTGATATATAATGTTATATTCCCTTACATGAACTTAGAGTTCATCGATATGTGAAATCTTAGAGATTTCTGACATATAAGCTTCTAAATGTGTAAAATCGAGTCCATTGGATGATATGGCCATGTTGGCTAATTTAAATGTGTTCTAATGCCTTAGAGGTGATTAGACATGATTTATAGACTTATTGGATACTTAGAAAGCTTAATTTGAAAAGTTGATGTACATAAGGGCTTATGTGCCAATTGTTAAAAGTTAAGGGATTTAAATGTAATTTTTCGATTCTTAGAAGACCAAGAGGTAATTCTATAAAGTTAAGGGGCTTAATTATAATGTTCAAAAGTCCGTAGACTAAAATGAAGATAAAAGTTTTGATCATTCTCAAATTTTGGGCTTAATTGCAAATTTAAGTTTGGAGGTTATAATGGTAATTTCACATAAGCTAAGAGAAAAAGGGTCATTTCATCATGTTTGGTCAAAGAAGAGTCAATAATTTAGATCTTTCTTCATTGTGTGGTCGTGCATAATTTGACTACTCTATTAAATCCAATTCCCTTCATTATGGCTTAAATGAAGGGAATTGGATTTAATAGAGTAGTGAAATGTGTTGTTGTTTGGAAGTGCTTGTTACATGACAAGATAGGAGCATGAAGTACTATGATAGAGTCTTGAAAATATGACTTGAAAGTCATGCACATTAGGTGTTTGATGAAATGCCTAAGTAAAGTTGGCTTAGGATTTAAGAATTTTAATGGTGTGCATTGGAAAGAGGCTTTCATGTATACCAAGAGTAAACTTGAATTTTTGCTTAGATTGATGAGTAGTGGCCTACTGTGTTTGGATACAAATGTGCGTAATTATGCTTTAAAATGTGTAAGTATTGGATTAAAGGGATTACATACCTTGGAAAATGCAAAAGTTTGTGTTTTATACACTTATGTGGTGGTTTATACATATGAGATACATGTTTGAATAGTAATACATTGTATATTGTATGTATCAAGGCTCGAGAGCTATTGATCAAGGAAATCGTAACAAGGATTGTTGAAGTCAAGGGAGTATACATTTTTTTAGGTGAGTTGGGGAAACCATATCTCTCAAATGGGATTAGGATAACCTAAGACATACACGATGACTTGTATGCGAATTTTGAACTTAGGTAATGCATAGTAGAATTGAACCTCAAATGAACAACTTTGCACTTGGAGTGCAACTGCTAAATTTTATTGCATGAAATAATGTGTTAGAACTTACATATATATAACTGAGTCATGTATGTTATGTGTATATGTTCTCTTTTAGCTTAGAGTCATGGCAAGGTTCCATTTTATAGGTTGGACCGATAAATAAAGGCATGGTGCCTTACTTAATTTTAGCACTTAATACTTGTATATGATTTTTATGATTGGTGATATAACGATTGGCCTATCATGTGCTAGGCATAACAGACTAAGCGACTCTTGTACCCTTAACGCTGGTACTTAAAAGCCGAGTTCTCGTATCGATATCATTCTACGAGACTTATGGGTGATTGCACACCTAGAGGTCTAGTCACTGACGAGGTCATTACCTAGGGTCATGATGCTCTTATCGATTGTAGTCTGGACTCACCACAGATGAAAGTTGAGCCAACACCACGAATCGGTGGGTGTGCACACTAGTTTGGTCGACTGGTGGTGACACACATAACTATTTGGCCTATTATGAGATTTGGCTTCTCGGTGAAATTTGCTTTATAAAAGTTATTGTTTTTCGACTCTTATGTACCAGAACTAGAACCTATGTTTATCGGATGAGTGATTAATAATCTAGGCCTATGTGGTTCCTAACCAGTATTGAGTCATAGGCTAGGCCTATGTGTTTCTATGTCATGTATCTTCATTTCATAGGTGGTTGTGTACATGCTAAATGTGTGAAAAACCTGTCCTCATGTTATCTTGACTGTCTTAGTGTGTACCGGGTTCTGTTTGTGATAAGTTTTTCCTGCTCAATGAGTACATAGCATACTTACCCCCTCCGCTTGCTAAGCATACAGGTTAATTTGGTGAACTTGAAGCTTTGAGTGAATCGTGAGGTCTTTTAGACATTTTCAGGGCATTACCGCACGTGAGTAGTCTTTATTTTGTTCTTTTGTTGTATAGTGGCTCATAAGTATGTAGACATCTTTGATGATTATGTAAAGTAACTCTTGACTGTCTTGTGGTTTGTAAATGACCTTATGTATGAAACTTTTGTACTGTTTCTGGGATTGCTCTTAAGTAGTGGTTAAGTTTTAAAGTGATTACATAAGTGTGTTTCAAATTGATAGGTGTTGCAATTAAGTTTTAGGATTTTCAAAATACAGCCTTTATGCTGCCTGATTTTTTATTTAATGTACAATTAGCCTTGTATAGTTAGGTTAAGTGGTACCATGATGTATCCTTAGCCCGAGTATGCGGTGGTTGTCATGTGCTTGATATGAATCCAGGTAATGACAATTTAAGGTAAACCCTCCACTTCATAATGTTAGACCAGGTTATAGGAGGGTTGTGAACTCCACATTTAGCAATAATGTTCTTTCATATTTGGTTTGAGTAGGTGCAGGAAAAGAAAAGGTGATTGTGAAATTATGCTTGATTATTGCACAAAGAACACGAATTAGTGATCTATGGAAGCTATCAATTCTGTCTAATGTGGTGAGCTTTAGATTAAAAACTTGTCAGAGAAGATGAGCATGTTTAGGACTTAAATCTTTAACCTACACTACTTAATATCATTGTACTTGGGGATGATCCTCTCTGTAGATGCTTTTATTTGAGGAAACAGAGAACTGAGCAAAGTTTTCTAGCTTCAATAGACCTTTTTCTGCCTACCTAGTTAAAGTGAAACTGGTTAAAAGTAGGATGTTACTTGAAATGGAGCTTTTGTTAGGGAATTGTTGTAGTGTAGCTAAACCTTGAGCCACAATGGATCCTAAATAAATTGAATTTTTGAATATTTGAAGCTCAAAGATTTTGTAAAGTAGGTCTTGGTTGAACCATGGATCAAACCTAAAGCTAAAAGATTCTCCATTGGCGGATTGATAGTTGTATTATAACCTAACTTTAGTTCTGATCTTGCCAATGTACCTGATCAAGGTAAAAGCATTATTGGGAACTTTGAAGCACCAACTGGATTTCTCCTTTATATATTAAGCATTAACCCATTTCACCTGTAAAGATTGTTTGTCCTGAATCAATCTCTATACTTTCTTGATGAGCATTATTTGATTCAGCAATTCAGATGTAATAAATCCAAGGCCTACTTGTTTTTAAGGTAAAAAAGTTCCTATCCATTTTATTTTACCAACTTTAGAAGTCAGTTTGCATGGAAATGTATTTAGGAGTCACAAGTTGGGATTCCCAATGAACTTCCACGGAAAAGAGGATAGAGTTGATTAGTTGAGACTTGTCTATTATGGAAAGTTCTCTACGACTCCAGCTATTGATCGCATTAAGGATTTTGTCTACAGAGCACTTATAATCACTTGGGGATGGATTAGCAGAAGATATAGTAATTCCCAGGCAAGTCATTCTAAGTTCTTAACTTTTAAATCCAGAGATAGAAACAAGTACAGAGGCAATGTTGGAAGCACTCTTAAAGGTGAATAATGCATTTTTATTGTAATTGACGGAGGGGCTTGACATCTTGTTGAAAAGCTTAAGGGCATTAGTGAATGAATCAACTGACTTGCAATCAGCTTTAGAGAATATGAAGAGATCATCTGTAAAAATCAAGTTAATTATCTTTAGCTTTTTGCATTTACCATGAAATTTGATTATGGGATCTCTTTCTACCACCCTAAGTATAAACTTTTAGAGTACTTCCATTGCTAGAAAGAACATATAAGGGGAAATAGAATCCCCTTATCTGATTCCTCTTACTCCTTTAATTGTCCTAGAGGGTTCACCATTAACTAGGACTTTAAAAGTCACAGTGCTAATGCATTGATGAATCTAATTATAAATTGAGTTAGAAAAGCATATGCATGCAGAATGGTAACAACAAAAGACCAATCCAAAATATCATAAGCCTTTTGACAATCTACTTTCATGGCACAATTTTTTCCTTTTTTCCTTGTATATTGTTTGAAAATTTCTTGAGCAATAGGAATGTTATCTCCAATAGATCTTCTAGGGATGTAAAAACCTTGATTGTAATATATATGATTGCGGAGAATAGTTTTTGGTCTAAATGATAACATCTTGGAAGTGACTTTGTAAACTGTGTTACAACAGGCTATTAGGAGAAAGTCTCCAAAGTTAGAAGGATTGATTTCTTTAGGAATTAGTGGGATTAAGGTACTATCAATCTCCCTTAATAGCTTGCCTTTATTGAAGAATTCCAATACTGCACCAACCACTATTCCATTTTATGTGATAGGTTTAAAAGAAAAAGTTGGCATTAAAACCATCAGGACCTGGAGCTTTCTTGGGGTGGAGAGATCTAAACTCTTGATTGATTTCATGAATGGAGACTAATGCAAAGAGAGTACTGATTTCATGAAGAGAGAGTTGATATTAGACAACTTCACTAATAAGCCTAACAGAGGAGTCATATTTAAGGTTACTTCCCAATAGATTGGAAAATTGTTCCTCATTTGCTTTTATTATCAATGAGTGGGATTCCAATGTAGAATTCAAGTGCTTAATGAAGATAATTTTGTTTGTAGCATTTCTGAAAGAGATTGCCTTATGAAAGAAAGTTGAGTTCTTGTCTCCATGCTTCAACCAATTTATCCTAGATCTTTGCTTTAATAAGGAATCGTGGAACTTCACAGCTTGATAGAAAGAGCCAAGGGCCCAGTTTCTCCTTTTCAACAAGTAATTTAGAAGAGGGATTCCAATAGGTACTAGATTGAGCGTGCTCACGAGTAGTTCTAGCAGTAGACACAAGATGGTAAGTATTTCCTATGTTATGCTTGTAAAACATTTTGATTGCTTCCTTTATGGATTGAAGTTTCCTTATAAGGATGAATTGTTTTATTACATAACAAGATAGATCAAATCCCTTCTTCACCACTTTAAGGAAACCTGCAAGATCAGTAAGAAAGTTATTGAACCTTAAGAGATAATGTGAGGATTTTGAAGGGTTAATATTTGCTAAAATAAAAGAGTGATTAGAAAGTTTATGGTTAGGAAAAAGAACTTGGGAATGAGGGAAAGCATGAATCCATTCCAGATTGGATAAACATTTATCTAGTTTTCTTCTAATAAAGGAGTTCCTAATTTGCTTGTTATTCCAAGTAAAGAAATTTCCACCATAAGGTCAATCAAAGACTTGAATATCTTCAAGGCATCTTTTGAACTCTTCACTATAATGTTTATGAGCAGAAATACCCTTAGATTCAAAAGAAGAGATAGTGGCATTGAAGTCATTAAGAATAAGCCAAGGAGCTTTGATATAGGTGCAAGATCCCTGAGATTGTTCCAGAGAGTGTTTCTCTGAAAAAGGTAGTTGAAAGCATAGATTAGGGATACATGGATAATGGTTTTCAGCTCTAATTATTGAGTCTCAAGGTGGATCGTTTGAGCTGATACACTGTAGTTAAGGATCTCAATTTTAGATAGATTATAGACCTAGAGAATTATGCCATTTGGATTCTTATCATAATTATGTAATAGCTTCCAATCATTAGGAAAAAAATTGCATAATGTCACTCTTTTTTTGCTTTATTCGAGACTCCATTATACTTAACATATAAGGCTGATCGTCCAAAATGAAGTCTTTTAATGAAAGTTTCTTGTCAAGAGTTGAGATCTTTGATTTTCCAAGCTGACACAATCATAAAGATTAACTTAAGAGGGCTTTTTCCTTCTATTAGATCTCCTTTTACTAACGGGGATAAATTCATGGGCTGTTTGGTTCCACTTCTATTTTTCTGTTGTTGATTTTGGTTTCGGTTTCTTATTTTTGGTTTCTATTTTTTCCTTTAAAAAAATGAAAATCTGTTTGGTTGAGATTTGTAATATAAAAACTAAAAAATAAAAACCTGTTTAGTTGAGATTTGTAATAAAAAAACATAATCAATTTCTAACAAGAGAGTTAATAAATTAATATATTAGACCACCCTATTATTCACTGTTCTTTCCTCACTTTTTGTGATTTCCTTGCTATTCATTGATTAGACAAATTAATATTTTGCCCACTCTACTATTCAATCCTCTCTCTACTCCGCAAGCTTGCTTCTTTTCTTCTTTCACATCACTCACTATTCACTCATTAGACAAATTAATATTTTGCCCACACTACTATTCACTCTTCTTCTTCTCCACAAGCTCTCTTCTTTTCCTGTTTCCGAAAACCAGTTCGTCCACCCTCGAGTTCCCATCATTCAACTACATATTTATCTGTCAAACCTAAAAGCGTCCTTCATAACCATCCTCTCTATAAGCCTGCCCACAAAAACATTTCCTTCCATGTTGAGGAAAAGATCCTCTACCTTGAACTAATGGGTGTGGACTTTGGCAAAGCATTGTCCCAAAATTCCTCTTTCCACACTGTTTCTTTAAACTCTGTCCATTCCATTATTTACTTTCTCCAATCCAAAGGTATCCACCAAAGTGACTTACCTAGAATCTTTGGCATTTGTCCTACAATTTTAACTTCCAACATCAAAACTGACCTTAACCCAGTTTTCGATTTTCTCTCCCAGGATCTCAAAATTCCCAGAAAATTTTTTTAGGAAAGTCATCAAGAAGTGCCTGAGGTTATTGGTTTGTAGTGTGAGAGACCAGCTTAAACCCTGCTTATTTTATCTCCAAAGGCTTGGTTTTATAGATTTAGATGCAGAAACGACAATAATACTCATCCAAACGTGTTTTAATGAATTGTTTATTTTTTCATGAAAACCCAACGAAAAACAAAAAAAATAAACAGAACCAAACATGCCCTCAATATTATCATTATCATTGTCTGTAAGAAAAGTTCTTTTGGTAGGAGTTGAAAATGGATTATCTTTGCTATTTGTTATGGGTGGTGTTGCTCAGAATTGTTAGAAGATGGAAGCTCTGATTCTACTATAATATCATCTTCTGAGTTAGCAATTAAGGCTAGTAATGGATCAGGTAATGAAGGACCAACAATGTTCCCATAGTCTGTGTCTAATTATGGAGTTTGTATGTTTTCAAAGCCATGTAGATCTTGAGAGAATCTAGACTTGAATGTTAAACATTTTTGCCCCTAAAGGCAATTTTGTCATTTTCCTATTAAGTGGACAACATTCAATTGCATGATTTGGTTTTGAATAAATTATCGGTTAAGTTACGTAATTTGATCCAGATAAAGATAATAAAGTGGCCTAATAAATGATCTAAATAAATGGGTCGAAGTCCGAGTAAAAAATGGATCCCTTTTAGTGTAGACCTGTCCTATATCGGCTTTGTGATGGGAAAGCCCGATATGGAAGCTATATATATAGGTTAAGGTCTCCTGTAGTTGTTCATGTCAGTCGTAAGCATAAGGAATCTCTGTCCCGTTAAGAGAGCTTATGTATTGAGAAAACTGTAGAAAGGCCTAGACCATATCCCGGTGATGGATTCTGGTGAAGACGGCGGTGGATTCGGGATCGTTTCAGCTTCGAAAAGCTCGTTTGAAGTTTCAGAACCGAAATCAGGTATTTTTCACATTTGTCCATTTTTTCCCCTTTCATGTTCAATTCGAGACACGTAACTAAGATACCGTTACGTATTACACGTGGTATCAGAGTGGTGACATGATCGGTTGGTTAAAAATAAAGATTTTTCAGTTTTTCTCTCCATTAGGTTTTCAGAGAGTTAAATTTCGTTTCTTAGTTTTTTCTTACTTTTTATTGCATGAAAGTAGTATACATATGTTTATCCTTGAGAAACGAGTTGAAAACCAGCTCGAGAAGTCAAAAAAAGGACCCAAAACTCGTCAGAAATTGCCTTTTTCTTGCAAGTTCCATGCACCACACATGCCCGACTGTGTAAAGGGGCACGGGGAGTACACACGCCCGACCGTGCAAAGTGGCACAGGTGCACGCGCCGACACATGGCGTAATAAGGTCAGGAAACGTGTCTAGCACGTGCGTATGGGCATGCCGACGCCAGCTGACGGGTGTGTGACATCTACAGACATCAGCTACAGTAACAATAAGAAAAACACACATACACAAAAAATTCAGATTTCCTGTAAGGGTATCCCGGGGTGTTTTGGGTCAGTTTCAAAGTCTGGGAAATTTCTAAAGTGCCTTTTTCTATTTTTTTGGATTTATTACAATAGTAATGAATTAAAATTTAATTTCAGAAAAAGAAATTAAGGTGTTTTGAATCCGATTTCGAGTGAATTTTCATGCTTCGAACATCAAATGAGGGAGATAAAGTTTTTGTGTCTCGGATCTCATGTTTAATGTTCGGGATTGCATAAAAGTTACTCAGGAAAGGAATTAAAACATTCTGAAGCTATTTTGAATTAATTTTTGTGCAACGAACTTGCTATAAAGGAGATGCATGATGTTTTTATGTCTCGGACAGTCAGTTCGATGTCCAATAATGCACAATAGTCACTCTACTATAATTTTTCTTTTAAGGAAGTCTTAAATGAAGTTTTCAGAGAATGTTTTCAGCACAAGTGTGTGATAATGAGACTATGCATTCGGGTTTTGCATTTATTGAAGTTACATTGTCACATACCATATGCCCATAAAGAATGTGAGGATAACATAAAGATGTATCCCTTGTGTTTGTGGATTTTTTGGGTGCTGATAAGAATGTAATCACCACAATGGCCTTTCGAGTCAGTATTTTGAATTGTTCTGCTTACACGTTAGAGGATATCTCTGATCTCATGTTTGATTATCCTGCCCACAAGTGTTGGCTTTACATGAGATTTTGAGATGTGCATAAGGCACTGGATTGAGGAAAGTCGTTGCTTGAATTATCGATTCGTCCATAGGTAGTAGTGTCATGAGAGTTGATGGTTTGTACTCTGATAGCTTTTATGTATAAAGGTCTAGTTACATAAATTATGCATTCAACCCACAGGTGTTTCATAATATGTGTGACCAGATTTTCAGTAAAGATACTATTTAATGGCTTTGAGTATCGTTGTTGTCCTACATTTGTGCTTATCTAATTAAAGTTACTATGGAGTCACCTTTTCGATCAATAAAGTTAGTGTCATCATTGAAACCCTGACCGGATTCAATACAAAGAACAGAACTGAGGATATATTGAATGCTATGGAAATAGCTGAAGTTGATATAGCCATACAAATACATAGGTCATCTCTACCTACATCCATGAGCTCGAAAGCTCATAAAGCATCCTATGAAGCCCAGGATCGGTCTGACAGATTATCTCTTATGACCATTAAAAGATCCATACCTAACCATCTGCTTTGTAAACTTCCGGGCACAGACATAGCATAATAATTTCTTGAAAATGTCTCCTAGAAGTACATTGTCTCATCTAGTGTTGAGACAAATACCTTGATTAAAGAATTATTCTCCGTGAGGTAAAAGAGAAGGAGAAGGGGGAGTAAGGAGTACATATCAAGAATGATTCATCTTCACAGTAGACTGAAGATGCTACACATTCCTCTCCCTAATGTCTTCATAATTCACCATACTCTGAATACACTCCCTCCAGAGTTAAGTAATCTGGTGATGACATATTATTCGCAGGACGAGGAATGGGACTTAAATGCTTTGATTGTCCATTGCATTATTGAGGAGGAGAAACTCAAGCTCGTTACTCTTACAGCCCTCGAAGCAATTAAGGGGAAAGCAAAGATAAAAATCAAAAAGATCAAAGGTAGAAAGACTAAATCTTCTCCACATGCTAATATTAGTCAATCCAGTGTTGATAAAGGTCTGCATGACATAAAGAAGCCAGTAGTGTAAGATCTAAAAGAAAAGACGGTGATCATCAGATAACTTCTTGGCTTGTCAATTTATGAATCTGATTTGCGATAGTAGCATTAAGTATTTGGTGGCTATATAGTGGAGTATCTAATCAAGGTGCTTCCACGGTTCATATTCAAGATAAAGCCAAATAAGGAAAAGGAGGAACTGATGGTTGATAGCAATGAAGAAGTGGAAGTAATATCTATAGGGGAATGTACGTACAGATCCGTGTTGTAAGGTTCATTTAGGTTTTTACACGACACATTTTATGTATGATCATTATATCAATTTTGGACGAAGAAGGTTGACGTTTTGTATTTAATGCTTCTGTTTTATAGTTGTGTTTAATGCAAAACATAATGGTATAACTTTCTTGTCATATAGTTTGCATAAAATGTGTCTTACCTCGAATTAGATACATGCTTCTTCGTATCTTGCTAAACAAGTCATGAAATGAAGGACCTCGATGAATGAATAGTCATACATGGTGTGGCATAAAAGTTTAATCCACATTTCCAGAGCTAGGATTGAGAGATTGATTAAGGACGCATGCTCTCAATTCTATATTATAATGATATGGGAAAATGTGTTGACTATCATAGGGATAAGTTGACTAATAAGAAAAAGAGGTCAACTTATGCTTCTGACTTGTTGAGTATGATACATAAAGATATTATTAGACCTTATACATTTGCATTGTGCAATTCCAAATGTATTCTGACATTTGTTGATAATTATTCCCATTACGGTTATGAGTTCTTGCTTAAAGAATGAAGGTTAAGAACCAAACAGGAAAATTTAAAATGTCAAATCTGACCATGGAGGAGAGTATCATGGCAAACATGGTGTTTTAGGACTTGAAAAGGTCCGTTTACTAAATATATGGAATCGGTTGTGATAATGACTTGATTCACTATATCTGGTAGTCTTGAGCAAAATGGTGTGATGTCGAAAGGCATAACCACACCCTAAAGGACTTGTAAAAGTCAATACAGAACAAGACTAATCTACTTGATTATCTAGAAGTGTGAAAACCACAGTCTTACACACATTTATGTATAGGCCTGCCCTATCGAGGTGGTATAATCCTTATAAAGAAAAATTACATGCTCATTATATTCATTGCTATTTAGTAAAATACCCTGATCACTCTAAAAGTCACAGATCTTATTGTAGAGAAGGAGGGACCAGAATAGTTAAATTACTAACAGCTAAGTTTCTAGAATACAATGTCTATGATGATGGTAGGCCCTTTTACCCTTCAGATGATAACAGGGTGGATACTATAGTTATTATGTACTTGCCATTCATACAGTTAAATCTGGTAGATTTAGGTCTTTATATCATGCCTATACAGGAACAAGAACTCATACTTGTACACACAAAGGTTCCTGGGGGTACAAGATCTAATGAAGTTATAAAAATCCACCAGAGTGAGATGACTTGTTAACCCATCTGATAACACAGTCTATTACGTGAACAGGACTGTGATATTATACATGTTACAAATCCAGTTACTTTTACAAAAACTATTTCTTTACCTGTAGCAAAATTATAGTGGGTTGCAATGACTTATGAGATATAAGCCATGAAGCATAGTAAGGTATAGGAGCTAGTTGATTTTGTAGCAGAACTGCGAAAATGTCAGTTGTAAATGAAGTTTAAGACCTAAAGGATTTCAAGATAAAGTTCAACGGTTTATGGACTAGCTCAGTTGCTTAATAGTTCACTCAGGGAGAAATGTTAACCTTAATGTTACTTTTCTCTCGTATCCTCGAATGATACATTTTGAGTGATTAAGGTAATTGTAGCTCATGATGATAAAGAGTTACATCAGATAGTTGTCAAAATCACTTTCATGAATAAAGACCTTTATAAAGTGGTCTATATGGTACAACCTAAAAGATTTTAGGATCCAGATGGAACTGACATCGTTTACGTGTTACATAGATCAATTTATGATTTACATCAAACCACTTGAAAGTGAAACCTTATGGTTGATGAGGTTATTACCTTTTTCAGCGCAATGGAAAATAAAGTTAAAAGGATGCTTGTACTATGAGGTCAGTGGAAGCAAAGTTATCTTCCTATTACTACACGAGGATGATTTATTGCTCACGTGAAATTACTTGACTATATTGTATAACGTTAAACAACGTTTGGTCAAGAACTTTGACATAAAGGATCTTGGCATAGCATCTTTTTTCCTAGGTATTCAGATTTATCGGAACATATCTTAACACTCAATATACCTCTCACAAAGTGCATACATTGAGTATTAATATGATTAACTGTAAACCTATCCTAACATCTATCTCTCATAGTGAGAGATAATCTTTAGCACAGTATACAAAGAATAAAGTAAAGAGAGAGGTTATGAAGAATGTTCCGTATTCTAGTAAAGTTGATAGCCTGATGTATACTCGGCTATGTACTAGGCAGGACCTTGCATTTACTGTTTGACTGTTTGGTCAGTATCTAGTTAACCCAGATGTAGACCATTGAAATGCAGTCAAGTGAGTATTGAGATAATTAAAGGGAACCAAGGAGTATATGTTGACATATAGAAAAGTCAATAGACTAAACCTCATAGGGAATCAAGATTCAAATTAAGCTATGTGTCCGGATAATCGAAAGCTCACTTAAGGTTACAGTTTAAGGTTGCAGATGATATAATGTTATGGAATAGTGTTTCAAATAGACACGGATCAATTCCTCGACCATGTATGCAAAGTGCATGCTATGGGGCTGCTTAACAGATGGTTTAGCTCAGAGATTTGATTTCTGAATTATCTGTGGTTGATTCAATGGCTAAACTCATTCAATGGTAATGTGATAATCAAGCTTCTGTGTTGTTTAATAATAATATCAAATATCACAGAGTCTTAGCATTTTGAGATCAAATTCTTGATCATGAAGTAGTTGATACGAAAAGGTGACATTAAGGTTTGGAGCATTTAAGGAATGAGGAATCATAAGTCGATTCTTTAACTAAAGGACTTTGCCCACTTGTGTTTGGAATATAAGTGTACAGTATGGGTATTTTGAAGTCTTTAGACACTGTTAGTTAAAAGATCGTTATGTTTGCTTCACGTACAATTGTACGTTTTGATGTATTATGATGATATGATGGTTCATTAATAAGATAATCATTGTTTATTCTCAGTAATACATGTTATCATACATTGTCATAATATGTATAGAAGCCTTAAGATTTGTGTTGATCTTAAGCATTTTAAAGGTCATTGGGCATATATACAAATTGACCTTGTGCCTATGTCATTAGACACATACAATTTATACGGATATATCCTTAAAGTTTGACATGGGGGATACAAGTTTTTAATCTCATAAAGGTTCTCTAATGTAGCTTAGCATTCAGTTAGAAAACATAAGGGTTTTCTCTAAAGCTGTTTGGCATTTGCTGAGAGGAAACAAGTTTTCTCTAATGTTGTTTAGCATTCGATAAGAGAAAATAGGATTTCACTGATGTAGTTTAGCAATGTGGTTTAGCATAAAGTTGGAGAAATCGAGACCTACAAACGAAGATGATACGTATTAGATCATAAAGGTATCATCATAGTTTGCCACACTCTATTTTCCCATTCATGTGAGTAAGGTATTAGACATGCGTGATTGTATTGAATTTGTGTCACACATGATGCATGCATTTGATACTTTTCGGTATTGAAAGCCTTGCAGGACAGAATGTTGGATTTTCATTATCTTTGGATCAAATGTTTTGTTTTTAAAGTGGCCACTAATACAGTAGCGTAGCTTAGCCAAGTTTTAAAATGTTTTTCAACGTGAATCAAAACTGCAATTAAGTATTGTCCAAGGGGGAGAATGTTAGACATTTTTGCCCTTGACGGCAATTTTGTCATTTTCTCATTAAGTGGATAACATTTAATTACATTATTTGGTTTTAAATAAATTATCGGTTAAGTTACGTAATTTGATCCAGATAAAGATAATAAAGTGACCCAATAAATGATCTAAATCAATGGGTAGAAGTCTGGAAAAAATGGATCCCTTTTAGTATGGACCTGGCCCATATCGGCCTTGTGATGGGAAAGCCCGATATGGAAGCTATATATATAGATTAAGGTTTCCTGCAGTTGCTCATGTCAGTTGTAAGCATAAGGAATCTCTGACCCATTAAGAGAGCTTACATATTGAGAAAACTATAAAAAGGCCTAGACTACATCCCAGTGATGGATTCCCGTTAAGGCAGTGGTGGATTCGGAATCGTTTCAGCTTCAGAAAGCTCGTTTGAAGTTTCAAAACTAAAATTAAGTATTTTCCGCATTTCTCCGTTTTTACCCTATCATGTTTGATCTAAGATACGTAACTAAAATACCGTTACGTATTACATTGAAAACTTTTCCGGTGGCTTTCCAAATTTGGTAACAGGTGCAAATGGAGACTTCCACACATAAATGACTTTAACAACATCTTCCACAAGCTCCATGTTGTCATTTAGTCTAAATAGAGGGATCTCTTCAAGTACATATGTCATAGAATCAACTACCACACATATTTGAGCTAAACTGATTCTGCTTGTCTGAGTTGTTGCCTGATCCATACATATTAGTTTACCAACAAAGCTGGATAGGTGACTTAAGCCAGTAGTTATCCAATACTTGAGGGGAATTCCATGGATGCACATCCGTAGAGGAATGTTAGATTGTTTGATTTCTTGACAGTCAATCCCTGGTCTCCAGTTCTAAAGAATTAGTGGCTTGTTGAATACATTTCATGGCCCATATTCAATAACTTTTAAAGCATCAGCCTTACTTAGAAACCTAAGAAAAAAGTCCTGATCATTGAGAAGTATTTCCTTAAATCCCATAGATTTCCAGTTGTTCCAGGCCCACGATTTCATGATAGGAAATGAGACTCTTTTGTCTAGAAAGAACCCAATCAAGGTGGCAATCCATAGCTCAGCTCTAGCTTTGAGAGCTTTTATAGGTGTGCGACTATACGAATGTTGGAGTTACCTGGAGACAGATAACAGAACTTAAGGTCAGGATTAACATCACCAAGAACTTGGGTCCAGGATCTTTTGAGGGTAGGTGCATTGTTAGTCTCAGGAGGCGAGATAGGATTGATAGTGGAAGAGGGGGACTTAATTAGGGACAAGAGGACTAGTTGGAGAAGAAGAAGGACAAACAAATTTGGAGCATTGTATAGGATGAAGGTTGATTGGTTTCGAGGGTAAAGAAGATAAGTCAGCTGAGTTGCACTGCTCAATGATGATTGATTTACCTGTAGAGGACATGCTAACTAATATAAGGGGAAGGTGTCAACGGCTAGAAAGTTAAAAATAGAAAGTAACAGATGAAGGGAAAAGTGAGGTTGCAACAATGCCCTTGAGTTGCAGGTAAGAATGAGAGAAGAGTATAGAGATCGAGAGAAGAGCAAGACTAATGAGAAAACAAGGACTGGGAACAAGTTGGAATTCAGAAGAAGAAAGGAGAGAGCCAAGAAGAAAGCAGTAACAATAGCAGAAAGGATGAAAGCTAATGACGAGAGAACTGGGAGCCTCTCACACTAACCATCCCTCCACAACTTATCTAATTATACATATCAAATATTCTATGTTAATGGTCATTTCAACCAAAAATAATTAAATTTATATAATAATTAAAAGTCAATATAAATAACCTCCTATCTCAAAGATTTGTTTATTAATCTTTCTTCGTCATTCTATTTATTTCACTTTCTTTAGTTTAGTAATCAAATCCTTTTGATCAATTTTTTTTTCTTTTCTTTTATTTATTTATTTATTTAAAATTAATAAAATTATTGACTAATTTTTATGGAATTAGAATTATTGTATTTTAATAAATTAGTTACAATTAGTTACGCACGCACGCAAGTTAGCGTGTTCTTTCCAAAATCTCCTCCCAAAACGGCGCTTTTGGAAAAATTCTCTTTCCGCAGTTTAAAATGACGATGGAGTTCCGAAAGTCACGTCAGTGACTCTTACGTGAACATGCAAAAGCTGTCACTAGTGGAGTTGTGTTGCCTAACCCAAGCCAGCCTACATAAAGCACGATATTTGACAATGGAACAATATTCTTCCACTCATAGCAGCAAATCCAATTAATCCTAAGTTTGAACTATATAAAATTATATTTTAAAAGCAAAGAGAACAAACAAACGAGTCGCATATATGTAAGTGATAATGGAATTAAAAAGAAAATTTAAAAATGGCTTGTCCACTGAGCAATATTCATCCTATGTGAAATAATGGCTATTTCTATTTCTTGATGAAATATATCTATATACAATAGCCTTAGAAAAGTAGCCCTCACTTAACCTAAAGCAAAACAAATGTCATCATCATCTACCAATTCACCGGATATGATTGTCCATTAGTCTTAGTGCTATTGCAATTCATCTTCAACACAGATTGGTGTTGGTGGGGTTCATGAAGATTGAGTTGCGATCTAATATCTTATGGGTGTCAAGTAAGAGCAGCACGTGTAGGGAGACTTTTTTAATGTGTCCAATGGGTTATGACCTAAGCAATGAAGTTTGTTTCCTGCTTCAGTTTGAAAATATATATTAAAAAAAAAGCGAGATCTTGTTTTAATTGTTTAAAGTATCTCATTCAATTTCAATAAGTCTCAAATTCAAGTATTATTCTTAAATTAATGAGAAGTTATCTTATGGTGTTAATTTTGAAAGGTTACATAATTACTATTTGTTGCCTTTGGAAAATATTTGCTTTTTCCTTAATTTTATTCATATTACATGTTTGTTCTATTGGCTAAATAAATATATTATAAGCACCCAAAATAACTTTTTGAAAGAAACCAAATAAATAAAAGGAGAAGATTAATTGGCTTCTTTAATTGTTAAAATAAATTATTTTTTGTTTTTAAATTAATTTTATTTTCAAGGATTTATGGGATAACTTTACTTTGATTTTCATTGCTGTCACATTTGATATGAAAACAAGTATAAGACATCTTGCAAGATGATCTGGAAAAGGAAGTGTAATGTAATGTAAGTCGCTATCGTTAGCCTATCCCCCTACCCCATTGCACCCCTTTCTTTGCTGAAGAAAATGGACATGTAATGTGATTCGATTTGTTCTTTTTTATCATCACTCTCTGCCTGTTTGAGGGAAAAACAAAACAAAAACAAAAAAGATTTAGTTAATTACTCTATGTTGTCCACTATCGATATAATTAATGATCACTTGGCTTTGGAGGAGTGATCAAGATCAACCATACCCATTGATTTTTTTTCTTTATTCTTTAAGCTTGTAGACTATATTATTCGTAGGGGAATGATCTCTTGGAGTTGTAATTTGTGTGGTAATTAATCTCAACTCCTAGGGTAAAGTATTAGATTAGATTAAAAACAATGGTCCTGTTCATTTAACTTGCAACATTTATACAGAACCAAAATCGAAAGGGTTTAAAGGAAGTCAAACCTACTGCTAATTAACTCATGTCTTGATTTTCTAATGCGTGCCACAACTGGACCCAGAAGCTCTTTTGTCCTTATCGCATGTTTCAACAGTTTGTCTTTTAAGGTCTTGTTTTTGACGGTAAAGTAATAATCCTATTCTAGGATACCTTTTTCCTAATTGTTGCTAGCATCTCAAATCTCAATAATCATATTAGTAGCCTAAACCTACAATAACATATATATGGAATGGTTCTCCTTCACAAAAAGAATTTGCTAGGCATTCAGGAATTTATTTTTTATTATAATTAAAAAAATCTGAGTTCCTTAATTGGGACAAAAGCTCTCATGCACTGTTGTCTAACTAAATTTTGCGGTAACTCGCTTAAAAAAAAAGTCTCTTTTTATTGTAGGTTTTTGTTTTTTGTTTTCATTTTAAAATTTAACAAAAATCTATTTTAAAGAGTTTTATTTTTATTTTTATTTTTTCAGTTTTCATAACCTATGATAATCATAAAAGTTGAAACTAAACATATTTAGATTTTAAAACTATCTTTAAAATAAATAATTTTGAAAATATTAAAATAGTTATTTATGAAACAATTAGTAAATATCAAATATTTACTTGTAAATATGAAAATTAGTTTAAAGAATTAAAATATATTAATAAATAAAATTTTAGTTTATACATAATTTTTTATAGATTTACTTTAATAACGAATTATTTAAATAAAATAAAAATTAAGATAAAAATTACATGTTTAATTAATTTATAAAATAATTTATCTATAATTTCATTTAATAATTATCAATAATAAAAGTAAATTACATTCACGTTGTCAATTAAATAAATTTTAATAAAAACAGAAACTAAAATCAAGAAATAAATACTAAAAACTATAGTAGAAGAATATAAATAAAACTAAACAGTCCCTTAGTCTACAACTTAATGTCTAATTAAATATCATCTAAATTAGCATAGATACAAAAGCATTGGGGTTCACTTTATATGTACTTACCATAATAAACAATAATTGGGTTCTTATTTATTTTTTAAATGTGTTTAATAAATTTGAAATGCATATATATACACACTAAACTTGATATTCAAAGCAATGTGTATTACATAAAACATTCATTAGTTTTGATTTATAGTAAATATTTTTAGCATATTCAAATTCATGATTGCCAATTTTTAAGTATTAAAAAATAATTTGAGATTTTTACGAGCTTTTAAAAAATAATAAATTAACTTTATGATTATTATTAATATATTCATTAAAGTTGTTTAATTTAATTAAAAGCTCTTATAATGAAGAGGCTTTTTTCCAAGTTATTACTGTGAAGATTTGTGTTAAAGGTTGCAAAGTTTTATTCAAGGAGCGAAGAGTATCATAAGGTGGAAGTAGTCATGATCCTAATCAATGTGGTGGAGTACAAAAAGAGCGAGTGGAGTTATAAGATTATGTCGAGTTAGAAGAGACGGTACACATAGCAATAAAAATGGAGAAACAACTTAAACAGAAAGAAGTATCAAATTATCGCACTGACACTAGTAACTTTTGGGGACCTAATCAAACAAAGGATAATAGAAGCATTTTCAAAACAAAAGAGGAACCACCTCAATCCAAAGACGATATCTCTAATAAGGGCAAAGCTAAGATTGAGACTCATCCTTCCAGACTATGCTATTGAGAATGAAGAAGTTATTATTAGAAGAGAATTAAGTCTTCAAATAAAAAAGGATGAGCTAGAACAGTAGAGGAAAAACATCGTTCATACTAGGTACCAGATTCACAAGAAAGTACGTATGTAATACGGTTGTTGACTGAGTGAGAGTGAATACTACTTTTGTGAAAAAGTTAGAGCTAGCTCCAACACAATTGTATCCTAGATTAGACTATGTCAATTGATGCTAATATTTTTACAGTGAACAGATTATGTTTCAGGTTATACATATGTTGTCAAAATGCGCAATCGGAGTTAAAGGATTGTGAATAAATAGTTATTAAAAAAAACGTAATTCATTGTTTTAAGGCATATAAAACTAATTTATTAGTTCAAGCATGAAATGTAAGTTAAAATTTAGTTTCCCTAACTTTAGACAATATCATATGATATATATTCAAATAGGTCATTGTATCAATTAAAGCAAACATGAATGCCAAATTAAGTATTTCGTTTTCTTTTTGGTTGTATATATATTTATGAATGTTAAAGACTACAAAGTTGTCAAATAGAAGAGAAGTTGCATGTTCATACTTTACCTCCATCACTTTCTCTTTCACCACCCCAGTATAGGGTTTTTTTGGAGCTAACTTAATTTACTCCGCGCTGCTTTTTAATACCATAATAACAAAGCATATGTGATGTCATGTGGATTAATCCAACTACTTACAAACTGGCTTCCACGCCATCTTACCATATGAAAGAATAAGATAGGGAAATGGCGGTATGAGTTTGGGGAATCTTCAGTTAAAGTTAATGTTTTGTTACTATTGTCTATCCCAACTTAATCACTTCAATTGATGACGATGATTGAGTTTGAATGTGCATTCATGAAAAAAGAGAAAAGAATGATTCTCTTCTCCACTCATTTGGCCCTTTTCTCTGGCAGCAATCAAAGTCAACTCCTCTCACCCACTACTTTTTTATTTTTGTCACTTGTTATGGGCCTTTTCCCTAATTTTCTTCTCCGCATGTTCTCTCTTTCACCACTCGAGTACTTGCCTGTTCCGCGTCTCCATCACTTTCGTCGAGTTTTTTCTATTGTCCGAGGCCACTCTCACAATAATTTCATGCTAGCCCCTCAATCTCGGTCATGATGAAAGATCTAGACTAGACATCTTTATCACACCTAATAATCCCTTCTCTTCATCAATAATCACTTATCCGTTCTTTCTTTGATTTTGACTGTCAGAACCATCCCACTAGTTTACAAGTTAAAAAAAACAAACAAAACAGTAATTCAATTATATATATGAAAAATTATAAAAATCATTGTGTCTGTGCATCAATGAGAAAGAAGGATCACGATAACAACATACGGTCATTCTCACAATAAAGATGCCCAAGATCCAAACTAGTGACAATTGATTGATGGTGGGAAGAAGGGGCTTGGAGGCGGAGGGGTGCGCAGGATAAGAGTCGCAAAATGTCAAACTCCAGACTCTACTTTATTACTATTTTTTATTATTGTTCGTACAATCTTATATGAAAGAAGGTAGCAGTCAGCCATTTGTCATAGTCAGCGTCACTCATTCGCATATATACCACCACCTTCCTTCTCTTACCATCTTCTCCGTCTTTCTCTTTCTTCTTCTTCTTCTTCTTCTTCTTCTTCATCTGCTTCTGCTTCTGCTTCTGCTTCTTCCTGGCTGATAGCCAGACTCGGATTGATACATTAGTCTGTGACTCACTATCTCTTGGACTTTTTTTGTCAACATGGATGGTCTGCCATCTGGTTATCGGCCCAACGTTGGTGTTTGTCTCGTCAACTCAGATAATCAGGTACACATAAAATCACTTCACTTCCCTATCTTCACCTATGACCTACTCTACTCTGTTATATACTAATCCATAGGGTAGACTCCTATTTTTTATCTCTTCTTCTTCTTCTTCTTTTGTTTTTCTTCAGTTTCTTGTTGCTAAGTATTCTGCTCAATCTACTACGATCGCTTGCTATGCAAGCTCTTCCTTCGATTCCGGTTAATTGCCCATGTTAACTTTCAACAGTTTTGGCGATTAGGAAACTGAGACTATTGTTTAATAGTTTCCAGTGGTGGTTAGTTCTTTTGGTCTCTTTTTTCTTCCTTTTATTTTTTATTCCTAACAACTTGTTCTTGGTACAAGTTAATGCCTAATTTATATATTAATGACAAGAGGTAAACTATTTAAGTGCTTAAAATCAAAAGACAATATCTCATGGAACATATTCCAAGTTGAGTGTGCAAATTGGTTCTCATAGATTAATATTAAGCTAGCGATCATGTCGTCTGGTATGATCCATTAGATGGGTGCAGTCAAAGTTTGACAATTTTAAATTGTGTATAGATATATCATGTACTGTGCATATACATATTCGTTTGGTGGTATGCTAGCTTTTTTACTTATAATACTCTTGTCATTTCCTCACTTACCAGTTGGCAGAAATCTAATGGTTATAAACTTAGTGATTTCTTGTCTCTTTTCTGAGACCTTGGATTGAAACTTAATTGGATTTAGAGTTGGTGGAACTCATCTTAGCGTTCAGTTCTTCTTTCCATTCTAAGACCCAAGGTTTAAGTGCTGTAACTGACAAAAGGTGACTTTAATTTTATAAGACGGTATAGGTGAAGTAGCTGCAATGTTTTCATGTGCATTTGTGACCGATAGACCCTCTTGCGTAGTTGAATTTCATTCCACTTCTCTGTAAAATGAAATTAAATAGAAGTTATGAGGATCATTTTCACATAAAAACGAACTAACAAGTAACACCGGAATCTGCATGGAGCTACATCAGAAAGGACTTTGGTGGCAGTAAGACCTGCCTAAGGGTTGTGACATTGTCCATGTTTCAAAATTGACCTCAAGAAATTAGAAATTGATTAGGTTACCAAGTCTGGTACAACTTTGTTTCTGTACCTCTTGACTAACCGTACCTCGAGGTTGTAATCATAGATAAAAGATTTTATCTTTTGTGGTTAAACGTTATAATATGTGCATACAGCGATACAAGTAATCAAGTATGCTGATTGTCTATATGATGTTCTTTGAAAAGGCTAAAGGAGGAATTAAAGGGATCATGAGATTTCAGTCATTTCTCTCTCCAATTTACAATTTTCTTCTTCTATCTGCATTTAATTTGAATGGTATATCCGGAGAGATACTAACCTCTACAATTTACTTGCAGATTTTTGTCGCTTCCAGATTGAACGTTCCTGGAGCATGGCAGATGCCTCAGGTGGTACCACATTTTATATCTTTCCCTGAATTTATTATATAGAGTTCTTTGCATAAGAAACTAGAAAGGAACACGAAAATCTATTATTTAGAAACTAGGAACTTCAGAGAGAATTTTTTCTAAGCGCAGGAGTTACTCTACAAGTTAAATCTACTCCTATGTTTAAAACTGTTACTAAAGAAAACTTTTCCAGTGATCCGTATATTTCCTTTTAGGTTTATGATGCAGCTGCTAAAATTTTGGTATGTAACTGGTCACTTAGGTACCATGACTAATTGAATTTCTATATGAAAGCTGTAATTGTATTTTGTCACATAAGAGCTAAGCTATTGATATTTCATTTTCCATATAAATGAATCTTAATTCATTGCAATTTTCTCTTATCAGGCTCCTTTTGTTTTAATTATGCACCTTTTTGAGCTAAACTAGTTTGTGCACTTTGTGACTTTACATCATAGGGGGGCATTGAAGATGGTGAGGAACCTATTTCTGCAGCCGTTAGGGAATTACGGGAAGAAACTGGGATAGTGTCAGCTGAAGTCATTGCTGAGGTTTGTGATTGACAATTTACATAACAAGTTGACACCAAGCTAAATTATGCAATGATACTGAATAGGAATTCATCAAGCATAATGATTTGTGAATATCAAAGCTCTTAAGATCCAAATCTGAGATGGTAATTATAAGCTTTCTGTCAAATTGCCGAATTACAGGTTCCAAAATGGTTGACTTACGATTTTCCGTCAGCTGTGAAGGCAAAAGTGAATCGTCTCTGGGGAGGTGAATGGCATGGGCAGGCACAGAAGTGGTGTGTATCTTCTCTTTCTAGCTCTCTCCATGATTTTCAGACTCCTGACATCACAACTTTAGTCTTAAATGGCTCTGTTTACAAATATCTTGAGGTTTATGCTGCGCTTTTACCTTCTTGTTAAATTTTAAATGCTACCATTATTCAAGACCTGCCTCCTGCTTCTGTGATTATTTTATTTATCTGGCACTACCTATATCATTTGAGGTTTTACCATCATGATTTTTCTTGAACGTATACACGTAATAAATAAGAACTGCTTTATTCATGCATGCCGAACTAGCGATAATTCTACTTATCAAGTTAAAGTGAGTACTTGATTTTATTGCTACTGCAATTCACCGCTGTAGCTAAGGTTCTGTTTTGTGTTCTGGGATCAGTGTATCTGTATGAAGTTTGTTATGCCTAGTTCTATTGTTTTTGGTTAGATTTTAATCACGTATGAACACTTAATAAATTTGTCTGGCAGTTATTGTTAAGTGTCCTCTGATTTATGACAAGTTGGTGACAAAAATCTTAGGCGTGCTGTTAAGTTGGCTTAGTCATATTACTTTTGTGAAAAGTAATGTTATGTTCGTAATTTCTTAAGAGTGGAAAATGACATGGATGTTTAGCTGTATGCAAAATTTGTTTGGAATTTTGGGGGTTGCAATCTTAATTACATTAATTATTTTCTTGAAACTAATTGGACCACAACCATTATTCTGATTAATCTTTTGGGAATATGGCAATTTTAGAAAAAAAAAATTTCTGTAAGCAAATAGTGAGAGTGAGAAAATTGAAAAAGAGTATCCTCACAGATTTTACAGTTGTGATCTAAGGTATAAGAATTTTCAACATTGTTTGCTTTGTTAGATTATTTAAGGTATAACTTTGGACAAAACAACAGGTTTCTTATGAGATTAACAACAGATGAGAGTGAGATCAATTTAGCAAATGGCGCAGCAGATCCAGAATTTGCAGAGTGGAAATGGGCAAGTCCTGAAGAAGTTGTAGAGCAGGTATGCTTACTAAAGATATGAGGTTTTGTCCATATTATGAATGCCTAAAAGCTTAGTGAGATTTTGAGATGTAACTTGATTACAGGCAGTGGACTACAAGAGGCCAACATATGAGGAAGTTATGAGAATCTTCAAGCCATATATTACTAAAAATGCAGCAGCTGCTAAATGTAAATCCTCAAAGTGGTGAATGCTATGTGGAATTTGTTTCTTAAGTTTCTCTCTCCCTTAGTTTTAGCAGTAGTTGAATCTGGACTTAGCAGAAGCTTGTTCTCTGTAAATGTTGTCTTGCTAATCAATTAAAAAAGACGGATCTGAGTTTTGCCATGTTTAAGGTGGTCTCCTTTGTTGAATGAATTCACAAATTATATCCCACTAGCAAGCAAGCAGAAATAATATCACCGTGACCATTTCAATCATTCATGAGGTGATATTTCTAGTTCAAGCCTATTTTCCATGAGGCATAATAATTATAGAGTTAAAGCCACTCAGCTTTTAATGGTCAACTTCACTTTTTGTTAGCATTCCAAATAAAGATCGCTCTTAGTTTTATAATGTATTAATCCAATTCGCAGATAAATGGTAATTTCAATTTTCTGCATGTGAGTGTTCTTTCAACTTTTCTTTTAAAAGGTGAAAAATAAGGCAAGTTGGCTTACTAACAACAACAGCTTAGAGATGTTCAACAATACGTATAATCTTATCTCCAAATAGTAGAGAGGCAAGTTGGATTAGTTTTGCATAATCATTCTTGTGGTTGGTTAAGGTTTATGCTTTATTTATGTAATGTTTTTTGATTTCTTCCCGTTATTTCATTTAATGTTAGAAAAGAATTTTTCTTCTCTTAAATTTTGACAATCAATTTTTTTATAGGTCCATTGCCTAATTTAATATATTAAGTCAATTCATGAATTTAATTTGGTTATTTTTTTAGTTTAAATATCCATATGAATCTTGCATTTTTCAAAAGAATTATTCAAACAAGAAGTAATCCTCTAGCATTTATTCTTAGGCTTCCTTCTCAGATTTTGTTAATGCAATAAAAATTATATTTGTATTAATGCCTTCTATATTGCATTATATTTGTATTAATGCTTCTATATAAAAGCTAAGTATTAATGGGATTTCCCCATTCCCAAAAAGGCATCAGCTTTGGTAAAATACATTACAAAGGCTAGAGGAAAACTTAAGCCTCACTGCCGATTTCTAGCAGATAATGGGCAAACTTTTAAATTTTGGACAGATCCTTGGTTTAATCAAGAACCTTTTCATTTAGTTCCTGATCTTCAAATTTTCAAGATGCATATACTTGGAAATGCAAATGTAGCTCTTGGATTAACAGTTCTGAAGCAACTCTATAATAATAACTGCTTCTCGAGGTGATCCAACCAATTTCCAGCTTCAGTTTAACAGGACAAGCAGATAGAATTTTGTGAAATTTAGAACAGTCTGGACAGTTCTCTACAAAGATCAGCTAAGCTAGTTTACACCCCCCAGCTTCCTTGGTATCCAGTTGTATGGTGCAAGAACCATAATTCCAGACATGCACACACTCTTTGGCAAGCTTTCAAGCAACCATGGATAGGATTGACAAGTTCCTGCAAATTCCGAATAGGTGTCCCTTGTGTAAAATTCATGATGAAACTCATAACCATCTTTTCTTCTCTTGTTCCGAAATCCATTAGGGCACACTGTGACATATCTGATCCTCCAACTGTCTGGTCTGATATCACAACACAAGAGTACTCGAATCAGGCTTATGTAAGAAGGGAATCGTTGGTTAGGTCTTATAGCCATTGCATACATAGTTGGTGGAATTTGGGATGAAAGAAACACCATAATTTTCAGATCCAACTCCAACTCTCTGGAGGACCTGTTGAAGAATCATAATGCACTTAGAGTTATACAAAGTCAGCAACAGAATTCTCATGGACTGGAAAGTCCCCTGAAATGATTTGATGTCAATCTGAGCTTACCAATTATTTTCCTTCCCGTATGATGCTTGTAATAGCTTTCCTAACAGTGTTTGATTTGCTTTTATTCAAAAAAAAAAATTATATTATTGAGTTTCGTAATCTAAAACTAACTCCAATAGGATTTTTAATTTTGTTGACAATGTTAAAATTACAACCAATAAGATATCAACCTAAAAGGTAATAAAAATGTTGGGATTCAAACTTTAAATTGTTTACTTGGAATTCAAGTCACGTTAAAAATGGGAAAACCGTTACGTTAGTACCGGGAAAAAGCGGTTCTTCTCGCCAAATTCCTCACAAAACCCATCAACCCTAAAACCCTGTAGCAACAACAAGATGGAATCAGAAAACATTCCTCCTTCTCGTGAACTGATTCCATGGCAACAACCTCAGAGCCTTATAACCCAGACTCCGCCTGACAACAGATATGAGCTCATAGTTGGGAATCTCAGAGACAATGTGATTGCTAATCTCCTAGGAATTGCCCCCTCCAAGAACCCCATTTCAATGGAGCTCAGGACCCACGTTGAGACTCAGCTTCGTCAACTCTTCCCCAGTTTTCATACTCCCGATCACCCTACATACGCCTCTGTGAGTGCTCTCTCTCTCTCCCTCTGGGTTTATAATTTCTCTTTTTATTTTTAATTTTGCTGGGAAAATTGACTTTGATTTTGGTTTAGCTGTTTTGCTTTGTTGGAGATTGGTAAGGTTCTATTGCGCGAGTGAAATTCTTCTTAATGCTTACGATTAATAACATGGCAGAAACAGAGTTATTAGCTTTGGGGTTTGATCATGATTTCTGAACGGGAAACTGACAATGGGGACTGTCAAGGCATAGTTAAGAAATCAGTTCTGAAAGGGCTTTCTTTATTATTAGAAATAGTTTAGTGTGTTAGGACTCAATAGGTCCTAAAGCAAATTGACTTACCTCGTCAAGCACGCGTCTTAATTGAATAGGATTTGAAAGTAGGAAAGCTCTGTTTGGGGCAGAATGAAAAAGGCAAAGAGAAGACCATGATGTATCCTTTGACATGGTCTCGTTCGAGTACCCCTTTGGCGGATTTTGGCTCAAAGCTGGTTTTATGAATTCTGTTTTGCATACTACCAGCTCTGTGGTCTTTTTCACATCTGTCATGTTTTTGCAGATGATTAGAAGAGCTATTGAGGAGATAAATGAAGAGAGTGGGGCAAGTGAGGAGGAAATATCTGCTTTTCTTAAAAGAGAATACGGGGACTTGCCATTTGCGCATGAAAGTTTTCTAAGTCATCACTTGAAGAAGCTTTGTGACAACAAGGATATAGTACATGCACACAATGGCCGGTATATGTTTCCAGAAAATGTTGGTAATTCCCAGAAAGTGGTTAAAAGATTTAGGAAGAGGAGGAGACAGGGTTGGCGAAGGAACAAGCATTGTACAAATCAGTACAGAGATTTGTCAACAAAGCAGTGTGGCATGATTGCAGAAGAGAGGTCAAAAGAATCCGGTCAACTTGAAATGAGTGCAGAAATTGAGAGAGTGGTTTTACAGGGAAGAGAAAGGATACATGGGCAAGAAATTGAATTTGTTGAAAATCTAGATAAATTAAATGGACAGAGCAGCAACAAGTTTAAAGAACAAAATGTAGTGGATAAGCAGCTAATTTCAACAACTGAACAGCACAAAGAGGTTCTACATCTTTTGCTTACTCTTGATTTTGCATTCTTCACATTAGTTAGTATATGTTTAGGTGGTATCACATAACTAAATTCATGATGCTATAGAGGTGAATAGAAGGATAAGGGTTGGAGGTACCCAAAAAGGGCATGCAAATAAATACATAAAGCATTTTTTGAGTTTAACACGATTGACCCAGTAAAGATGGCTATCTACCTGTGTAGAGTTAGTCATCTTTTGTCTAAATATTATTAGAAGATATGCCTATTTACTAATTGCAACTATATCTGGCATGTTTCTTGGGTTTCTTTACATAAGAATTTAAAGTTTGAGCTGTTTTTCGGCTAGATAGAATGCAGTTCCCATGAACCATCTAATATTTATGAGATTCATGTGTTCAATCAACAACCTGATATTTCTCAACACCTATTGGGTGTTCCATTTCTTTTGGTGCTTTAGCTGTTTTCTGAGAGCAATCAACCATATAATATGTCACTCTTTAAAAATATATGAACAATAATTAATTACCCACAGATACTTTAGCCACCTCACAAAGTAGTCGGAGTTCATATTACTTTGTTTTGCTGAAGACTTCAATTTTGTTTCCAGGAATTTATGACATCAAATATGACAAACGGATCAAAGGAATTTCTTTCTGAATTTTCACCTTGTTTATTGTTAATGGAGAAGCCTCATTGTGATTATATTGAGCCTCTCTGTGGGTTGAGAACGGATGAATGTCTAGAGGAGGAGCAGTGGAAACAAAGAAATAGTCCAGATGGGGAAAAGGGGTTTGAACAAGGAAAGCAACCACAGTATGAGGTTAATGAACAAGGAAAGCAACCACAGTATGAGGTTAAGGAACAGAGTGGGACAGAAGAACGTCAAACTATTGTTGGAAGCAAGACCTCAGTCACATGCAATGGTGAAGGTGAATCTTTAAGGCAGGGAGAGCAACAAAAAGTTCTTTCCACAAATGGGAAACTTATTATTGTTTGTGGTTTGTTGTCAGAGAAGCAGTCTCAAGCAAATGTCTCTGGTACAAAAAAGACCACCAAATTGATGCAATATGAAACATCGACTGTTCTTGGACATGCAGAATTTGGGCATCATGGAATCTCAAGTATACAACATGGGATTTCAATTAGACAACAGTCTCCTAAACGAAAAGCAGAGATCAACACAAACATGGTCATACCATTCCCCTCAAATCCATGCCATCCTACCAAGCTACAGGGATGTAAGCGGCCACGCCTTGGGAGATCATGTAAGCTAAAACCAGATGTAGAGGCTAAGGCTTTCTTACCCAAAGATTATCATCTTTATCATAATGAGAAGCCGCACCAACCTGAGGGTCAAGAAACTGGAGGATGTCTGAAATCAACTTCAGTGGCAAATCCAATGATCAATTCATCTCTGCATTTAGACTCTGATCAACAGAACTATAATGAGCAGCAACAGAAGCAGCAGCAGCAGCAGCAAAAGAGACAAATGAGGAGGGGCAGGCCTCCAAAGGCTGTAAAAGCTGCTGCTGTAACGTTAGATGCATCATTGCATATACAGCAGCAGTAGAAGGTTTCTTCAGTGGCAATCCAGTGATGGAATTATATCTGTATTTAGACTCAGATCATCAGAATTATAACGAGCAACAACAGATTCACGAGAGCGAGAGGCTGCCAAATGCAGTAAAAGCAGCAGCTATAACACCGGATGCTTCATTGCATACACAGCAGCAACAGAAGGCGCTGCAAAGAAGTGAGAGGAGTTGTCCCACACGAAATTCATATGCAAACTCTATTACCAAACATCTCTGTCGAGCAGGACTGCGATAATGGGACTAGGGGATTTTCTTTTTTTCTGTGGCAGCTACAACATGGATGCTATTAGAAGAGATTTGGATAGTTTAATCGGTGTATGCTTCTGTTGGATATAAATAACACAAATGTTCACAGTATTGTGCAATCTTTCTGCTATGTCCAAGAACTCTCATATGTCTTATATTAGGAGCATGCCATGGATAGGGAGATAGGTATAGTATCGGTGGAAATGGTTGGCAGATTCCAGTGATTCTAATATAATTCCTACTTTCCTTTGACTGCACGAAGGTAAACTACGAACAGGCATACATATATGTAGAGACAAACATAATTATGTGTAAGCATGTAGCTTTGTCCGCGAAAAGTTTCTCCAGATTTGGTTACCCTGGCCCGTACCTAGGCATATAGAAATGAAAACGTAAAGGGCGAGGAACAGAAAACAAAGTCCAAAACTGAAAATGACTCGTTTGCGGTGGAAGGCTTGTCAACATATAACTGGGTACATTCCTATTGATTTGTACACAACTGGACCTTCCCTTCCTTCTCAAACCACTCCAAAAGGTTTAAAGGAAAAGCCCAACAACCCAAGGGTTACCCATAGAGATGAGTTGCTGTTCCGGAAAGCATGAGCCGAAACATTAGGATGTCTAATATTATACGTATCAATGACTTGTAAAGAGGAATCGCATTCAAGCCAATCCTCTGGAATCGTATTCCGTCAATTCCCTTATTCTTCAACAGCTATAGTTGGCCATTCTTTTTTACTCCCACGAATATTAGAACCAACATGGGACTTGTTCCAATCTACATGGAATAATAATTAATTAAAGATTACTTGCATCAGTAAATATAGGTTTTATATCATACGACTGGTAAAGATAAGACATAACCTTTACGACTGATGCTTTCCAAAAAAAAAACCTTTAGGACTGACAAAAGATAGACGTAACGTTAAGCTAAAAACATACAATCGAAGACCTTTGCTGATATTAAAAAGAAAAAAAATAAACAAGGAAAAAACAAGTAGCCTTTTTCGTTTGTCCTCATCCTCTCCTCCATCACCACCCTCAGCTTTTGGACATCAACTGTTGCAGACATCACCCCAAAACTTTAAGATGTCTTATCCATCACTCTTCACAAATTTCTGCCCTAAAACTTAGAATTGTGTGTTCTTTGTTTCTGGAACAAATCGTTTGTTCTGAAATTGAAATTCTGAAATCCTATGAAACAGAGTAGGATAAGACGATCTGTTACCCTTTGTTTTAATTCTTATCTCTTCACCCTTACGAACCGAAATTTCTAAAATAGTAAGTAACCATTCGTAATCCCCTCGGTTGGGGTAATATATAAAATGATGGAAGTTGGCATCTTTTGTCAAGTGGATTGGTATTTGGGAGACTGATGGAGCGTTGATTGCTCCAAAAAAAAGAAAAAAGAGCTTCTTTAGTTTAACTTATAAAATTCAATCTATATCTTAACATTACAAATACATTTTAATTTTAATTCAAATATTTTATGATATTTAAAATATACTCTCACAATATGAAAACGCTTAATTTAATAATCTCGTCAACATTCTATTAAAAATTTTTACTATATTATTTTTATGTTTTTTGTGAATTTTTCTACCAAATGAGCATAAGAACCTATAAATAAAAACCCTCATACCTCTTAACTAGAATAGTTGAAGAATTATGTATCTTTTAAATGAACTCATTAGAATCAAATTGATCCACAATAA
The DNA here is from genome assembly GCA_027563885.1 of Erythroxylum longipes. Taxonomy (NCBI): domain Eukaryota; kingdom Viridiplantae; phylum Streptophyta; class Magnoliopsida; order Malpighiales; family Erythroxylaceae; genus Erythroxylum; species Erythroxylum longipes. The sequence continues at coordinate 8,748,635 of JAOQMS010000178.1, forward strand.
AATTATAGAACTCAAGTTATAGCAACACAAATCTTTTCATTGCAATTAAGATGAACATTTTTTGGTTAAAATTTTTCAACAACACTGCTAAGACACCTTTTAGATGATAGTTATTAGAAAACAGTGTATGATTGTATATGTTAATATTAGATAACACTTAAGTTTTTATATATACTCAGTTGGTATTAATTTAGATAACTTAGTTTTTTTCAGTATAGAACTTGATATTTGTTTTGCCGTACAAATAATCTAGCTAGAGAGTTATATATATTGTTATCACTTTCAAAAATAAGGGTAAGTCACAAATTTTCCAAAATTGTCTATGGTATTAGAGCCACCTAGTCTTCAACTCCATGTGAACAATTGATTTTCAGTTACCATGATTGGTAAAGATAAGAATAGGGATGATGATAAAACCAGCAGTAACAAGTCGTCAATTATGGAACCATATTACACGTCCTTTGTCGATAACTTTGGTCTAGTGATTACACCTATGGTTTTAAAGGAGGGATAATTTTAATGAATGGGCTAATGGGACGTGAAACACACTCTATGCAAAGAAAAAATTAGGATTCGATGATGGGATGATATTTAAAGCCACAGATAACTATAATGAATTCAAAGATTGGTGTGTAAGACATTTTTGCCCCAAGGGCAATTTTGTCAATTTTTTATAAAGTAGACAGTTATTAATTGTAATTTGATTTTTAAATAAATTATTGGTTAACTTACGTAATTTGATCCAGATAAAAATAATAAAGTGACCCAATAAATGATCTAAATCAATGGGTCGAAGTCCAGGTAAAAAATGGATCCCTTTTAGTGTGGACCTGGTTTATATCGGCCTTGTGATGGGCAAACCCGATATCGAAGCTATATAAACAGGTTAAGGTTTCCTGCAGTTGCTCAAATTAATCATAAGCATATGGAATCTCTGACCCATTAAGAGAGCTTACGTATTAAAAAGGCTGTAGAAAGACCTAAACTACGTACCGGGGAATACTTTCCGTAAAAGGTCCAGGGAGATTAAAGCTCGCTTGGTGCCCGAAATTGGCTTCGGAATCAAAGATGGAAGTGAAAACAGGTATTCCGCATTCCTTCGTTTTTAATCCTTTCATGACCGATCCTAGGTACGTAATAAGGTTTGTTCTACTATTATACGTGGTATCAGAGCGGTTATGTGATCGGATTGCTGGAAACGAAGGTTTTCCGATTTTTCATCTCTCGGTTTTGATTCATTTTTTGATTTTTTTTAAATATATAATTACGTAGAAGTGGTATATATAAGGCTAGTTATAAAAAAGGGTCAAAACGGGCCAAATGGAGTGAAAAATGGGATTTCGGGACGGCAAAAATCGCCTTCGGCATCAGAGGTGCGCGCCAATGCAGTGCACGTGTCCGACATGCGCCATCGGTACAAGACTGTCCGCTTCTCACCATGCGGAGCACGACGCGCACGATCGGATGGAGGATATGTGTCAGTGCGTACCTCGCACACGCCCACAGTTGTAGGGCATTTGTGGGTGAACCACGTTTGACGCGAATGCGCCAGACGCATCTGGTGCGCGTCAGCCCACACACCATCGCCCACACGCACTGACGTGGTGGTTAACGTGTCTGGCTGACGTCAGTCTTACGGATAGCTACATTAAATCTGGAAAAAAAAGACCACAATAATTTCATATTTCTCGTAAGGGTGCCCCTGGATGTTTTGGGACAATTTTTGGGTCTGAGAAATTTATACAGTAAAATTTTCTATTTTTTTGGATTTATTACATTAGTAATAAATTAAAGTTTAACTCCAGAAAAAGGAATTAAGGTGTTCTAAATCTGATTTCGAGTGAATTTTCATGCTTTTAACATTATATAAGAGAGATACTTTAAGTTTTTGTGTCTCGGGTCTTATATTCAGGGTTCGGGATCGCATGATGGTTAATCAGAAAAGGAATTGAGACATTTTGAAGCTATTTTTGGGTGAATTTTCGTGTAACGAACTTGCCATAAGGGAAATACATAAGGTTCTTATATTTCAGGCAATCGGTTCGGTGTCTAGCAATGCAAGATAGTCACTCTACTAAGATTTTTCTTTTACGAAAGTCTCAAATGAAATTTTCAGAGAATGTCTTCAGCACGAGTGTGTGACAATAAGACTGTGCATTCAGGTTTTGCATTTATTAATGTTACATTCTCATATGGTTTTTAACATCCCACTACCATAGGGTATGTACCTAAGCTTTTAGGCACATAACCTACGATAATGGTATGTTAGAGCAATAACAAATTTAACTCACACATGGCATCATTTAACATACTCAATAACGTTACCATTTCTTTTAAAACATTCACTTCATTCATTGATAAAATATACATCGTTGAGTATACAAGAAGTTCCGAATTAAATA
>JAOQMS010000178.1:8751136-8775049 GCA_027563885.1 Erythroxylum longipes
TAGCAAAACAATTTTACACATTCCTAACCCGTTCCAAATTACTATTTTGCCCTTCCCATAGGTGAGGGGATGTTACAGTTTGATAGTGAAATAAAAATTGTTTAAAGTAATAACGGGACAGAGTTCTAGGCCTTAAACACATTTTTTTCTGAACAAGGAATTCTCCATCAAACATTTATTATTGGCACTCCCTAACAAAATAGTTAAGTAGAGCTCAAACATCGTCATATATTGAATGTTGCACAAGCACTTCATTCCAAGCCAGTAATGTATTCGAGTAGTTGGGTATTTAATTAATTGAACTCCCACAACTATATATAATATGAAAACTCCATATGAAATTTGATTTGGGAAGAAAACCATGTTTAATTCCATTCAAACTTTTGGGTGTCTTAACTTATCTCATCACTAAGCTCGTGACAAGGATAAATTTGCACCATGAGGGAGGTATTGTACCTTTTAGGCTATCTTTTTGGGAAAAAGGGATGACATGTTTGTGAATTAGAGGGCAAAAAATTTTATAGTGTTTTGAGATGTTTTTATGGGACACAAGTTTCCTTTTCAATCTCAACATGATGGCTCATTATCTTTCTCTCCTATGAACATAAGCTCCACGCTTGTTGCCATTAATGAAGATGAAATGAACTCCTTGCTACTTGCATCTTTGACAAAACCTATTAATTAACCTAAGACTCCAGAAGAAATGGGGAGTTCTACATATGTATCAAGCTTTATAGCAAAGGGGAGTAATATGTCCGCCTCACTCCCTACTAATGATAAGAAGATTTTGACCTTCAATACATAATGAATCACTTGTTCAAGGATTTTGAGTTTGATGATCTCCAGAAAAGTTAAAAGATTATTACTTCCACACTACGTGGTGCCATAGCAACCCCTTATTAACTTGTTTACTACATATCAGTCCTCAGGTATCATGTATACTATTACTCATTATATGACTTATGCTAACTTTCATTTAAGACACATGCATTTTCCTGCAGTGATCACAGTAGGACATGAACTTGCAAGTTTTGATGAGGTATGCGGCCACCAAACATGAAATTGCAGCTCTATAATACAATGACACTTGGATTTTACAAGATTTACCCTTGGAGAAGAAGACTGCAAAATTAAGTATCATTCTAATGGTATGATTAAACCTTATAAAGCTCGATTGGTGATTCTTGACAACACCTAAGTTAAAGGCATAAACTTTACTGAAACGTTTACAATACACATCTTTCTAGCAGTTGTTGCATAAAAGAATTTGGAACACTATCAAATGGACGTTCACAACGCATTCCTGTATGGGGATTTAACAAAGGATGTATATATGCACTTGCCTCTTGGATATTCTGTAGACCTAGGAAAAGTGTACAGATTATAAAAATCACTTTATGGCTTACTGAAGGCTCCTAAGATTTGGTTTGCTAAATTGATGACTGCATTAAAAGCTTATAGGTTTATCCAATCTCACTATAATCATTCACTATTTAGTTATTGTAGGTATGGTTTTATTTTGAGAGTCCTTGCATATATTAATGACTTAATTTTGGCTAGCAATAATAGTGGCGCGCTAAGGAAATTCTAGTAGTATTTGAGTTAATGTTTTTACATGAAGGACTTAAGGCAGTTGAAGTATGTTTTGGGTATTGAATTTACTCAAGGAATAGGAAGGATATTTCTTTGCTCGCAGAAATATGCACTTAATATTATTGCTGAAACAGGATTACTAGGAGGCAAGTAAATGTTTTTTCATATTAAGCACAATCAGCGCCTAACTCTTACAAGGGGGCATTCTTTGATGATCTTGAGAAATATCATCATTTAATTGGTAGATTGTTTTATTTAACTATTTTTTAGGTTGAGCTTAGTTATTTAGTTCATATTTCAACACAATTTATGGAACATTCACATGAGGACCATTAGGAAGCAGCTTTGCTAGTTATTCGCTATCTGAAGGGAAGTCTTATACAAGAAATATTTTTGCAAGCTGACAACGATTTTTATTTTTATGCTTATTATGATTTTAACTAATTAAACTATCCCTTAACCTAATGGTTGTTCACTAGGTATTTTGTCATATTAGGCTAGCCACCCATTTCTTGGAAGACTAAGTAACAACAAAATATCTCCTGCTCATCTGTTGAAGCCGAGTATTGATTTATGGCTACCACTACTTATGAATTAAAATGGCTCAAAAGCCTACTTCATGATTTAGGAGTTGCACATCCACAATCGATGTGTCTCTATTATGACAGTTAAACTACAATTCATATTGCATCTAATTTAGTATTTCATGAATGTATCAAACATATAGAGTTGAATTTCACTTTTTACACAATGAGATTAAGAATGATACTATCATGAGTATTCATGTTCGTACTTACAATTAGTTAGCTTATATTTTGACCAAGGCACTTGGGAAGCAACAATTTCATTAACTACTTCACAAGTTAGGCATTAGAGATCTTCATGATCTAACATGAGGAGCAGTATTGGAAAATAGTGTATGATTGTATATGTTAATATTAGATAAGAGATAAGTTTTGTATATATTTAGTTTGTGTTAGTTTAGGTAACTTGGTATTTATATTAGTTTGGAACTTAGTATTTGTGTTACTGTATAAGTAGTCTAGTTAAACAGTTATATCTATTGTAATCCCTTTTAGAAATAAAGGAAGGACATAAATTTTTCAAACGTATTCAACAATCATCAAAAAGCACTTTAGTAGCTTTCAAGGCATTTTGCACCAGAAGAATTCACTGTATAGACCATGATTCTAACCAAAGAATCAAACTAAGGTGTGGTTTCTTTAATGTAACTCATCTCAATGAGGCCAAAATGATAAAGGAATCATAAACCAAGAACAAAGAGATTATAAAATTAGAGAGGAAAGCGAGGAGCCATGGCAAAAAACTATTCTTTCTTTTTTCACTCCTCTCTCTTATTACCAATACCCTACCCTTAAGGTGGTTATGCTTTTGCTTTTCTTTCTTTTTAGGATAAAAGGCTCAATTTAAACCTTAAATTTTTTCTAAAATTTAATTTAAACTCAAATAATTATGAATGTTTATAATAAACCTTAATAATTATGAATGTTTATAATGAACATTAACATTTTAAAAACAAATATAAATCCTAAATTAAAAACTTCGTCAAAGATCCACTAAAAATTAATCCTAACTTCTTAAATATTTATTTGTAGGTCATTTGTTAACCTTGCATCTAGCAAAAGGGGTCCACAAATAAATACTTCTTTTTTTATTATCTTCTTATCCATGAGACCTTCCAAATTATTACTTTAAAAAAGGTAACAAAATTATGAAGTACTTTTAAAGAATGGAGGCTAATATGTAAACAAAAAGTCCAAGATTGTTTATGGAGCTTATCCCATAACTTTTCTAGCCATTGAACCTACATATTCCTCTCCAACTTATCTAGAAGTTGGTGACTATGAGAAAGTATTCAAAATGAATTACCCCCTGATTAGGCAACATATCCATCCTTCTTCCATTAAAGCCAAGTCAACCAAATCTCCAAAGTACAATGCTTCAAAGCTTTCTTACCCATTGCTATCATATAATAAACCCACTAAACCTATTGGTTCGTAGAGGAAACTTTTGCAAATCAAAACTCCACCTTCTTCACCACCAAACCTCAACCATTTACATCTACTAGGAAAGATAAAGCTCCTCAATCAGAGTTCATAACAACTCTAGCAATTGCATCTATTCTATATAAAGAATGCCCATATGATAATTCGAACATATCTTAGCAATCTTCTGAGATATCTGAACCATCTTCAGAAGAGTCTCAATAATTTGTTGATTTATCTGATCTCTCTCAAATTATGATGACTATACCTGAACGAACTGAAGTTGAGCTAGATATTAGTGAAGTTGAATCAATAGGAACTGAACCATTCAGAACCTCCCCACCAACAGCACAAGTACTACCAACTAAACCTACTTCAGGTCCATAGTTTACCTGTGATGATCTTCCACCCAAGAAATGATGTGAACGTTTCCATAAATTTGGAGCATGAATTGATTTACAAATGACTCGATCAAATAATCCATTAAAGAATATTTTGTCTGAGTTTACTTCTCGATTTATTGGTACTTTATAAGAATGATGGCAAAGTTTAGATGATTATCATAGACTCCAATACATACAAGTCACATCTTCTAGACTACTTCTTGGAGTGATTCATAAAGAATTCATTGGTGATTTTCAACTCATTGACAAATAAATCAGGCAAGAGTATTTTGATATGAAATTTTGTTCTATAGACAGACAAGATTTACAAAAACATTTCCAACGTATGATGGAACATTATTATCTTCTTAATGGCTTCAATGATTTCAACCTCTGTTATACATTCATCTCCTCCTTACTAGATGAACTACAACCTGAATCATAGCGAACCATATTGCACTTTGAAGATATATGAGGGATCCATCTCTTAGGGAAATATATCAACTATTTTAGCTTCACTTGTGACTAGTAAATTTTTCAAAAACGTGATCAAAGGCAGTCCCTTATTAAAAAAGGCTTGTAAAAAACCTTACTTGAAGATCAATTGCAAGGAGAAAAAAGACTGTGAATTTCATAAGAAAAAGAAGCATCATCATAGAAAATTCTCCTATAAGAAGTCCCTTATATCCCATATTTCTCATAAAGGAAATTCTAAGCCTTTGAGAAGAAAGAAACAACACCAATTTGTCATATTCTTCAAATAAAGAAATCTTCAAGCAAAGAAGGTAGATTGATGCTTTATTTATGGCAAGTCAGGACATTATGCTCGTCAATGTCCTAATAAGACAAAAAGGGATGCCAAACTATTGGATTCCATTGATGAAAGGACCCAACCTAGAGTTTCCCTTCTAAAACCCAAGTGAAGCCCTCCTGATGACCCCACAGTAGCCTTCCAATCTATATCTAACTCAACTAAAGGGTTCTCGTAAAGCCAAGCCAATTATTAAAAACCTTTTATATTTTAAAAGTTAAAAGTGTGGAAAATAATGGAAAATTTTTAAAATCATTTTATTAAAAATTTCTGCAGCACAACAAATGCATTTTGACATTCCCAAAATTTTCAAAAGCCCTGTAAAATTTCAAAACACTTCTATACTCACACCAATTTTTCAACTACAAATTTTAGACTTCAAGTCCACTCACAAGCAACTCCAAGCAAATAATTCCTAATATTCACTAAACTAAACTTTAAAAAGCTAAAGCATATTCACGCATTTCATTTAAAAGCCTTTATAAATATATATTCTTTATGTACATATCAAAATGACACAAGCATAACAACATCCGACGATATGACTAACCTTAAGGTGGAGCTTAGTGAGTGTTAATCAATTTTCTTTAAAATGTTGAACTTTTCTTAACAACATAACTGCAATATTTCCATACAATCATAAAACTCATGGTAAAGTATTTATATAACAATTTATTGGTGCATCATCAAATCTAGTAATAACATAACATTTCGTAAAACAAAATTTTAGTTTTTCTAAAATACTATTACAAAACGCTTTGCGGCGTTAAAATCATAATATATAAGTTTTCATTTTCCATTTTATTTTTTTAAAAAATAAATAGTGGTGGCAATAAGTTTTCTAAAAACTTTATACTAAAAATAAACAACCATTAGAATTAGCACCATACGGTACCTTTAAAATCACTTTTAAAATAAATAGTGGTGGCATTATTACTGTTATGAATTTTCTTACTCAGTATGGCCCACCACTAGTTCCTTTACTATTCAGTACACTAGGCATAAAGTCACAGATTTGGTTCTGCATCGCTTACTCGCGATTGGTTAACCACTGGTTACGGAGTTAGTTCTACATCGCTTACCCGTAATAGGTTAACCGCTATAGACCGGTAATTACAAAGTTAGTTTTGCATCGCTTACCCGTAACAAGTCATGGAGCTGGTTCTACATCGCTTACCCGTAACTAGTTAACCACTATTTATGGAGTGGTTCTACATCGCTTCCTCGTAATAGATTAACAACTATAAATATGTTGGTATAATAACATATATAAAGCCTAGTGGTGTACCATAGGCAAAAACAACCTTTACATTTACAACCCATCTTATTTTCTAAATTAAGTATGAGAGGATTCATAATTGAATTATTTCAATGTAACTCCCATTCATATAAAATTTAACTTTCAAATTACAACTAATATATTGCCAAAGCAAACACTTATGCTAGCAATATTCACTTGTAAAATATCATTTGCATAAGACTCAGCATAAATATTCATTTCATAATTAAATAAAAACCATTTCACAAACTCAATTTAAAATACACTCACAACTTGCTAGTCTCCATACATAGAAATCATTTGCATAAAATCAATTTAAAGAACACTCACATGTTATCAATTCTTTTCAAACAATTTAGTGCTATAAAACAGTTAAAATACCCTCACGGCTTGCTAGTTTCCTTAAGCAAAAATCATTTGCATAAAATCAGTTTAAAGAACACTCACATGTCATTAATTCTTTTGCAAAGAATTAAGTTATATAAAACAATTAAAATACACTCACAACTTGCTAGTTTTCTTTTTACCACTTCGAAATTCTTCAATTAGTTTCATTTTCCAATCTAAACATTTAACTCGTTAATACATTTTCCAATCAAATATGCCATAATCCATGTCAACTTCATTACTTTCTATATACACTCCATATACTAATTTTTATCCAAATAACATAACACTTCATTTAGTAATTCCAATGCCATAATTACACTTAATGACCATCCTTAATCACACTCACTTGGTCATTACATCATAACCATACTTTTATTCCAAAAATGCCCTTAAGGCTAAACTTAACATATTTAACAATAAACTCTTCCAATTCAAATTCCATTTGATTTCTAACACTTAAAACCCGATCTAAATTCACTTCCATGACATTTTAATATACCCATTTATCCATAAAATTTTATTAACAAATTTTTACAAAATCATGCACCCTAAACCAAATTTCATTCAAAACCAATTCTTTTTCATTTCTTTTACTTCATTAGCATCAAAATCATGCTGTAAACATCATAAAACATCAAAATAAGAGTTTGGATCATATCATACTAATAACCCTAACCATGGACGTAAACTCATCTAATCATTTCCATGGTTTTTCTTTCATTCTTTCATCATTAAACTGACTTCCTAACGCCATTCATTAATCTTAAATCATCAAAGAACAAAATAAAACACTTTAGGCAATAGATCTCAGCTTTGACCAAGTTTGACCAAGGTTCTATACATATATTCACGTCATTTTCTTCTCCCAATTACTTGCAATGCAATAAAACCTTGATATCTCATCAAAACGGTGCAATTTATACCATCAAAACCAAATATAACCTATAACCCAAGAAATCAAAATTTTCAACAAGATTAGTAAGCTTACCAACCCATTTTTTTTCTTCTTCTTCACTTGAATGGCTATGGAACTTTATTGGATGCTTGATTGGAGGTAGAAGAGCATGAAAAAATAGTTTGGTTCACTTTTCCATGGCCATAGCTGAACCTCTCTTCGTCTTTCTCTTTTCTTTTCTTTTGTCTCTCTCTTCCTTCCTTTCTCTCATCCATGGTCAACGTTTCCACTCTTGCTTCTCTGATATTTTCTTTTAGTTTTTAGGCTCTTCAATGTCACTATCTCGGCACTCTCCATTCACTCTCACGACTATGTTAACAAATGAAGCAAAATGTTGTTTTTATACTCATTTAATGGATTACATATGTCAATTTCTTTTTTGTCATCACTAATGACTCATTACATACATGTCATTTTCTCATAGGTCATCTTTACTGACTCATCAATACACTAATATCATGTCAAAAGACAAATTGCCCTTAATGAGTACAAAAAGACCAAATTGACCTTTAATGCATTTAATTCACCAACTAACTGAATTAAATCTTGAAAATATTTCACAACCATCTTATCGTCAAATTGAATGTGAAATACACTAATTAGGGTCAATATTTATTGATTGGGCGCTTTTAAAAATTTCAAATGGGTTTAAAATCATCAATACCCATAATTTTCTAAAAAGGACATTTCAGTCTAATAATTTCAGATTATCCAAATTCTATTCAAACAACCTTCGTTTTGACCCGTTTTAGTTCCTATAGACTCCAATCCAAATTCTGAAGCTTTTTATTGTATTTTGAAATTATTTGATAACTTTTTGGTTGCCCGGAAGAATTTTCAGATTGAATCCGAAAATCATTAAATGTCACCAAAATCATCCATATTTTATTCAAAAGTGTCGCCTAAATCTCCAAAGCATATTTTGGGGCTTTTAAAGCTCGTTTGGACTCATTTAATAGCTTTTTGTAGTTTTCAAAAAAATTTTGAGAAATTTTCGATCAACTCCAAAACCATCTTTGGTCTATTATTGATCACTATTATAACCTCAATAATAAATTTAAATGATTAAATTACTCTAGTATACCATAAATAGAGCATACTCTATAAAATGCATATACAACACATTACATAGTACAATTGATAGTAGTGTTTTGTATGATGTTTTAAGGTTTGATTTGTTATGCATTTTGTGTTAAACTAAGTGTTAAGTATGCATTTAGGGCTTAATGCCCATTAAATCGGAATTTTCATAATTGGGTAGATTTTCTTTAATTTTGAATAGATTCCCCCTTTCTCTCAATTGGTCACTTCTAGACTAAAATTCGGATTATTTGTGTGAGTTTGCTTTTGTTTGTTCTTTGGGTGCTTTAATTTCTCGTATTTGATTCTTGATTGATTTAAATTTCTGCATTAGTTGTTAATTTAGGTTTGCAAACTTAGCTGCCGTTAGATTTTAGGACTAGTTCCCTTCCTCATGGGAACAACACCTTAGGTACTACGTGAACAACCCGTGCGCTTGCGGAATTTACTAAGGTTATAAATAGTAAAACTTAGCGCGTGCATAACCTTGCGAATAAGTTTTTGGCGCTGTTGCCGGAGAAGGCAACTTAGTTCTACAGTTTAAGGTGTTAGGATGGCTTTTAATTTTTGTTTTTGTTTTTCATAGTTTTATGTAGGAATCATGCTCTTATATGAACAAAAAAGTCACGAGGTGTTCGAGTCGCGAAATTGAGACTTTAGATTTAGACATAACACGTTTAGAATGAACCCTTAGGAAAGCTCGGCGAGAAGAAAAAGAAGAGTTCAAGAAAGTACAAATGGCCGAGGAATTCCAAAGAAACATGGGTCAAAAAGTCAACCCTGATAGGCAACAACAGAGGACCCTCATGGATTTTATGAGGCTAAGGTTCAATCCTGCAAACCAAGGAGTGGCTAGACCGCCTGTTCAAGCAGTTTCTTTTGAAATCAAGCTAGCCCTCCTGAACATGTTTCAATAGAACGTCCAGTTCTATATACTTACAAATGAAGACTCGAATGCCCACATCGTGAGTTTTCTCGAGATCTGTGATACATTTCGGTACCACCAGATATCGAAAGACACATTGAGAATTAGATTATTTTCCTTTATGCTTAGGGATAGAGCGAAGGCTTGGTATCATTCACTGAGCCTCGCTAACATTACACTGTGAGAACAGTTAGTACGTGCCTTCTTGGATAAGTATTTCCCACTAATAAAGACCACCAAAATTATTAAGGAAATTACAAATTTCCAACAAGGTGATGGGGAGTCCATTTATGAAGCGTGGGAGCGTTACAAGGATTTGCAAAGGAGATGCCCACACCACAATCTACCCAAGGAGTTCTTATTGCAGACATTTTATAACTGAGTAAACCCACAGACTAGAGGCACCATCGATGCAGCATCGGGAGGATTTTTAATGAGAAAGACGGTCGATGAAGCAGAGGAATTAATAGAGAAGATGGCCAGTAATAGCGGCTTATAAGCCAGTGAACGTAGTAGGCAACCTACTAACTTTAGGGAGCAGAAGGGAGTTGTCGTTGTTGATCAGATGATGAAAATGCAAGCTAAGATCGACAACTTAACGTGACAACTCAGTAATATGAAGGCATCATCCTCAGCTACGGTAAAAGCCGCCCAATTAAAGTGCGAGCTATATGGCCAATTTGATCATGATATAGTGGATTGCTTTTTGACGAGAGAAGATAACCCGGAGCAAGTTCATTATATGGGAGCCCAATTTGGACGTGAAGGGGGTAATAATCCTCACTCCAACACATATAAACCTGGGTGGAAGAATCACCCAAACTTCTCCTAGTCTAACAACAACAATGGAGGGCAGTTCAGACCCCAAGGATAATCAAGCTTCCAACAAGATAAAACAAGCTCGATGGATGCTAAATTGGACAGAATTCTAGATAAGCTGGGTACTTTAGATGATGAACACAAAAAGTTGGAAGATAAATTTGAGCAAGTAACTAAGAGACATGCATCTTCTATTCATAATTTAGAAGCCCGAGTTAGCCAGCTGACAGCCTTTTCAATACAGAAGTTTGGAAATGTTCCTAGCACCTCAGGAAGAAATTCAAAGGAACAGCTAAAGGTTATCACACTTCAGAGTGGGAAGGAAATTGAACGTTCCACAAGGACAAGAGAGGAGCCTACCCGGCCAATAAATAAGAATCAAGGAAAGGAGAAAGAAGTGGACATGAGCGAATACCCTTCACACGTTACACCTCCACCATATCAACCCAAGGTACCTTTTCCTCAACGACTACAGAAGAAGAAGTTAGATGAACAATTTACAAAGTTCGTTGAGAAGCTAAGGACGCTACAGATAAATCTCTCATTTGCCGAGGCATTGGAACATATACCGAAATACATGAAAATTTTAAAAGATATATTATCTAAGAAGCGTACTTGAGAAGAAAATCAGACAGTAGCCCTAACTGGCACTTGTAGTTCAATAGTCGCCAGTCAAATGCCTTCAAAATTGAAAGATCCAGGCAGTTTCACCATACCTTGTGTGGTTGGGGAATTGGAATTCACTAAGTGTTTGTGCGATCTGGGAGCTAGCATCAATCTCATGCCTTCGTCAATATTCAAGAAGTTGGGACTGAGAGAGGTCAAGCCTACCTCGATGTTAATTCAACTGGCAGACTAGTCCATTAAAATACCATTGGGAATAGTGGAAGATGTACTAATGCTAGTGGACAAGTTCATTATTCCAATAGATTTTGTAGTTCTAGATTTTGAAGAAGATAAGAACTGCCCACTGATCTTGGGTCAAGCTTTTATGAATACAAGAAAGGCGATAATTGATGTTTACGAAGTTAAATTGATACTTCAAATAGGAGAAGATCAGGTTGAATTTAATATGAATAAGGCCTTAAAGAATCCAGTAGTGAGCAGTGCATGCATGAAGGTTGAAATATTGGACCACCAACTGTAAGAACAAATTGAGACTTGCATTGCAGAAGTAAAGTCTTTGGAAGCAGAGGATGATAATGAACACCAGAATCCTGACTTTACAGGAGATGAGGAGATAGAGGGGACAGATGTTCTAGTGCATCAAGACAAATTAGTTTAGACCGAAGCACCCATTCCACCATCCTTAGAGAAGCCTCCGATACTAGAACTTAAGTCGTTACCTGCACATCTCAGGTATACCTTCCTTAGTAAAGGTAAAACCTTACCAATAATAATCTCCAATCAATTGAGTGAAAAGCAGGAAAGTAAGGTGGTGGAGGTTGTCAAGAAACGAGTGAAAGCTATCGGATGGTAGAATGCTGACATTCGAGGAATAAGTCTGAATGTTTGCATGTACCAAACAAATTTGGAGGATGGTTATAAAACAGTGTAGGAGCGTCAACGAAGGTTAAATCCTAACATGAAGGAGGTAGTTAAGAAGGAAATCATTCAACTACTTGATGCAGGGATAATTTATCCCATCTATGATAGTGAGTGGGGTCAGCCCGATGCAATGCGTACCTAAAAAAGTTGGAATGACGGTGATAGAAAGCAAAAGTGGAGAAGTAATCTCTACAAGAACAGTCACAAGATGGAGAGTATGCATAGATTATCAGAAGCTTAACTCAGTGACTAAGAATGATCACTTCCCTCTCCCATTCATAGACCAGATGATAGAAAGGGTAGCTGACCATTCATTTTATTGCTTCTTAGATGGATATTGGGGCTACAATCAAATTTTTATCTACCCTAACAATTGGGAAAAAACCACATTCACGTGCCCTTATGATACGTTTGTATACAGACGAATGCCCTTTGGACTCTGTAATGCCCCAGCCACATTTTAGAGATGCATGATGTCAATTTTCATGGACATGATAGAAGATATAATGGAGGTATTCATGGATGACTTCTTAGTTTTTGGAGACTCATTTAAATTGAGCTTAAATAATTTAGATAGAGTTCTTCAAAGGTATGAGAAATCAAATCTGGTGTTGAATTAGGAGAAATGCCATTTTATGGTATAAGAAGGGATAGTACTAGGCCACAAAATCTCAAATCAAGGTTTCGAAGTCGATAGAGCAAAGACAGAGGTGATAGAGAAGCTTCCACCACCAAGTAATGTAAAAGGTGTGCGAGGATTCCTAGGTCATGCTGGGTTCTATCATCACTTCATCAAAGATTTTTCACAGATTGCAAGACCTTTAACAAACCTCTTAGTCAATGGTGTAACCTTTATGTTTGATGATAAGTGTATATCTACATTTAATACTCTAAAGGAGGCATTAATTTCAGCACCAATTTTATCACCACCAGACTGGACGTTGCTGTTTGAAGTAATGTGTGATGCAAGTGACCAAGCTATAGGTTGCGTTTTAGGTCAATGCAAAGACAAGAAGTTACATGCAATCTACTATGTGAGTAAGACTCTTGCAGGACCCCAATTGAATTACATCACGATAGAAAAGGAATTACTTGCAGTAGTGTATGCGTGTGATAAGTTTTGACAATACCTTTTAGGATCAAAGGTGATTGTCTTCATTGACCACGCAGCATTGAAATACCTTTTTAATAAGAAGGATGCAAAACCCAGGTTAATTCGATGGTTGTTACTGCTGCAAGAATTCGATTTAGAAGTGAGAGATAAAAAGGGAGCTGAAAATGTGGTTGTTGTCCACTTATCTAGACTTAAGGGAGGGGAATACCAATCAAGTAATGATATTAACGAGAATTTCCCGGATAAAACTTTAATTGTACTTGAGAGTTTGACTACACCGTGGTTTGCAGATATCGCCAATTATATGGCTAGTGGTAAACTTCCCTCAGATCTCTCTTATCAGCAACAAAAGAAATTCTTACATGATTGTAACCGCTGGATGAACCCATATAGAGTTTGCGCAGATGGGTTAATGTGACATTGCATTTCGGATGAGAAAATGTTAGACATCCTTAAGCAATGTCATGAGAGACAATATGTTGGACATTATGGAGCCAACAAAACAGCGACTCGGATACTAGAAAGTGGATTTTACTGGACTTAACTGTTCAAGGATGCACAAACTTATGTGACACAATGTGATCGATGTCAGAGAATAGGTAACATATCCAAGAGGAATGAGATGTCGTTATCAAATATTCAAGCGGTAGAAGTCTTTGATGTCTAGGGCATTGACTTTATGGGTCCATTTCCATCTTCAATGGGGCACATGTACATTCTGGTGGGAATCGATTATGTCTCGCAATGGGCCGAAGCGATAGCATCTTCGACCAATGACGGAAAAGTGGTGCAAAAGTTCATTAAATGACTATTCAATCAGTTTGGAGTGCCTAATACAACAATAAGTGATGGGGGCACACATTTTCGCAACAAACCTTTCGATGCCCTCCTCAAACTAGTGGCCAGGTGGAAGTTGTCAACCGAGAACTAAAACGAATTTTGGAAAAGATAGTGAACCATTCCAGAAAGGATTGGGCAGCAAAGCTGGACGATGCTTTATGGGCCTATCGGACAGCTTTCAAAACACCCATTGGAACAACTACGTATAGATTTGTGTATGGCAAAGCATGTCATCTGCGGTTCGAATTGGAACATTGAGCGTACTGGGCAATCAAAGCATTAAACTTTGATTAAAAGCAAGTAGGTGAAAGGAGACTTTTACAACTGGATAAGCTCGAAGAGTTCCATTTTAATGCTTATGAGAATGTCAAACTCTACAATGAAAAGGTTAAGAAATGACATGATTATCGTCTCAAGCAAAAGGAATTCAAAGTAGGGGACACCATTCTACTATATAATTCCTGATTAAGATTATTTTCGGGGAAGTTGAAGTCTAGATGGAGTGGACCATTCACAATGATTCAAGTTTTTGATCATGGAGCACTCCAATTGGAAAATGCTAACAAAGAGACTTTTAAGGTCAATGGGCACCGATGCAAGCTTTATTTTGGAGGAGCACTTTCCATAGATAAGGAAGTGATTTCCTTTTCTTTGATTAATTGAAAATGCCTCCTGAATTAATGGTCAAGATAAAGACCATAAACTACCAAGTAGTTAGATTTTATTTGAAAATGTTAGTGACAGTAGTTTTAGGTGCAATAAACTGCTGGTGATCCATCAGTATTTCAAAGCTCAGGATATTCAATTACCACTCCTCACACCATTAACACCTCCATCTCCTTAGGATCCAAATCTAACTTAAAATTTTTCTCCAAATTTATTTTGTTTTGGTGTTTTTTTTCTATTATTTTAGTTTTAGTTTTATTTTTATCTTTATTTTTATCTGTTTTTTGTTATTTTAATTTCAGTTTGCACATTTCGTTTATGTATATGTCGTTTGTGTTCCTTCTCACATTGAGGACAATATGTTGTTCAAGTGTGGGGAGGGCTTTTCTTTGTATGTGAATTTTGCATACTGTATGATAGTATTAGGTTGCATAATGTGAAGTGTGTGAATGAGTCAATGGTTTAGATTGATTGAATTTTTTTTAATTTTGGACATAGTCTATTGGGGTTATGAATAATCATTAGCCTACAAAATTAGTGAATCAGGGGGCCTTTGGATAATTATACAACCTATTTAGGACTTAGTGAAAATTTAGCACTCGGTAGATTGTCGCATTCATTCATAATTTGAGGCCTTTTAGGTTAAGTAGCTCAACTAGTATTTTTCATATAATCGAATAGCTAAAAGCAACAAGGTAGTTAAAAAAAAAGGAGTTAATTCAATAAATCACTATTTCGCTAACCTTCGGGTTATAAGTAAAGCTAGTAGCCAGTTGAAAATGTGATGTAGCTAAGTAATCGGATCAACACACATCACAAATGTGTGCCTTCGCATAAAAAGGCTATAATGACGTTTCAACCAAGCTGTTAACAATTGACTTAGTCGAGTAACCGGATCTACATTCATCACAAATGTTTGCCTCCGAGTAAAAGGCTAAGTCCTGGGTTTTAAAAAATAAATAATAATAATAATAATAATAATAATAATAATAATAATAATAACAATAATAATAATAATAGTAGTAGTAGTAGTAGTAGTAGTAGTAGTAGTAGTAGTAGTAGTAGTAATAACAATAATAAATAAATAAATAAATAAATAAATCAAAATTGTGTGTTTAAATAAAAACCTACCAGATTTGTAATAGGCTTAAAGTTTCATGGAATTATACCTAGGAATAGTTACTAAGTCTGAGGAACTGAAAAATTATTAATGTGTGTGCACAATTGAAAAGGGTAAATAGGTTAACACTTGGTCTTGAGTTAGTTGTATATTTAGTTCAAAGCCCTTAGACACATGTTTTGCATGTTAATGATTTGACACAATCGATTGATTGTGTTTGAGATTAAATCAATTTTATGAAGATCGAAGCCATCGTTTCATCATTGCATTGTGTGTTTTGTGTGTTGTTTTGTTTGCTTGAGGACAAGTAAACGTTTAAGTGTGGAGATGTTGATAGTAGTGTTTTGTATGATGTTTTAGGGTTTGATTTATTATGCATTTTGTGTTAAATTGAGTGTTAAGTATGCATTTAGGGCTTAATTAGATTAGTTCTTGTGTTTAAGTGTTTTTATGGGTTAGTTTGAATCTTTGAACTTAAATTGTATATTTTTTAGGTACCTTGATGTGTGTGCTAGTATTGCAGGGTAAACAGAGAAAAACGGTGAAGATTTGAAGAGTTTCGGGCCAAAACATACAAGCCACGATCGTGCACATTGGCCACAATCGTGACAGAGAGCGTTAAGTTAGGCTACGATCGTGCACTTCAGGCCACGATCGTGACAGAAAGGAAAAAGTACCAGCCACAATCGTGGCAGCCAGGCCCATGATCATGCCCTACATCGAGCTGACAGAAAAACTTAATTTTTGGGTGATTTTTCGTATTATTTCGACCCTGAGTTTGACCTAGAGCTACGACCGAATAAATAGAACAATACCTAGTAGCCACCAAGGACATTAGAAAGCTGAGAGAGCTGCACAAACGTGAGATTCTGCTGAAAATCTTAGGGAAAACCTAGTTAGAGATCAATCGATTGAGGAAGGAGACGAAGGAAGAGAGGCACAGAGATACACTTGACGCGATGTACTTCTCATAATAGGTGGTTTCCCGCAGTCTCGACTCTGAGATCCATTCTGATAGTATTGTCTAGTCTTTATTTCAATTTCATTAATGAATGGGATTTGAGATTGATTAGAATTATTTGTCGTTGAGTGTTGATTTTTCTGTCTAAACTCACCTTCGGGTTTATTTATTCTTGAGATTAATAAAATTGATTTGATTGTATTTTATTTCAATTTATTATGATTCAATTTGATTCTTCATAACTGGGCAATAAACTGAGAGGGTGAGATGGTGAAAATCATCGATTTAGGTTAATGAGACTTAGGTAAATCGATAGGTAGAGAATTGAATTAAACTGGTAGAGTTGTGTAACGAGAGATCTAGCACAGATTCCCAGTAGGTTAATAGATAGCGTTAGAACTAATTTAGGTTTTAGACAATTTGCAAATCGAGATATCATAATTTCCATAATTTGAATTAAGGTTTATTAATTAAGGTTAAGAATTATAACTCGAGAGAGAGTAATTCACCCTAGGATCATCTAGGCCCATTAAATCGGAAATTTCATAATTAGGTAAATTTTCTTTAATTTCAAATAGGTTCCCCCTTTCTCTCAATTGGTCGTTTTTAGGCTGAAATTTGGATTATTTGTGCGAGTTCGCTTTTGTTTGTTCCTTGGGTGCTTTAATTTCTTATATTTGATTCTCGATTGATTTAAATTTCTGCATTACTTGTTAATTTAGGTCTGCGAACTTAGCTACCATTAGCTTTTAGGACTAGTTCCCTTCCTAGTGGGATTAACACCTTAGGTACTACGTGAACGACCCGTGCCCTTGCGGAATTTACCAAGGTTATAAATAGCAAAACTTAGTGCGTGCATAACCTTGCGAACAACAATCATCAAACTAAGATATTACAATTGAGGTTATCATGCCTATCTACGATAATGGAAAAATTGAAGATTTCATTGAAGAACAATCCAATGAGGATGAACAGACAAAATCACTCTTCCAATTGATTCTTCTAAAGACAAGTATGAATTCTCTGATTCTTTAATTTCTGATGATATTGAAGATGACATATTATACATGTTATAGCAAAAGTGTTTGAAGGTAGACTCTAGGCCTTTCATTATTCCTCAACCTTATGTCCATATCCAATTATTATAGTAAGACAAATATGATAAGCCGATTAAAGCTATCAGATATAAGGACACTGGATCATATTGCAGTATTATGAAGCCCAACATTTTACCACTTGAAACATGGATATCTTATGACGAATATTTCACTGTTTTGACAGAAATTCTTTTAAGATTGGGCTTATAAAAAATAGAAAATAGGAATCCACTTCTTCCTTGATTGTGTGATTTAGACCAAAGTTTTGGAATTCATCTACCTGGCCCAGACATTCTGATTAGCATAGATGTCTATTATAAGGCCTCTCCCTTACAGATCCTACCTACAGGGAATAAACGTCGTGCTTGAAGTCACACAAGTACCACATTTATACAAAGCCCTACAAGATCAATTTTTGGAATATTGTCCTGAGAACCATGCCCAGTTCTCAGATCCCTATCCCCTATGGAAAAATCCTCACTTCTTCATCTATTTACCATTCAAAAAGAATAAGAGGAATTTGCTATTTTACTCCAACAAGGATTGATCAAGCCCACAAAATATGATTAGACTTATTAGGCTTTTTATTGAACAAAAGATCTGAACAGAAGCACGGAAAAAAGAGATTGGTTATTGATTTCAAACCTCTCAATTTTTTCCTACAAGATGATAAGTTTCCATTACCAAAGATTAGTGCTTAAGTTCTGTTTCTCAAAGAAGCCGCAATTTGCTCCAAGTTTAGTTTAAAAGCAGGCTTTTGGCAATTAGGAATTTACCCCAGGAAAGATACAAGATAGTCTTCTGTATTCCGAATGCCCAATATCAATGGATAGTAATGTCATTTAGACTCAAAGTTGCTCCTTCATCATTTCAACGAGTCATGAAAAAGATTTATGAGCCCATTATTTTTAGTACCTGGTCTATATTGATGGTGTGTTTTTATAGTCCAAAACCCATAAAGAACACAAGACTCTGCTCCAATCTTTTTTGGATCTTACAAAACAACATCAGATATTGCTCTTAGCCAAAGAAAAGTCATATTGGGACGACTCAAATAGAATTTTTGGGTATGAATTTTCATAATGAGTTCTATCAGCCTAGTTCAAATATAGTCAGTGAACTATTAGACTTCCTAAATGAAAATCTCAACATTAAATAAATTCAACAATTCTAAGGAATTGTTAACTACATTAAAGATTCCATGTCCCATGTGGCTGATTATACATCTCCTTTATCAAAGTTGCTGAGGAAGAATCCACCACCATAGAGTAAAGATCAAACCAGAGTCATACAACACTTAAAGCAAGCCTGCCAGAATCCACCTGCTTTAAAGATTTTTGACAAAGGCTAACGCATTTTATAGACAAACACTAGTGACCATTATTGGGGTGTTGTCCTAATTAAAGAATTTGATGAGAAAAAGACACTATTATGGCCATGTTAATTCAAAAAATCAGAAAAGAATTACCATGCCAGTTACAAAGAGATTTTGAGGGTAAAAAAGGACATTAAAAAAATTTAACTTTCATCTAAGCCCTTGCTACTTTCTGATTGAAAGGGACAATACAGCTTTTTCAAAGATTCTCCAGCCTAAAAAGACGACAATGCTAAATAGCTAGTTGCTTCGATGACAAGAATGATTTTTTCACTCTCTCTCAAGTAAAAGTCTTATGTTTCCATATTAACTTATTCAATTAATCATCTCCATAGCTGAACATAAAGCTTATTCGAAGCAAACATAGAAAAATTAGATGAGTTTTTTTAGTGAGATAAAAAGACCAAATTATCACCAGAAACCTAGAGTGTATAAATTTGGATTAATTGTCAAATGAAACAACAAGTACTATACATTTTCATATTTAGATTTAGATTGATCATAAACTTAAGAAATACAAAGCACCTTCAACTTATACTCTCGTGCATAGTTGATGTGAGTCTCTAACTAAAAAATAGATCTTTAATGATTCTTTTTACAAATATTTTGAAACATTTGAATCTAAATTAAATTTTGATAAAAAATATTAGGATCCAATTTAATTATTTTTCTTAATATAAACAAAACTATTGTTAGCTAAAATTTTAAAATTTTTGAGATCTTTATTCTATGTTTGACATTCCAAAAATGATTATAAAGTATATTTTTATAATCGATATAATTCATAAAATGATTTTTTTTTGTTGGTAAAGAAAGGGGGCATAAGCCACTAATAGAACAAAATGTAAAACTAATCAGTCTCACAAGGCACTAAACATGTCCATTGAACGCCTAACACATCTTGACGCAACAACTCTCTTATAGCCACTGGACTTTCCTGCAAAATATGCAATCCCAAAGGCATCTGAAATGCTACATTAGCAAGGAAATCAGCCACCTGATTGGATTCCTTGTAGATGTGTCCCAATTCAACCTTCCAATTCCTCATTAACAGAACTCTTCATTCATTGATAAGGTTCTAGGGAGGATGTTCGACACCTACATGTTTTCCCATCATATCCACAATAACTTTAGAGTCCATCTCTATAACCAAATTGCGTGACCCCCCTTCTCAGGCCAATTCAAGTCCCTTCAATAGAGCCCAAACTTCAGCCCTCATTGAAGTGCAATAACCGATATGATAACAAAATCCTCTAATCCAATGCTCCCCGCTATTTCGCAAGACTCCTTCAGCATAAGCCTCATCCAGATGCCCCCGCAAAGCTTCATCCATATTGAGTTTTAGCACACCTTTAGCTGGGGGACGCCACCCCACTAAGCAAGGATGCTTTGGAGAGATAGTGCTTATACAATACACATGTTGCCAACTATACCATGCCCAACAGGCTTGATCTAATATCAATGATCCCAAGCGTTGAAATGGAAAATTACAACCCCCTGCAAAGACCATGTCATTTGAAAGCGCCATATCCACCATAGTGCAGCTGAAAAAATTACTAGCCATGGTACCGCCTTATGAGCTTCCTCCCAACAATCAATGTGAGCTTCCAACCATTGGATAACATTATGGCCAGTATTGACAAAGAAAAAATGGCATTGTCTCTTAATCGTATTCCAAACCTGACCAATGACTTCATAATCCCGAAACAGATGTAATAGAGATTCCGGTGCTTGGTGGCACAAAGGGCACAAATCCACCGTACTTAGATGTCCTCAAACTCTTTCCAAATTTGTGAGGAGTCTACCATGACCCATCACCCATAGAAAAGCTCTCCATTTCTCTGAAATCCACAATTGCCATATGGATTTCCTGATTTTACCTTCAGACACATTGGAAGCATGAGCGGCCATATGGTAAACAATCAAGTCGAGTCTGTGACAGAGACCCCATACTCAATATAGTTCCCAAATGGTGAGGAGTTAACCACTGTTACAAGACATCCATATTCCACCCACTGGTGTCGTCCCAATAATCAGAGACTGGTTTATTGATCTCTGATGACCGTAGTGGTGAGACAATCCCGTCGAAAAGTTGTTGATGCCCACACCATTTATTAAGCCAAAATTGAACGTGAGATCCATCTCCTGGATTCCATGCTATCCTATCTTGTATAAGAGACATCACACTTTGTAAGCTCCGCCAGATAAAGGAAGCATTCCCCTTCTGACGGTTATTACGCACATCTATAGTACAATACTTACAGGAGAGGACTTGCACCTACAGTTGTTGAGGTCTCGTAATATACCGCCAATGGAGCTTAGGCAACATGGCTTGGTTTAGTGTCCTCATCTCCCTAACACCCAATCCTCTGGTCTCCTTTGATTGAAAAACTACCCCCCATCCCAATAAGTGTATTCGGCGTCTCTCCATATCGCTACCCTAAAGGAAATCGCGGATGAGTTGGTTGATATGATCACAAACACTCATAGGAATTCTAGTAATTTGCATTGGATAAATGGGGCTTGTAGAGAGCACTAATTTGGCTAGAATAGTTCGGCCAGCAAAATTTAGGCACTTAGCTTTCCATCCTTGAAGTTTATTTTGGATCCTAGAAATCACAATTGCATATAGCTCCTTCGTAACCCGCCTATGGACAACGTCCACGCCCAAGTAATGCCCCAAATCATTAGTTAAGTGAATACCCAATTTGCCACTCAAAACCCGATTCTTTAAAATAGGCACATTCTTGGAGAAGTATACTTGGGATTTAGATAAATTGACACATTGTCTTGACTGTTCACAAAAGATTCGAAGGCAATCGTGAATGACTATAATTTGTCCATCCGAAGGTTCTGCAAAAAGAATAATGTCATTAGCAAAAAAAAGATGAGATAAGAAAGGACCTTGCCGTGACAATTTATGAGGTCTCCAGTGTTTGGCTTCCACAGCATTTTGAATTAAGTGGGCCAGCCGTTCCACACACAGAACAAATAGGTACGGTGAAAGCAAGTCTCCCTGTCGGATTCCTCGTGAAGGTCTGAAAGATTTAGTTTGCTCCCCATTCCGGAGTATACTCATAGTAGGAGATATGATACACTATATGATCATGTTACACAACGTGTGTGGTAGTCCATCGTCTCGCAAAGTATCATCAATAAAAGCCCATTCAAGCTTGTCGTAAGCCTTGTCGAGATCCAACTTGATGGCCATCAAATGTTTTCAATGTTGTTTTTTATGCATAGAGTGCACCATTTCTTGAAAGATAACAATGTTATCATAAATATGTCGACCAGGGACAAAACTAGCTTGAAGAGGTCCAATGAGTTGTGGTAGTGCTAGTTTAAGATGTTCCACAATCATTTTAGTGATTGTCTTATAGAGAACTTGGCAAAAGCTAATCGGTCGAAAACACTTTGGAGTCTCAGGACTCTCTACTTTCAGGATTAACACAAGGAGAGTTTCTTTTAAAGCTTGGGGGATGCAACTAACACGAAAACAGTCAAGAACGAATTGTGTGACGGATGGGCCTACTAACTTGCAATTCTTCTGGAAAAAGACAGTTTGGACTCCATACTTTCCCGGTGCTTTGAAAGACGCTATCTTGAATAACACATGGAATACCTCATGGCAAACAAAAGGGCGGGCCAAAGTATTCTGGTGATCTGTAAGGAGAGGAACGAAACACCCTGTAGGCAAATGTCGCAAGTCCATAGGCCCCTCACTGGATAGCAGCTGGTGGAAGAAATGAATTATCATTTGTTTTAAAGACACTTGGTCCTCAACCCAAACACCTTGTTCATTTTTTAGACCTACATTACGGTTACGTTTACGTTTTATTACTGTAGAAGTATGAAAAAACCTCGTGTTTCTGTCCCCTTGAGTCATCCACTGAACACGAGATTTTTGGAACCATAGGGTTTCTTCCTGATCCAACGTCTTTTCAAGCTCTTGCTTGACCTTACGCTCCAACCAGAAGAGATCCCAAGATGGTCGAATGTCCATACTGTGTTGAATCCCCGAGAGCCTTGCTTATAACTTCTGCTTTCTCGACAGTATATTGCCAAAAACCATTTTATTCCACGTTCGCAAGTCACATGCAAGTTCATTAAGAGAAAGATTGGCAGTAACAAAATTATTCCATTTGTTGGCCAGGAGCACTGGGAAGGACGAGTAGGACATCTAAGCAGCCTGAAAGCGAAACGATCGTTGACTTGGAATAAAACAGAGGTTCTGTCGGAGCTGAATCGATAAAAGAGCATGGTCCGATTCATAGCGAGGTAAATGTTTAACAATTGCTTCAAGCCAAAGATGGCGAAAACTCTCATTACAAAGACTTTTGTCTAATCGACAAGCAATTTTCGTTGTTGGTGAATTGCCTCTTATCCAGGTAAAGGGGGATCTTATGTAGTGCATATCGACCAGTTCCATGTCTGCAATCCATTGAGCAAACCTATGCCACCGATGAAGTATAATATGCAACCCTCCCTTCTTCTCAACAGGGCTAATGATAGCGTTAAAATCACCCGAGAGGAGCTATGGACAATGAGTTGTGGACTTCCAGAGTAGCACCTTCTCATAGTTTATAAAATGATTATAAACTATATTTTTATAATTGATATAATTGGCACCAATTTATCCTTTTGTATGGCAGGAATCAATTTTTGTACCATGGTCAAGCATACATCTTTTTTGAGTAAATTTGACACAAACATAAAGCTATTGCTAAGTGTTAGACCCCGTTTTCGAAGTCTAACTCCTGCTTGCTCTGATACCACAACTGTTAGACCCCGTTTTTGGAGTCTAACTCGTGCTCTGATACCACAACTGTTGGACCCCGTTTCCAGAGTCCAACTTAGAGGTCATAAAACGTTAACTTATTACCATAACGTGGGCGTAATCCAATGAAAAACACCTTAACTATTATTAATTCATCTTCATGCTTTTATATCA